>JADLZN010011031.1:0-72369 GCA_018155175.1 Sinocyclocheilus anophthalmus
CTGTGGCTTTCACTTCAAAGATCCCATCCTCAATCGTCAGGATGGAGACATCAAAGGTGCCTCCACCTAAGTCGAAGATCAGGACGTTCCTCTCTCCTCTCCTGCCCTTGTCCAGCCCGTAGGCAATGGCAGCTGCTGTGGGCTCACTGATAATTCGCAGCACGTTCAATCCGGCGATCCCCCCCGCGTCTTTGGTCGCTTGCCTCTGAGAATCGTTCAAGTACGCTGGGACCGTTATGATGGCGTTATTGACCCTCTGACCCAGGTAGGCCTCGGCGATCTCTCTCATTTTGACTAGGACCATGGATGAGATCTCCTAAGGGTAGAATGTCTTGGTCTTTCCTTTGTACTCAACTTGAACTTTTGGTTTGCCGTCTTCGGAGATGACCTTGAAGGGCCAAAGCTTCATGTCAGACTGGACCACTGGATCATTAAACTTCCTTCCAATCAGTCGTTTGGCATCAAATATTGTGTTGTTGGGGTTCATGGTGACCTGGTTCTTGGCAGCATCTCCGATGAGTCTTTCTGTGTCTGTGAAGGCAACGTAGCTTGGAGTGGTTCTGTTCCCTTGGGCTCATTAGCAATTATATTCCACTTTGCCTGCTGGTACACCCCCCACACAGGAGTGAAGGAGAAAAAGTTGTACCAGCTCAATGACCAATGGACACACCTATTATACATCTTGATTATGTAGCGCTCAGCTCATGAAGGCACTTCAATATTTTAGTCTTTAGGGTACTGGCACTTTTTCGTGCGTACCGGCAGTTCTGACATGTAGCCGGGACTGAGTCAAAGCGTCAGTGTCTGGGTGATTAGAAATGACACTATAAAGCACACTACCCAGGAGGTCATTTGAAACCGGTAAACTTCTGGAAAGTTCAAGATTCCAGTAAGGGAATGCATTAGTAATAAGTAGTAATGCAGAGAAAACAAGGATGATTTCATCAGAGATGGCAGAGAGACTAGTGACTCGTGTCTAGATGGCAGTAAATTATTCTTTTCAGCGTGTATTTGGCTTAAAAGCACAAGTGTTTTATAATGAATGCCGGCTGAAGGTGTTTTAGATTATTCGCTGGTCAGTGGTTTAGTGA
This sequence comes from Sinocyclocheilus anophthalmus, assembly GCA_018155175.1. Taxonomy (NCBI): domain Eukaryota; kingdom Metazoa; phylum Chordata; class Actinopteri; order Cypriniformes; family Cyprinidae; genus Sinocyclocheilus; species Sinocyclocheilus anophthalmus. The sequence goes on from JADLZN010011031.1 coordinate 1,092, forward strand.
TTCTGATTGGATCCGTATAGTAGCATGTACAGTCTGGTTAAGGCAGCAGGTTTAGTGGTCTTTTGGCGTCTCCCTGTGGTCCTGTTTGGTATCGCAGCTTAACTGGGGCTTATTTGTATTATAAATTCAGTAGCGAACCGTGACTCTTGAACCTAGGCCCTCTCCCCCTACCCTCGTCGGAGGAAAAAACAAACTACCAGCCTAGTTTACGGTTGTCCGTTTCCTAAGGAAGACCCAATCCCAATTCTACCCCTTAGCCCTTCCCCTTTTTTTGAAGGGGTAGGGGTGTCTCGATTCTCCTTTGGTTGGAGGGGTAGAGGTAAGGGGAAGGGCCAGATAGCCCTTCAAACAAAGATTTTTCGGGACCACACTTCAAAAGAAGGGGTATTATCTCAGCGTAAACCGGCTCCAGCGGCAACATTGCTGACTGAGCGAACAAAAAGACACATAAATGTAAGCATTGTTGGGCATTAATAAAGATTTTAATGAAAAGTAATCATTTTTTTATGTTACTTTCAATCGTGAGTTCATATTTACTGTCATGTTACTCAAAGAAATGTTTAAGCAAAATAGCTACAGTTAGCTAACTAACGTTCATAAGTCTGATTACAGACTGTACGGGATGTGCCCAACATAATTGTCATGTTTGAATCATGGGGGGGGGGTGGCGATAACCACCATAGACATTGAGGAGGCTAGTCCCCCCAATAATTAGAAATCGCTAACCTTATTCTCAAATATTGCCAATTCGAGAGCGAGAGAGAGAGAGATGTAGGAGCTAGACGACGTATGATGACGTGTGACGTATAGTAGTGGTGTCCGCAGATTCTTAGGGTATATATTTTCACCCCCTACCCCTTGACCTCTGTTTCACGGGACAACGGGGGGGGGAAGGGGAAGGGAATACAGGATAGAATGGATGGGCCTAGGAAAGTCATCTTTTGAACAATTCCACCTCTGAAACAACAGCGTTAAGGCGGTCGCACACCGGACGACATGTGCAGCCCTGCACCGCGCCACACCACGTCTTTAAAATTCCCACACATTGTTTTCCATGACTGTATGCACACCGGCGGCGCCACTGGCGACTGTCCGCGGATCCCGACTCCGGGCGCTGTTCATAATCCTGCCGTGCCACTCACATCATTTTCCATTAAAATACATTATATGTGTCCCAAATTATTGTGAATGTACATAATGACTTCATTCTAGGCTGGAAGATTGTGTATTGTGCATTTTTTCAGCAAAACGTTTGTCTTTCTGTGGCTCCAATACATTTTGTGATTCATTAGTGAGCTATAGATTGCTGTTTTTTTCGATCCCCGAACTTTAACCATTGACACCACTTGTCTCTTCTGAAGTTACGTATTTTGACTGTTGTGGTGACTAATTAATTTTGTGGACTGCCGTCTGTTGCACCGGGTCCTGCGCTTCTCGTCCTGTGCGACCACAACAAAACAGTACAGCGAGAGTGACTGATATTACCAAAATAAAACACCTAAATTTAAGTCAAATTAGTGACAGACATTTCACACACAAACAAGCAATGTTTATAATAAATATTATTGGCACAGCGGCCTAGTAAATGTCCTCACGTTATTTGTGGCTTAAGTTCTATCGTGACGTGAATAACAGCTAGTTAGTTTATCAGCGTAACGATAGAGATCCCACAGCGGGCGGAACTTGTCATAAAGTTAGTGATAACAAGGCCCGCCCATTTCGAGAAATGATATGATTGGTCAATTTTTCTGTCATTTGAAATTACTCTCCCATTGATTTACTATTGCTTGGCCTTCTGTCATTTCATAGCTGGACCTCAAATCACAGAGCCACAAACGCTAGGCGGAAACATTCTAATTTGGAGAAAATGGGCGGCGTTCATTTAACCATTCACTGAATAGGCAGATTTGGAGAGGCTGTTTTTTTTCCTCAGAGAAATTTTATTTAATTTATTTAGATGATGTTTGTCAAATTATGAATTGCTTACTTAAAATTAGTAATAATTATTTTTTATTTAAAATAAAATATTTTAAAACATTTATTTAAAAATTGTAAATATTGTTTTTACAGTAAGTTAGGCCCTCTCTGACGGTTCCCCACTGATTATATATACATTTGGAATTATGAAAATGTATATATTTATATATATTGGATTTGTACGGTGGGAGCACTGCTGCTAATAAAAGTATAAAAGAATGTTTCGGACGCTACATTATTGTCACGTGACCTCATTACCTCACATAGGCTAATTCATATATAAAAGTTATTAATATAAAATTATTTCACTTTTTTATTCAATTTTGTCTCAAAACATCCAGTGGGTTGGCAGATAACAAATAGCTTGGCAAGAATTGAGAAGCTAAGAATTTATGAACCAATAATACATATTTATTATATTTTTTTATATTTTATATATAAACATTTTGTTGTTACTCACTATATAATGTATTACGTACAAAGTATTTAATTTCTTGTTAATTTACTCTTTTTCCACATATGGCCTACTACTACAGCCTTACATATTAATTTCCCAAAAGCTAATGCAATGGTTGAATAATTTATTTGTTCTGTCGAGAAAGGTGAGCGGTCAAATGAGACATTCAGGCATTTTTTGGGCAGTGTAGGTTTCTTGAGAGATTTACTGAAAATGATTAAGTAGAGTTTTGGCGGTATATTCAGCGAATCACGCGCTTCCTGAAGTTGGCGCGAAGTGTGAGGTAATGGCTGCACGAGCCGAGCACAGCACACCTGCTGTACCAGTTGTTGAGCCAAGTGCTAGCGCGGGTTGTTTGTTTGTCCGTGGGTTGAAGTCGAACCCCAATAACGTGGTATTTAGCCTCTGGAGTGTGAATTTACCAGGGTAACTCTGCCAAAAACCGTATTTTACCACCCCGAACGCGATTGTGGCAAATTTTTGCTAGTTTTTTTGAGTAGCAATTTCGGCGGGTTTTGTTGTGAAAACCTGGCAACCATGACCTGTTCCCGCGTCAGGCGCGCGCGCGGTAAAGGTGTGCGCTGAACATAGTATTGAGGCGACAGGGTCCGTAGTTTAACCTTTCAAAAATAAAGAAATAAATGTCATCATCCACCCCCAACTCTCGCTGACTGGCCGTTTTCTGCACCGCAGTCGAGCATTACTACAACGCAAAGACCAACAGCGTTCTTATTTTGCCCTTCACAGGCTTCCGTAGACATTTCCCCCTGTTCTCCAGTAGTCTGCGGCTCTGTCATCTGAGGTGAGAAGTACCCGTGGGCAGCTATATCAAAGCCATGGAGCAGATCAATAATATTAAGGTGGTTCCTTGCACCAGCTCTAACTATCTGAGACCGTTTAGGGTGCATTATAACCAGGTGAGTCGCTATAGTTTAATCGCACGTTATCATCTGTCAGTGATGCGGTCACACCTCATCATTTTGCTGTCAGCAGCCCAACCCCCATTCAGTCTAGTAATTTCCTTTATCTACCAACATTGCGTCTAATGTTTCACTATAGGCATAACATACATTGTGTCGTTCAATATGACAAACGATGTATTTCAAAGGAGATGTTGCTGATTTCGTGTAATGTCTTTTTAGCTTAACTAGCAAGACGCTAATAAGCCATAGACAGGAAAGCAGCCACTTTCCCTCGAGCACATGCTTTACATTACAAGCAGCACAGTCGGCTTAGGAACGCTTTATTAAAAGCCTGATGCACACAATATTGTACAGTAGGTACTGAGGAAACGCGATCTTGGACTGAACACGATGGAAACATGCTAAAACACAATCTTATGGTATTCATCTATCTATTCTGTCTGTCTGTCAAAACATCATTATATATATTATATATTATGTGTGTGTGTTATATAATGTTTTTTATAAATTTTAAAATACATTTTTCATATTTATATATACAGCAAGGCACTATGTATTTTGATAGTCATGGGTAAAGGCAATTATTAGGGACAACTCTCAGTAGAGGCCTTTTTGCTTTTATAAATATTACATTTAAATATAAGGATGAATTATTAAAACATTCATTCAAAAAAAATCATTCATAAAACAGCAAATTCATTAAGTAGCATCCTTCAACTCACTAGAATATATTTCTTGGCATAGCAGAATGTTGTTAGCAAAACAGTCCTCTGTGGTAGCTGTGCAGTCGGGTGGTGAACAGGTGTTTTTTATCATAGCTGTTACTCTTTCATTGTTGATTTTAAGCATAGCTAGAATGCTACGGTATCGGCCAATCAGGCTGCAATGATCCTTTTAATGTATTTTATTTAGTGAGTTTATCAGAGTTTTTTTTTTACATTAGCTACTAGCTATACATTAAACAACACTCACCGTAGGGAAAACAATACTGAAACACAATGGGATGTCACTACGAGGTCATTTTTTGTGTATATGTTTGAAATATAATTTTAAAATAATCATTTAGGCGCTCTCAGTGTCTGAAACTGTGTTTATTTTTGTGACCCTGATCCTGGTTTTATCTTCTAACCTGTTTTGGGGTTGCGTTCCTTTTCTTAATTCTATGAACAGAGTGATAGCAAAAAGCCCATGTCAACACATCTGTAGACCTTGCAATTATATTCAAATAGCCTACGGGTATGGTTTAATCTTTTAACCTGTTGGTACTGACTGTTTTTTGGCATGCATCCCCATCCTTTTCTGTGAAACTGTGGTAGCAAATATGTCAACACATCCATAGTGTTTTCCTAAGTTGACGTCATTTTTCCTTCTGTTGTACTGGGATGCATTAAAAATTTTTTTTTTTTTGCAGGGCACCTGTGGGTGTTTCCTCTTTGATTGTTCTCCTCAAGCTGTGTGTATTTTTCGGAGTATAGTAATACTTCTTCCTGTTATAGTTTGACAAACGGACCCTGGGTCCACCGCATACATGAGGTGTCTTAGTCATCCACATCCTCTGCTCTGTGCGGGCATGGATGGAATGTACTGTGCTTCTGTCCAGATTCTCTTGCAAAAAAAAAAAAAGAAAAAAAAAAAAAATATTCGATTAAGTCTCTTAATATAAAAGTAAGGTAAAGTAAATAACAGCCAATTAATTCTCATGCCCTGCTCGGAGGCTTATTCGATGCTGTTTCAACAATTTGAAATTTCAACATTTCTAAGTTGGCATGGTACTGGCATATTTACTAAATCTGGTCTCAGTCTAGATTTGGACTCTACCCTTTTCCAGTCTTGGTTTTAAAAATAAAGGTTCCAGAATGAGGGCCATAAATGAATCATTCGGGGTTCTCCAAAGAACCTTTCAGAGAACAATTCTAAAGAACCATTTTTTCTTATTGTAATAATCTAAAGAACACTTTTCCCACTATAAACAGGGCTTAAAGTTCTCCGGCACTGTGCCAGATCTCCGGCGTGCAGCATTTGTCTACGGAAAAAATAGTCCTACATTTAAAAAAAAAAAATCTTGTTGATTGATTTCACTTTCGAGTCCATGAGTTTGCCTACCAATGGTATGAGAGGAGCACAGCTTTCACTCTCAACCAAACTAACATTACTAGCCAATCAGAATGTTTTGCTCTTATGGGAAAAAAAAAAACCACGAGGAAAAAACGTGCATAATAGTTTCCAATTGCGGAGTCGCAGCCCTGATGAATGGAGAAGTGCGACAAAAAGCTGCGAGGGACAATGGTCAAAGATGTCCATCTAGCGCATATTTACATAGAATAACTAATTAAAAAGCAGCTGAGCTTTGTAAACAGCTCAGAGTAATCATGTCATCTCCATAAAACGATATGATTGCCTGAACAAATTTACCGGGATTTTTGAAAAGGTCCTATTCGCACATGATCTATTAATGGTAACTTACCGGTAATTTACCAGTACTGTATGTGTGAAAGGGGCTAAACTCTTCCTCAGCATATGCTGTGACTTTTCATTGCTAACTTCATCTGATGTATTATCCCGTGTTTGCCAATACAGGATAATACATCAACCTATTTCTAAATATGCCATGTATTGTACATCGCAATTTCAAAATAAAAGTTTCTGCATGTGGCCAAATATTAAAACTAAATGGATTTAAACATCGTTTAATCACGCTGTAAAGTGAAACGTCACCAGGCCATTGGCGCACTCTGCAGGTATTTATTTTAATACATAATGTACTTAAAGGAGGGGTAAGCGATTTCTGGTAGCCAATGTTGACATTTGAAATCACCAAAACAAACACGCCCCTACCCCAAAAGGGTCTCCCCCCTATTTTGATAGCTCCGCCCCACACATACGTACGCAACCCAGGCAACGATTAGTTCTGTGAAACAAAGCAAAACCAATGTTACACCGTGTCTACACCGGACGCGAGTGGCGCGGCGTGACAAAATACTATGGAACTCATTATAATCAGTGATGCTGTCTACACCATATAGATATATATACATATCTATGGTCTACACTGGATGCGGCACAACATGACAAATCCCAGACAGAAAACTGCTGCTGCGTTCTATTTATGACGTATTGACACAAATTTCAAATGATTTTCAATGGCCGCTTTGTCCAGTGTACTACATTTACATTTACATTTACATTTAGTCATTTAGCAGACGCTTTTATCCAAAGACTACTAGACAGACTTTAGCTGTTGCGGCGCAGACACGGTGTTACTCACCTATCGAGAAGAAACAAAGCAACCTCGGCGTCCGATCGCAGGCCTTCCGCTCCTTGAGTTCTCTCCAGCGCTGGAAAGCTGATCCGATATTTACACGGGTCCTACTTCTTGCCTTATTGCCTTCTTTTGTTCTGCAGACGTTTTCCTCTTTTGTTTTTTATCCGCCATCTCTGTCTTTCTGTCGCTCGGCTCGCTAATGTCCATCATGTGCACTGAACGCTCTTTCCTCCACATCATGAGTAGACACCCTTTACTGCTGATTGGCTACAAGTTTATTTAACTATGATTTTGCTAGTTGGCCCGAAGCAGTTTTCTAAAGCGTTTTTGAAAAATCGCTTACCCCACTTAAGTTGGTTATGTTCATATTAATTTAATGCCCTATTATATTATGTATTTTAACAGTGTTGTTCAATACAATCATGTAATTTCTTGGTTTTGATATTTTATTTGAGCCAATTATTATTGCCTCATCGTTAGTTTATATATAAATAGTCATACTAAAGCCTGGTTTTCATTTAGGTCTGTTTGTTACTAAAAATATCAGATTGCAGATCAGTAGATTACTTGATTACCAAAATAATCATTAGTTACAGCCCTAGATTAGTTAGAATTTTTCTAAATACAACTGCATTGTTTTACACTTTGTAATTAGGAGACAAATATTTTGTCATTGAAAATGTCTTAAAAATATGTGTCAATTCTCGGTGAACCAATGTTCTGTATTTTGTCTCATCTCGTGAGCCAAGTGTATTGTCACACCCCTAGTGTCGATAAGCGGTGATATAGCTCATAATTTTCCAAGTGTATGATACAGCTTTCATTCTTCAGGTCAACCATATATTCATGAAAAAAAATCAGTTTGAATAAAGAAAGCAATAACTTTGCCATAGTATCCTTTCAAATGTTAAAGTTGCCACAGTCATTGCATGCTTTGCAAGTGCTGCCCTGTCCCGCCCCCGGAAAAAAGTTAAGGCTCAGGATTTTTTTTGCTTTAACCCCTGTTTAAAGTTACATTACAACAAAGGTGGCAATAAAAAAAATCTTTGTTTCAGAGTCTTCAGGTCTCAGCTTGTACTTGGACTCTGAGCTGAGCTGGTCTTGACTACAACACTGTTTGGCACCCTGAAGTATCCTGTAATGCCGAGTTCACACTGCACGATTTTCAAACTCGTCAGATCGCCGTTGTTTTCACACTGCATGACTAGCTGGGTAGCATTCAGTTTGCTGCTGTTTTCACATTGCACGCTGGACGGAGACAGGGGGTTTCACACTTGCATGACTTCACCATAGAAGACTCGCCGACAGATCTGTCTGGTGCAGGGTTGCCAGGTTTTCGCTACAAAACCCGCCCAATTACTACTCAAAACTAGCCTGAAAATACCCCAATTGCTTTCGTTGGGGGGTGAAATACAAACTTTTTTTGCCGGTGTTCTCCTGGTACAATTCACATTCCAGGGCCTAAATATCACCTTATTGGGGTGGCTTCAACCTGCTGACATAAAAAACAACCGGTGGCAATCGCAGATTTGGCAACACTGGTCCGCAAACTAAGTTTCATATAACTCCTCCCCGAATTTCCCGCTGCCCTGTATCTTGTTCTCTCATTGGTTGTAGGTCATCGCCGATGTGTTTTTCAGTCAGAACTAATTTCACACAGCGTGATTGTGAATCGCCAACAGCTCCAGATATTCAGCATGCCAAATATTTTGCAGGTGTCGGCGATTCCTTCAGATCGCATCTTTGATAATTCACACTGCGTGATTGTCACTCGCGTGAACGAGCACCGATTTGCCTCCGATTTCGGGCATTTGTCGGCGAGTGAAAAATCGGGCTAAAATCGTTCAGTGTGAACTCGGCATAATGTTGTACATATTTTTCCTAGTAAATAACATCTTTGCAAGTCCAACTTATAAATTAGAATTATAAAAAACTATTTTTGTGTTAATGATTTACAAGCACCATGCCAACTTGCAGTAGATAAAGGCATTTACGTCTTTTTTTTTTTTTACGGGTATCCAGACAGTTGATTATTGGTAAAGATTTACCGATTTGATTAGATTTCTATTCACAAGCACATACGTATGCCCAAAATTAGGGCTGTGCGATATGTACAAAAAAAAACTATCGCGATTTCTTTGATCAATTTTGCGATTTCGATTTTAATCACGATTTTGACACACACAGACATGCTTTACAGTCATTAATGCATTCAGTGTGAATTTGAAACGTATTTCCAAAAGAAAACCAATTAGAGCTTTATCAAAAACCTCTAACATGTCTCTAGCCAGACATAAAGGTGTAACAAAATGTCTCTAGAACAGACATATGGCAGAAAAAAAAAAATGCCATGCATTGGTCATAGAGCTCTTTGTGGCGTTGCCTCAGATGTTGAACTAGATTTGTTGCGCCAGGTTCACATGTACTCCGTCTGCAGTGCGTATACAGTATGTGTATGCGGTGCAGAAGCAGCACGGACAGGGTGCGAACTACGGGGGAGCTAGGGGGAGCTTGGCTCCCCTTAATAAGACATGGGCTCCCCTGAAAACGTGATTTGTGAAATTTTGGGGGGTCTCAAAAAATATTGTCAATGTGTTATTTTGACATGTAATTTCAGTTTTGTGTAATGTGGTCATCGTGGATTATTGTGTGTAAATTTGCAAAAATATCATTCATTCATGCACGACTGTGATTTAAACCTAATTCACTTCAATAAAGATAACTATACATGCTATTGTTGTCATGAGCATCAAGGTGTGGGGGCGCTGCGGTGCAAATTCCACTCATGTTTAGTACATGTTAACTCAAAGATTCGTAGAAAAAATATAAACGTTGGACTCTGGTCACTTATGTGTTAAGGTAAGTCATGTTATTCGCAATTATGTGTTGTGGCTGGGTTGTTATATGTCTGCGTGACTCTCGATGTCTTAGGCCTGATTGAATGGAGGAATTATGGTATTCTTCTGTAGTTTGACGATGAGTAACTTTAACCGTTTTTTCATGTGAACTCAAAGACAGCCTGATTCTTTGTTTATAGACTATTTGTGGGTGTCTGTTTGTTGTTTCACCTATCAATTCGTGTCGATAAAGTATAACAGGGTAAATCCTGTATAGTGCTTGCATAAAGCAAGTAGTGCATACACTTGTAGCTGTTATGTATCTTTGTAAGTCATTACAAAAGCACAAACCCAATTTTTTTACTGCGAATAATGCACTGCCACTTTAATTCAGGACGTGCAGCACAGCAGAAATAGATTCCGTGCGGAAACGATCGCAGCATGAACGCTGCAGATGCACCGCTCCTGGAGCGCACTGCCGGAGCGCAATCACATACAGTGTGAACGCTCTGATCCGTTAACATGGGCGCGGAAAAAATATGCACCACAGACGGAGTGTGTGAACCTGGCGTTACGGTTGTATGCCCGCCCGGTCTGTTCTGTTCTGTTCTCGTGCTCCATTTAAGTGCACTGAATTCTGATTGGTTCGGATAGCATACTGCGGGAGGTCGGGGGCGTGGAAAATCGTGCTTTAAAGCGATTTAGAAATTGCACACGCTCAAATCGCGATTTTATGATGATTTCGATTAATCGCACAGCCCTACCCAAAATACATGGAACCTTCTAACTTGATACCTTTTTCTCCAATTTCTATGTTGGAATGACTGAGAAGTACCCTACCCTGTGAAAATTTGGCAGTGAAGGCATGCTCTAATTTTTCTGCATTTGTGTTTTAAGGTTTTTATTGATTAAACACTTAAGCATTGCGGAATTAAGGATTCCGCTATGAAATTGATGCTATGGTAGGTCATAGTAATGCATGACATTTGAATAGATTTGCTTTGTGTTATAAATACGGCATAGGTCCATTAAAGTGAAAGAAAAAAATGTTTAGGCCAGTCAGTTCATAGATACAATTTATGTTAATAATTACAAAGTGTTGTCAGGATTGCAAGTGTATGAATTCAGGCCAGTTGAAAAGAATAATTAGGCCTTAATTGTCCTGCTTTTCCATTATGAATGATCGTAGGAGGTCTTAAATGCATTAAAAGTGAGTGCTTTAAAGTGCAGGTCAAAAAACAGCTGGCACTTTTTCAGGTGCAACTGAAGATAAGTGCAATCTATGCACCCACACCTCCAGCCTTTGAGTTTTTTCAGCACCAGCCGCATCACTGAGTCACAGCGCTTTGCCACCCACACAGCCCTGCTGCCATGTAACAGTAGACCGTTGCTGCCAATCCATTCCGCCACCTGTACTTTTAAATATTGCCACCACCCAGCACACCTCTCACCTTGACACTACACCTTTTACTCAGTTTTCAGTGACTGTGAGAAAATGTATTTGTGCATTATGGCACTTTCCATCCTGCAAACTGTGTTCTGCTAAATAAACTTGCTCAGTCTCTGTTTAGAAAAAAATAATTCTTAATGTACAAAGTTAGAAGGTTCCATGGATGAGTGTTTTATGCACTGCTTTTCATTGTGTGGCAAAATAAAGTTTTGCACATGAATTCTTCCAAAGTGTGTCGTAGTCAAGACTAGCCCATTTGAGTCGAGAACTGTTTATACACTTAATATATTGGCATCAATGGTTCCATGAAGAACCTTTAAAGGGGAGGTCTAATGCTATTTCATACATTCTGACTTATTTACACTGTTAAAGAGTTGGATTATCATGCTAAACATGACCAAAGTTTCAAAAAACGATTTGGACATATGACATATGAGTATTTCTGTGCCAATACACTCCTTCAGGGTTTCGTATAAGTTTTTTTTTTTTTTTTTTCACTCTAAATTTTTTTTTGGCAGATCTGTGTGTTATGTCCCCTTTAACATCCATAGAACCTTTCGTTCCACAAAATATTCTTTATAGTGGAAAAAGTTTCTTTAGAATATTAAAATGTTCTTTACACTAAGAAAACAAATTTCTTTTAAGAATTGCTTACTGAATTGCTGCGACACCCCCTTTTGTAATTTTTTTTTTTATGAGTCAAAACAGAACAGAAGAGGGTTGAGTCTGAGACAAGACCAATAGTGGAAGAGGGTCTAACCGAGTTCGTGACAAAACCAAGTCCATGAAAATGTGGTTTGGTCTCAAGTACTACAACACTAGTGCCAAATGATTTTTCGACTGTCCCTTATACGATATCTCTTATGGCAAGTTCTTGTATCGCAGGTTCCTGAATCTTAGGTACAGTAGTCATCCAGTGTTCTCCAATTGGATACAATGGATTAAGCCTTAATTAATTAGTAGAGTGGTTGGATAATGAAATTTAGCCTGAGCCGGTTTCCATTGTTGTCCTTGTGCAGAGGCCAGAGTCACTCAGGTCCCGAGAACCAGCAGCTGAGCCAACATGGTCAACTGCTCCAGCTGCCAGGCTACTGCTTTAGCAGCAGGGGTCTTGGCTAGGAAAGGGGGGTATCAAAGGAGAGTGTATTGGGGAGAGGAGGGGTGTTGGATTAAAGCAGGGGTTGGTGGGCAGACAACAGTGTGCACTGGGTGGGGAAAAACAGATGAGGAACAATAGGGGCTGGGACGCTGGAGTGAGCAGAAGGGTGAGGAGGCCATGGGAAACGTGTGGCGGCCATAGCCCCAGCACCAGGCCACTGGGCGCGCTCAATAGACACAGGAAATGGGATTTACGTGAGGCAGATGTGCGCAAGAGAGGTAATGAATGCATTAGAGCCCAATGAGCAAGAAAAAGGTGAGAGCGACCAATGTGCGCTTCCCATGAAAGCCGTTAACCCTAACCCTCTGTGTAGACCACCTCTCTTTAGACAGCTTTTCAGAAACACTCTAAAACAAAGAGCACAAGGAGATGAAAAGAGAAAGAAAGGCTCTTGAGCCTTAAGTACTCTTTGTCGCCCAAGGCTGGCCTGTCATCGCGTGGTAAGTGTGTCACAGTGTAGCTTACTACTTTTCCAAACCCATAACACAACCGATGAAAGGACTCTGTCACTTTCCCAAGACTGTGCAGCCCTATATCTCCATTGAACTCCTCTCTTACAGATGTTGGTTTTTTATGGTGAGAATCTGGAAGCGACTGCACCCAAGAACATTTTCCCACTGCATGGCATAGCTGCAATCTTGTGGCTAGAGGTTTTCAGCCGCAATTCAGGGCATTGTATTTATGTCCTGTATCATTTCCCTGTGAGATTGTGGATTGTTCATAGGAACAATGATGTGTGGTGCATTGAAAAGTTCATAAATCACTCACATAGTGGAGAATATAATATATGCTGCTGTCTTCCCTTACATGCTAGGGTTGTTTTCTGATGCTTGTTTTTCCCTAGTGAAAGCAAAGTTACAAGGATTACAAGTTGTTGTTTTTTTTAAGTAAAAAATACAGAAATTCAATTCGTACAGACAATGACTTGAATACACCCCTTTTATTAAAAGCATGTTTTGGATTTCTGAATTAAAAATATTATTTTGATTTCTAGATGTCCTTATGATAATAACCATGAGGAAAAATACTATTAAAAACAAGAAAAATAAACTTGTCAAGTCATTTGGCATAGTCTTAGTTTATTTTTTGTAAAAAAAAAAAAAACGAATTAATTAAATTGTAATGTTTGAAGAAAAAAAGTAAAATAATAAATAATCATATTGCAACCAACATGCAGGGAGAAAACAACATAAAGCAGGAAATGACATCATGGAGAGGATCTTTGCAGATCTTAAAGACTGTTTGTCAAGAGTCAATAAGGCTCTTAAAGTATTGGATAATTTAACCTTTTTATGACAAGGCAAGGTTAATTCAGGTTGTAAAACACTGTTAAAGACAAAACCCCAAACCTAATTGTAATTATGAATTAATAACTCATGATATTTGTACAAAATAATAATAATTAAAAAAATACATCTATCTAAAAACTTTTTAAATAATAAAGATGTGTACATTCATATTTCCAGTGTAAAGTAAATGTTATTTATGTCTTTTTGAACATTTGTATAATTTTTCTTTCTGTTTTTCTAAACCATATAAAACCAACATGAATACAAAGAGTACATTTCTAAGATTTTGCGTTTAACTAGTTTTTTCCCGTTTACTTTTTGTGGACATGCTTATTTGTCATTGACAGATTACATTTAGAAAAGCCTGTCATAGTCTTCTATATCGTAAGGACCAAAGTTGTTTGTTTTATCATCGGTCAACTGGCGGCGTAATCGAGGACCTTTATTTGCCTCCCCAGCAGTAGGCATTTGTAATGTAATGGTTGCAGGAACTTATAGCCCCAGGCTCAGAGGCATGAGCATTACTTAAGCCCAGCATGGGGCTTGAAGTGGGGGCGGGGATACATAGAGGAGGCAATTTGGGGAGGTAAGCTCACACCTGTCGGATGGAGGGGCAGAAGGAGAGTGGGGTCAATGAGGGGTGGAGGGTGCGGAGAAAGCAGATGGAGAGACAGAGGTTGAGCTCCCTCTGTTCTCCTATCTCTTTCATCCCTAACCTTGTGCTCTGAAGTGCAAAAGCTGGAAAAAGAAGCAGCGACACAAAGCCATTTCAATTGGGCTAAAACTGCAATTGCTCTTAAAAAAGATGACAGACGAAGAGTAGCAACTGATGATGGTCACATCTGAGAGGCTGACAAGTTTCAGAGAAAAGAAACTTTCCTTAATGTGTTCAGTGCTTGTTTTGTCACTTGTGTTTTTTGTCGTAATTTATTGTGGGCCTCGTCCCATTGAGGCCCATGAGGGCAATCAGCATGTGTCCATGTCAGAGGGTGGGGTTTTGTTGTTTACACAGAAAGTGTTGTGTTTTGGTGGCTGGTGGGTTTGGTAACATTGTTTGTTCCAATATAATGACGTCTTAGTGTTTACCTTTGAGATCATAAGTATGGTTGAGGACTCAATTAACCTCTGTACCCTTTGCGGGCAGGTGGCGCATAATTGCTTTCCCAAAGAAACGTATCTTTAATTTTAAGCACCAGTAGTAGATAATGATCATGTTGGGCTGATGTTCAGGTTCTAGAAGAAAATTAATGGGTAAGTGCAGTAAACAAGCACGTGATTTAAAAATAATGACTCCTTTTGCTCATTATCCCTTGTATTTCACACCAACGCACCCTGCCAGATCCAGACAGCATCTTTCTTACTATGAATATCAGCAGGGCTTGGCACATTATATCCTGGTGGGAATAATGTGCGATGAGGGCTTTAAATCTTGGGAAGTTGAACGGCACATGGTGGGAATTAAAGGCCTTGATTTTAAATGGCAGCGTGACGGCAATTTAATTTTCAGCAGCTGTCGGGGTCACAGCATTATAAACTGCAAGCTGATGATAATTAGACTTTAAGCATGCAAAAGAACAAGGCCTGTCGCTCCTCCCTATTCACTCATAAGCCTTTATTGCGAGTAGGACTGAGGGGGCACAATAATTTCAAGGTCCTGCATCTCCTTCCACTCCCTGTAAGCTGTGTTGTAATCCATGTCGCTTGTGATTCCCAGGGTCCCAAAAGGCTTTTCTTGTTGACCTAGAGAGTGGCCCTGATAATGAGGGACCCCCACCATCTGTGTGCAAGACCAGGGACCCTAAACGCGCTCGGCCACACAGAATAGACCTATAGGGGGCAAACCATAAAAGCAGCAAGAACCTCACCAGGGCTTCTGGAGGCCATAAAATTGCATGATGGATTGAAAATATTTCTAGTGGACACTTAGTTTGGTCTTTGTTGTCGCTTTAAAGCAATAGTTCACCCAACAATGAAAATTCAGTTGTTATTTATGCTAGTCTGGTGTTGTTTTAATGCCATATGACTTTGTCTTTTTCAGACCACAAAAGGAGAAAATTAAAAAATATAACGGCAGTGAATAGCAAACAGATTTAAGCTTTAAAGAAAAAGTTTGGAAAGTATCATGGAACCCGATGATTGTTGGTTCAAATTCTGGCTAGAACCCAGACAGATGTTGAATTAATGTTGTTCGTTATGATGTACTTCCGTGTACTTCAACATGCTTTACCATGAAAAGAAAACCAAGCGGTGCAGCCAAACTTGTACCACATTTCTCTTGAGAAGTGAAGCCTATAGTCCTTCACTAAACCAGAATTTCTTGTACCTCACAATCATTTATTCAACACAGTCATTTGACCTTGGGTTCAGCAGTATACATTATGAGCCAGGAGCCTTATTTCTTTATTGCTATTGTTTATTGCTAATTGTTAGTTCATGTTAGCTAACACATTAAGTCATGTTAAAGGAGACCTTATTGTGTTGCTTTTTTCTTTGGTGTTACTGTTAAAAATTATTTTTCAGTAGATCATCTTGTGATGACCTCAGTGGTTGCTCTAAATAAAACTGCCTTTAATGCATTTAACAGCCATAAGTAGTAGTAGTAGACTTTTTGAGTTACCTGCAGAGCAAATCTCTGATTTCACTTCCTCTGTTTAGATGAGATGCATTGCAGGCAATGTTCCCTCTAATTTTTTTTTCTTGCTGAGCAAAACTTCCCTATTGGGCAGACATTTCGGCCACCTGAGCAAAAACACTTCTTTTATATAATAAATAATACCAAAGTAATACCAGACCTGTAAGCACGCACACAAAAAAGCTGTAACGTTTTAACTTTTAATGTGCTTTAATGTAAATTGATGTACCTAATGAGGCAACATTTAGGTTACCTGAGAAACATTTTTACCGTGCTGTTACTATACCACGAATTCTATTAAAAATCCTTTTATTATCCTAAAAAATATCCACAGAATGTGTAATTCTTTAATCATAATATTATATAATATAATGTAATATGATATAGCTAATATGAAAAAATGAAACTCATTTATTGCTCATGAATTCCCTTTTTGAGGTCAATTATTTAGGCTTATATTATAATAGAAAAGAATGTAAAAAAACTAATATTTTCATGAAATATATATAAAAAAAACTTATGTGAATTATTTTACAGTTATCTAAAACATCCCCATGTGTTTTCACACTACTACACTTGTATGCGACTGTAAATGTCTCTGATTTTTGTTACTGTTCTGTGCCCATCATCCGCTATTTCTAGCACTTAATCAAGCCACTCTTCTTTCAAACATGATGAGGTTTTATTTCACATGTCATTACGTTTGCGTTTCTCTCGTGTTGAGCTGTTTCATCCTCAACTATTAAAGTATTTGATTTCTACAGCGATTGATTTGGCGCACATCATTCTCTTTCAATGAAACCCGTTAACCGCATTCACCGGTTCTAACCCTATAGCAACACCAGCTCTATAGCAGTTATCCCTAGCATTGCAATTATATTACATTTACTAGAATTCAATCTTTCCCCAACTCATTTTCGCCTCTGTCCTGTGCACGGCATATTATATTTATTCTGCGCGTTCGTGATGTAAGAGGTGCACGGCCGCAGACACGCACAGCTTAGAGGGAACATTGATTGCAGGATCTCAGAAAGCAACATCAAGAGCTTACAGCCATAAATAAATTCAATTACTTTTAAATGGTCTTTTATTGTGAAATATTGTTCTTTCCCATTCTAATAGTATTTTGCTCTCAGTTGCCTGTATGTTTACAGTAAATGCATTTTCTCAACAAATGTTGGCATCTGTGTACCTGCCTCAACCTGTTGCTTATTTCTCACATGGTATGTAAAGGCTTGTGGTGTTTAGATGCTATTTATTCAACTGCAGAGTTTATCTGCAGATGAGAATTGTGCGCATTTTGTCCACCACTTTGGAATCAAGGCCATTTCTAGTATCACTTCTACAGTGTGGTGGCATGAATTTTAGAAACTATTAAAATTGATACATTTTATAAATCAGTTGGTCCATTTCAGATTTCATCTTTCTGACCTTCTAGACTATCATACACATCTCACACGTGATAGCACTCTTTTTATTAATGTTTGTACTCTATTGGAATTGAATCGATTTGTGAAATCAGTACCCAGCCATTACTGATAAAGTGTCATCCAGTAGAAACAGCCCTCATAAAACTGTTCGTGATGATGCAGGATGCTGGCTCCATGTGATTAGTCACGTTTACTGTTGACCGTTAGCTGGCCTAACAGGCTTTTCCCTGATTTGAAGTGGGGTTTTTTTTGCACATTTATCTTCGAAATACTTAGCATTCCATATGACAGCACTAGTATTACAAAGAGGCTGAAATCCCAGCACATTTTTTTTTATACTTCAGGATGTCATGGCAGTGATTATGTAAACAATAGACCTGGTGTCTGTGGTATGTGACTGCGCATCGTTGTCTGTTGAGCAACAAACATTAACTCTAATCTGTACCCTCATTTTAAAGCCTTTACTCTTTGCTCTTGTGTCTTACCCTGTAAGAGCTAATGCTCAATTTGAAGCGCTTTCACTTTTTGGGCTTGTCTTTGCGATGCATGAACTTGCATAGCCTCTCCCTCTCTGTGCTCTTTCAAATTGCTGATGTTTGGATTAATACTGGTGTTCAGACAAAGACTAAGGGTTTGCGTTCATGGAATGCAAGCTTTTTAGAAAACTGCGGGTCGTCTCTGCTTCATATACTTTAGTTGGCATCATCCCTTATGAACCAAAGAATGCTCAGATAATAGTAGTGTAAAGACTTTTGTTTTACAATCTAAAACTCGGCTTGTTCCATCCCCCTTTATACATTAACATACCCACTTTCGCCTCCACAAGTATGTACTCAAGTATACACTTGCCATGAAAAGGCACTTTTTATCCCCACTTGTCTGACCCTGCGGGAAAGATTGAAGAATTTAGCACCTACACAAAAATGTTTGAATCATTGTGACATGATTAGGGAAGCAGGCACACACCTCTTTCCTGACTCAGGTGTTTTTAGAACACTTTTTGTAAGGTGAACAGCATCTTTTCTGCAGTGTATAAGTGTATATGTTTTAATATTGGGTAAAACTTCAATTATTTTTGTTCCCAAAACTTTATTGTTTTAAGGTTGTTGTTTTTTTTCATGGTTATGGAAAACCTGGGATAATTGGAAAGTCAAGGAAGTTCAGAAAAATTTCAATTGTTAATATACATTTTTTTTAGTTCGTTTTCTCCAAAATATTTAATCAGCTGGATACCTTGCTTGCAAGTATCATCTGATTTGTGAGTGAATCAGTAAACTGATTAAACCGGTTCACAGATCAGTCTAAATGATTAATTATAGCAGATCTGAATTACTTGTAAATTATTTTTCAGATCTTTAAACATAATCACAAATGACTGGAAATTCATTAGTCAAAAAGATGCAATATTTTCTAAACATTGACATTTCTTTCATGTAGCAAAGCAGCAGATGCTTGAGTATGAGAGGAAGGACCCTTCCAAGCATTTAACTAGCTGCTTTTGGATTAATGGAGCAGCTTTGACACCAACAGAGCTACAAGACTGAAGTTTGTTCCGCTCTCTCGGTCTTCCCTCCAAAACAGCCACGTTTTGGAGCCAAAAGATACAGGTCATTAGCACTAAAAGCGGCATTGCCCAAAGCAAACATGACCCCGTCGGATCCACTGACTGTGCTTGGTATGCAGGTTCACTTTCCACACTCTCGTTTTACACTGGTGCCTCAGGTAACCGATGACTGTTTCTGTTAATGGAGCTTTGCTTCTTATTAACAGACCTGCAACCATGATTAGGTAGGTCACACTTAAGCTGTTCAACTAGAAAAAGGTGCTGCATTTTTTAAATGGCACAATGTCTGTTCATTGAGAGGTGTAATGACGCCTTTGATTATTTCTGGCTTTGTGCTTATACACCAAGCAGGCAGACTGCACTTAGATATTGAATAAGGACTCGGAGCATATTAAAAACTGTCAAATCCACATAAAAAAAGTGACCGTCATGTTGAGGGTTTAACTAGACCACAGTGAAATTCTGCATGGAAGTTGAGTAAACTACAACAAAATGATTTTAAAATCAGTCATTGTATAACTATATTAATATATTTCCATCTTCATACATTTTATTTGATTATTTTTTTATAGAACCACATTCTGTATAATGAACATCACTTCAAACGTTGAAAGTTGTCTCATGATGCTGCCTGTTATCATGATCCTTTAGCTGATGTAGGATATCATAACAGTCCTACAAGATGCCGAGATACGCTGAGCTATGCTTAATTTTTCAAAGTTCAGAGTGATGTGCAAAAAATTCACTCTTTAGAAATTCTCTGTATCAGCACGCAAATCCTTAAAATAAATCATCGCATTCTACATGAATAGGCCAAATTATAATACAGTATCTGTAAATCTGGACATGGCAGTGGAGAGCGCTGGAATAAAAACATTTCTACAGCCCTCTAGTGACAGGATACAATGGCTCTTTGTGGCGATTTTTATACATGTGTCATATGTATATTTCATACAGACAAGTGCTCAGTCTTGCACACTAATATGATAAAATAAGTTTGAATACTCTCTCAGAAAAAAAGGTACAAAAGCTGTCACTGGGGCTGTACCTTTTCTGTACCATTTAGGTACTAATATGTCTTTAAGTGCTAATCTGCAGCATAGGGGCGAATAAGGTTACAAACATGTGTATCTTTTGAACGATTCCCCCTAGGCCCGCTTTCAGCTCCTCCACCAAGAAAATATGAAACAGGTAGACTGAAAAGCGGAGAAAATGCGAAGTGGGCGTAGCAACTCTACGCCGCACCCATATGCTAGGGTGTGTAGCTTTAAGGACTCCCCCACTCCGCCCAGTTTTTCATAAACCTCTAAGATCCTAAGAGCTGATGGAACATAGAAATACACTATGTACCGATATCCAGCCACGCACCACGCAATAACAAAAACGTCCAGTAGCAATTGTTAACATAGCTCGAGAAAATGTGTGCAAAGTTGATTGGACGCACGAGCATGTTGATGGCCAACATCGGACTTAGAGAATGTCATATTTGAATGCTGCTTTCACTCTGTACTGTCAAGCAATAAAGCTAAAGTCTAAAAGCTGCATTTTAATAAATGTGACAGCCTGCTGAGCGTGGGCAGAATTGTATTTACATCAAACCTACATGAGTTATCTAAGTGTGAGTGTTCTGTGGAGCTTTGGCAGTGCATTTTCTAGTATGTGTGTTTGTGTGTGTTTATGTTCCTAATCTGAGTCGTTCCAGAGCCATTACCCAAGCACTTCCGTCCACGGCTCGCTGGTCGTCGGGGATTTGCACCCATCCGCCCACGTGACCGACGCCTGCGTTAGGCACTCGACGACTCTAGAGTGACGCTGAACCAGAATGTTTGATTGTTAGTCCAACCCCGACTGCTAGCATTGAGATGCATGTTCAAACGCACCTATGCCCACGGCCGCTTAATCACCTCTTGAATTATAAGTAAAAGCCAAGGACCAAACAATACCAGTCAAAACCCTACATAAAACAAGAGTGCCCCGACTTTGGGTCTACACACTGCCAGTGTGTATTTGCCACCTGACAAAAAGCATTAAAACAACTAATGGTACGACCATTGATGCATAAAATGCCAAAACATGGTTCTTAGTCTAGCATTATGGTAGTAAAGGCATGCTCAAAATTCTAGGTAAAGACATAATGCTGCATAAATGCCAGATTAAATTATGCCTGCTCTTGACCCACCTCAGCCCCTAGTATCAAAAGTATACAATTGTAATTGCTGTGTAAATGCATTCATGACACTTTTGGAGATTAACAGCTGCAGATTCTGTTTATTTTCATTATTTTTTTATTTAACCAACTTCATGTCATTCCGAACCTGTATCCCTTCAGTTGCTTTTGAAACTCATGTAGTGGAATAGTGTTATAGAGTGAAAATTGTGAAAGGAAAGCCATTATCCACATGAAAACACAGTGCTCCTTATGTCCTGAACAGCCAATGTGGGGTGAGGATTTATGTACTATTTATGTTTTTTTGGGAAGAATTAAGATTCCAGTGTGGCCAAGACTGACCGCACTATCCATATCTCAATACACACACACTCACACACAGCAGCACAGTCTGCAAATGCTCATTTTAAGTTGTCTGGGTCTGACACACATACACACAAACAGCCTAAACTCCAACAACCTAAACCCAAAATAGATTGAGACATAAACCTGAGTACAACAGTCACATACAAATATCTATCATAGTGTAACAGTATTCTTGAATATGGCTTTATCTGCTGAATATGTAATTGTGATGCTGATGTAAATAACATCTGCAACTTTAACTGCCGGATAAAGAATGCAGTGTGTACATGTTAATTTTGTTGCCGTTTGTATTTCTGCAGTGTGTGTGTGTGTGTGTGTGATTTTATGGAATGTGCTGTCAGAGCCAGCATGCATATGTGACACACATGTGACTGTGATGTCATGTTTTCATCATTCAGACTGAGATCTGTCTTTCATTTCAGACACTCTCCCCTAAAGAGCTCCTGCTCAGACAGACGCTCATGTTCACTGTGACCTCATTCACCCTACATGGAGCAGTTGAAATCAAATCATTACTCTAGACTTAGTCTGACATTTCCTGCAATGATTCTGTTTGGTTAGCATTAAGGTTGTAAGACACAAATTTTTACATTTCTCAAGACTATACAACGTATTTTAGCCATGAGAATTAGGGGCTGTTTATAGCACAAATGATGCCCAAGTCCCAGCGGATGTGTACACAACCCTAAATTCATTACAGACCCTACACCTTAGGATAGTGTTGGTAGCACATCCTGATAAGATCCATGATTTTTCTGAAGTCTGAACTTTTCTTGACAAATGACTGAGTGATTTAGTTGACCAATAAATTGCCTGTGAGGTGGGGTTTATGTTAAACTGGGTTGGATTTCCTTTCGGGGGGGGGGGGGGGGAAATAACGCCAATAACCAAGGTAAAATTACTCTAACAAGGCTCATCCAATACGAATTGAGAGTCATAACAACTGGTTTTAGAAATTCCCTTTTGCTTTTGAACATTGATATATTATTATTGATATCTTTTTTTGTAATCTATCATTATTAATCTATTAATGTAAATGGCATTTGTGAAACATCCATCCATCCATTTTCCAAACTGCCTGTCCTATGGAGTCCAGTGATGGATCATTTACAAATGATTTATTCATTGCATATGTCACATGATAAATTAACAAAAGATATGGGAGGTAAAGTAAAATTTTATGTTCCTCATAAATTATCTTTGGCTGCATTACAGTGATTTCTTAATTAATCCTTCGCAGGGAGTTTGATTGACAGGTGATCTGACCAATCATAATGCTGAATCTGCCATCAGACTCCTAGGAGAGTAGAATAACATCGGTGGACTTGAACTTGAAAAATGGTGTGTATTGATATCTTTCTGTGGTTGAAACAAGATACATTCTGATGTTCTGATGTTTATTTCGTGCTATAACTAGTAAAGAGGAAAAAATGATCTGTTCACGTGCCGCTTGAACTGAGGCACAACAGCGATCTCTCACGACACAAAGAGCAACAGATTGAATGATCGAAAACCAGTAAGATTATCCAATCTTCCCATCACTAATTGGGTCATGGGATTTAAGAAACAGCAACAGGTGAATTTGGAAATAATTGCATTTAAATGAAATCCTGCTCAGTATTACTCACATCTATGAGAGAAAATAAACAGGCACCATGGTTTTGTCATGATTTTTGGACTTGCAATATGGCAACATGATTTATACATGGTAATACCACAGTATCCTTCAAAGTATACCATGATACAATATGTTAGCAGTAAGCACAGTGGTAGTGCCACAGAAGACTGTGATTGATAAGATGACAAATAGACAAATTCACCAAACATTAGCGTTAACAATACAGTATCATGTGTTTGCATTGACTTTGTGTGTGCTGAAAATCACAGTCTCAATTTTAAACCCTGTAACGAATCAGCTCATGGGAAATAATTAATTATTAATATTTTAGATCCACCGTAGATATTTAGCTGACCACTCAGGGACAACTGTCTTGTCAATTCTAAGAACGTTAATTTCCTGGTTAAGGGAAATAACTTTCTTACTGTACAATTCTACAAAAGCTTGTAGCGTAAATCTGCATGATTAGTGACTCCAGTTATAAGCAAACAATGAACACGTCAAGTGTGATACAAGTAAGGTTTTATTAACTACATAAACACTTAAACTAGTCTAACATACTACATAAACACATAAACTGGTCTAACTTCCTACATACACACATAAACTGGTCTAACAGACACACACACACACACACACAAACATACAGTTGGTATTGGAAAGGGTTAAAGTTTAACTCAGTAAAGAAAGAGGCATAAAGAATTAATTTTATGGAACACTTTTGCATATTCAGCAGATCTAAACCTAAGGGATACGTCAGATTCTTAGTTCAAACACACATTGTAAAAAGGTGTAACTGATACTTAATGCATCAATTAAATAAGACTAAGTTTGAATACTTGCAAATCTCGTCTGTCTGAAAATAGATTCCTGATGCAATCTTAAGGCCCAAGATCTTGCTGAAGTTTGTTGATGAGAAAGAACCAGTTTGCGTTAGAGTAACTTGAAGAATGGAAAGGACAAGCCCGAAGTAAAGGCCTGGAACAATGCTTTGGTATCCTGAAGCGTTATCTCACATCTTCATCTTAGCATCTGACCGAACCACCGACTGGGCGGGTCACATGGTGTGTCAGCTTTAAGGTCAGAGAAGATCCCCGCCTCTCAAGATGGGCTTATCCAAAGAGAAAAGCCGGAATCCCAAGTGGGCAATTGAGATCCTGTTGAATGTTTATGACTCTTTGTGTGGAAACATAGAACTTAGTATCTGGAACTTGAATCGAAAATAATAAAGGTTCTCAGGGCACTAATATATTGCCTATGTACCAACATATCATATACACTCTCGTTTAGATCATCAGAAAACAAATTCATAGATAATAAACATGGTATATGTAAGGTTACATGAATGAGTGGTTTATCGTAAGCATGAATAAAAATAGGCTATAATACCCACACAACGGATAGCCCCCCCCATTATACCCACAACACACACCAACACAAGCACACCACATATACCAAGTGCTCGGAAGAATTATGTGTGTCACCTCGACAAAAGAAAGGTTTTCCTATGAATTAATAGTAGCACACACCCCCAGTCCATTTACTTACTGTGCATTTGTGCCTATGCCAGATCCCCTGGAGACAATGCGCTGAGAGTATGCTCGTCCAACTGAGTTCCACAAGGTTGTAAATGTTATCGGAAGTTACCAATGGAACCAGGGTCCTGTTCGGCGTCCTGGGGTGTTACAGAGTATTTGTGAAATCTAGCTAACAAAATATATATTGTGTGTTTGAGTGGTCCAGACAATCAACCCCATCAGTCTTGGTGAATGACTCAATGTGGGATTTATGAAGTTCTTGTCAGTTTGGATCTGATCCATGATCAGCTGTGGAGTTGGACTGCAATTACTTAATCGCTGTAGTTTGTGTTATAATGTCTATAAACAGAGAGGGCAAAAGGGCCTGAGGTTTGTGTTAAACGCTCCTGTAGGTATCATCCTGTGACTGAAGTGGGTTTAACTCCCACACACACACAGATATGCTTGAGACCCACCCAGGAGTGCCCACCCAGAGGTTGGCATGAGAAAGGTGCTTGAGGTTTTGGGATTAGATTTCGTCAGCCTGGCATGAGTTTCCCTGACGTCCCTGTGTGGCACACTTATGTCTTTCTCTCTGCTGCTGAATATAGCCTGTTGAACTTGGCTGGCACTTGTTCTAATATCGGGTTAGTCTTGGGAAACTAGTATAAGAAAAAAAGGGTCAATTTTATTTTTGCTTTATCAGTATGTTCATTTTAGTAGTGTCTGCCAAGACAATTTTCATTGTGGGGTAAATTATGCCTTCAAGGATGGCCATGTGACGGGGGTGTTTTCCTGCCTACGTCCCGAGAAGCTGAGGTAGGCTCCTGCATCCCCACGATCCTACATAGAACAAGCAGTTTGGAAAATGGATGGATGACTTAAGAATTGGATATTTTGATTTACCAAGCACCCAGAACATGATAGCAAATATCAATCGCATTTTCTTCAGAAAGCATAAAAAGTCATAACCATAAGCCATAAATATTCAGTAGAACATAAATCCTGTGCGTTCTATTCCATGATGTTTGGACTAATAAAGATGGCATCTGAAAGTTGCATTTGTTTGGTCAGTTTGTGTGTAAATGTATGTTTCTAACCAACTTTTAGCATTTCTGATGTTATTTCTAGTGAGAAATTAGTACCATAGTAATTAAATATCCACTTAGTTATCACCAAAGCTCTTTCTGTTTTGTTGTAGATCATTAAACGGTTACACTGCCTCAGAAGCAGGTCCGAAATCAGTTTCATGAGGTGCCTTTGTACGCAACCACTGCCTGCAGTCTTTGATGATAAGGCAGCAAGGCAACAAGTCAGCAGCCTAAGCTTTAGGATGTAGCCCCTGTGTATATATAATTCTCATTTTCAGTTGTTCTGTGTTCAGTTCACGTATAGATTTCCTTAAGAAGTTTAGTTTTGAGTTTATTCTGATTAAAATACAGTCAACCCCCCCGTGCAGATAGATTCGCACCCACAACTTATTACATTGATGAAAATAGCTGTTCACACAAGCAAAAAATTGGATTGCTGGGCTTTTTCTGGCAAGGATAACCCTGCCAACATCACTACCAAAAAATCTGTGTAAACTGTGTGTCAATATTCTAGAAATACCTTTAACCAACCCCCTTCAGACCGACTGCTCTCTGCAACCAACAAGCCCCCAACACTTTTTCTGCCCTACACGTATTTTTGAAAAGGTCCTGTTCAGTTCACATGATTCTTTAAGGCAGCAGTGTTGGGCAAGTTACTCTGAAAATATAATCAAATTACTGATTACTCCTCTTAAAAGCAATCACGTTACTGTTCTGATTACTTTAATTACTAATTACTTTTGAAATAGTTGCATTACTAGTTACGTAACTTTTTTCTCCATTAAATTTATGAAACCCCAGCATACACGCTCCCGGTAAATATTTGTTATTAAAGCATCAACATTCACAGAACACTTATTTTTAATTAAAGCAAGCGGCTGCTGCGTGCATGGTTTGACAGAACGACAGATATACTCATAGATCGATACAAAACTATCAGGTAGTGCAAAGGGCGAGGCTTTAAGAGTTTAACCTACATGTCCCGATCGTGTAACGAAATGAAAGAGGTCTGACGCAACAGGTTAGTATATTAAAATAGGTTTATTCGGTCATAGAGAGTACTGGGGTAGGGTTCAGAGGATGTGATGGTGAGGGAATCGTTCGAAAGATATGATGAGCGGGGTAATCCGGGTCCTTGACTTTACCGGAGCTGGAATGCAGGCAGGAGGAGCACACACCTCAGCGATCTGTAAACTAGGAGGCTACAAATTTACAGCACTGCATTGCTCAATGCTACAAACATGTGTTATAGCCCCTATCCTTAAGCGTAAGCATATTGAATGCTCTGGATAGAGCCGTTGCATTATTTGAGGTTCTAGTAGGTTCATGTGCTTTTGTGCATAGATCGAATAAAATATTTGTTTTAGATATGTTGTTTACGATATTTCCTATAGTGTGCGGGAAATTTAGGGATTAGTCTCAGTTTTGAATCATTTTATTCTCCCGCATCCCACACACACACAAGTGTCTACCCGCCCGCAGCAGCACTCACCCATCTTGTCCCGCGCCGCACTCTGTTGCGTCGGGTCTCGCAGGAGTGCAGGTCTCTAATCCACTGGCACTTGAGTCGACAGCCCGTATGCTGAATCCTTTTACAATCTCTAGATTATAAAACACTGCATTCTGTGGTCAGAAATGATCGTTCGGCACCAGTAAAGTTATAGAGATCGGCTTTTAACTATACTCTAATTACTATTTTGAAAATTATAACGCGTTAAATTACTCCGTTACTAAAAAAAGTAATCAAATTACAGTAACGTGTTACTAAGTAATGTGTTACTGCCCAACACTGCTTAAAGGTAATTTACCAGTAACGTCTCTATCTGTGAAAGGAGCTAATAAAAAGACAGCCAGGGCATCAAAGGTTAGTTGGATGATGGTCAGATGGTCTCCTTGTTTCTAAATATACATTCTTGACTATGCTATGATTCAAAATTAGTGAGACTATCACGGAAATAACCACACATACTTCTCCAGCATATTCAAGCGTTCATCTTTCCTCCGAGTCTCGCCGTTATCTCTGCTTCCTCTCCAGACAGTGACCGTCCAAGCTTTCTCTCTTTCTCTCTCACTTAATTTTTCTGTTCCCATTTTTCTTGGCAGATGACAGGAGACTTTGACATCTGCTGATGATTTAATGCAGCCGCATAGGTCCAAATTCAGCAGAATAAAAGCAAAAGTGCTCATGCCGAATGTCTTTTCTCCTCATTCATTTCAAGACAGACAGCCTGCCTGGCCTTTAAAACCTCACTTCAGTCATTTTCATTGCTCTCTAAATATTGCTGATGATGTGAGTTGAACGTGGGATCCAGAGATGCATTTTCCACTGGGTCAAGAGATCTAAGGCAAAAAACCCCCACACGTTTATGTGCGGTACACTGCCTTTGATGTAGTATTACCCAGCACAAATGTAGCATCTCAGTTTAGATGTTTATATACCAGCTGTGTTAAAGCGAAAATTGGATGCATTGCTAAATGGTGTGTGTGTGTACCCTTAAGACTCGTTCTTGCTCACCTCCCACAACAAAGGGCAGCATTCTGTATCCTGTAGTCCCCCCACCCCATCCCCTCTGGCTGGTCTCAGTGCAGTTCAACTGAGAGCACTCCGTTGGGACCACACTTGTTTGCTTTTCTGGGATCAGTTAAAATCATGCATGTAATAAGGAGTGTAAACAGTGCCTGGTGAACCATTATCACGTATTAAAGACAGAGCCCAGAGTCGGAGGAGAGACAGGAGGACACTGCTGCCCACGGATGGAGGGTCTTACTGCCCTGCTGATCTCTGATTATTCTGACTGCTATTTATTTTTGTCCGTCTATGCTAAATAATCTCGCCAGGAGAGCAAGTTACTACTGCGGTCCAGGGATGTGCATCATTTAGAACTCAAAGGTGCTGTATGTAATGTTTTGACTCTACTAAAGCAATTTTTTTTATATTTGCAGATATTTAGGAAACATGCTAAGTTTGCAAACAAAGCTACAGCCAGTTATTTTACTTTGAAATGTGCTTTCCGTGTCGGAATGTCTGTTTTTGTCCATGTGATTCTGCCCACTGCCAGTTTACCCAATAGTATTTCGCTATCCGGGTTGCCAGTTGGTGAAAAACACAGTGTATTGCAAGCCATGGAAGCCAGAAAATTAACTGGGTCAGAAATGGCAGATTCTACATGACTTAAAAAGCCTCAGTGTCCATCTAAAAATCTTTAGACCAGAGGAATATTAAAATGCGGATAAATCAACTCATCAGCTTAAGTGTAAGGCTCATTGTCTTCCATTGTCAATTGCGCTTGTTCCAGTTGCATGTCCTCAATCTGGCAATCGAGTCTGGGAAGGATGGGTGGGAGAAAGGACTCTCTCCAATATTTTGAATTTGGACTGCAGTACCCATTTCAAACGCTAGCTGTCAATATTACATACTGCACCTTCAACGAAATACCAATTACTGAATATGAAATGAAGAAGCAAGCAAAATGCAGAATTGTAATTTGAATTAGGATTAAAGTTTGATTACAGGAATAGTTCAGCCAAAAATTAAAATTCTCATTATTCACTCGCCTTAAAGTCCCTATGAAATCAAAATTGGTATTAATATTTTAGCATTAAGATTATCTATAAGCTAGTGTGCTCCAAGATAATGACAAACTTAGCATTTAGCAAAAGCGGAAGTAAGCCGTTTTCTGTGCCGTTTTCTGTGAATGTGCAAGACTTCCGGTTCATTAGGAAAATTCCACTGTAGGAAAATAAGGAGAAGTATAACAAAGTGCAGTAAACGTTAAAACAATTTGCAAACCAGTGTGTTCATAATTAAGATAATAGATTAAAATAATATGGTAAGAGGCACCAGTTTGCAATATCAAGAAGCAAAACGAGCTGTTTTGTACAGCTAAAAATAGCTGGAAGTGAATGACACTGGAAGCCTCGCACATTAAATTTACAAATGGCCGCGCCCGCTCTTACAGAAAAAATAAGGTGGATAATGGCACCCGCGCCCCCCCCACAACACACCTCTCCACCAGCAGAATCAGCCTCCTCACCCCGTCACAATCACCTGATTACTGATCACGGACACCTGCACCCACTTACCACACCACTCAAATACTCACTCACCTCATTCACTCATCGACTGGTCTCAAGGTTGCAAGCTATTCTGTCCTGGTTCCTCGTCTTCCAGTCTGCCTGTTCCCCTCGGAATCCTCAGTTCTCGGCTGAAGGATCGGAGTGCCGACCCAGATAAGATTGTGTTTTGCTTCCCTTACTGCCTAAGTTGAGCTCTTTTTGGTTGGAAGCCTCTCTTAAGTTCCATTGATTAAACTCTCTGCTTAACGTTATCCTGCCTGTCTGCCTCTTTGTCCTGGTTGTGACAGATAATCATTCAAAACTTGCAGTCACTAACTTCTGCCAATATGGATAAATGATTTTGATGACATCACCCTGCACTTCAGCTTCTCGTCAAACTTTCTGTCCAATCAAATGCTCTCTAGAATCCGAAGCGTCCTGCCCCCTACACTATAAATATACCAGGGGTGTCAAACTCAATTCGTTTTTTTTTTTCCTAACCCTGCTCCAAGAAACGTACCATGTAGTTATCAAATGGGGGTTATGCGCAACAGACTTCTGTATTCTGTTAACACGGTCTCGCCACTTCTGGTTCAAGCATTTTGCATATGCTTTGTTAAATACAAAGCAGTTTTACTCAAGATGCCTTCAAAGTAGATTCTAAAGATTATCATAAATCACATATGCATATGCACTACATTTATATAAAAAATGTGAATAAAATGTCAACAATAAAAATGGCTAGCTAGTTTAACTGATTATCTTAAAAGTCCATAGATATCGCTATTATTTACTACGGCTGTTAGCCTGTTCTCCGACAAGTGTAAGCGATGATACCTGTTTTCTGGGTTTGGTCAGGTGACGTTCGACATATACCCTATAAGCCTGACTTGATAAGTTGGATCAGGTGTGTTTAATTAGGGTTGAATCTAAACTCTGCAGGGCTCCGGCCCTCCAGGAATTGAGTTTGACACCCCTGAAATAGATGCTGAAGCTGCAGCTGAAA
Source organism: Sinocyclocheilus anophthalmus (assembly GCA_018155175.1). Classification (NCBI taxonomy): domain Eukaryota; kingdom Metazoa; phylum Chordata; class Actinopteri; order Cypriniformes; family Cyprinidae; genus Sinocyclocheilus; species Sinocyclocheilus anophthalmus. The sequence continues at coordinate 31,893 of JADLZN010011031.1, forward strand.
TCGGTCACTTGTTCACAGAGTTAATGTATTCTGTAAACTGAATGGCATGTAGTGCACTATATAGGGGATAGGAAACCATTCAGATAGCGTAAATATGCTTGCCATTGGCGCAAACAAAGTCTGGTTTTGCGTTGTGTAAAGGCGAACCACCGCAGGGCGCACACAGTCAGCTCCGGTCCACAGACATGATAGCATGGAGAGGATCATATGTGTGAGTCGGCATAGACTACAAAACATACACAGAATGCTATTATTTTATAGTGATTTGGATCAGATTAGGAGGAGAAACAGTTAGACATACAGCACTAACAAGTAGAATAGATAATACTGGTACCATGCACCAATATAAATGACACAATTTTCAAACTACACATCATCAGCATCATTATAATCACTGTTTTGCTTTAGTAACAGTTTCATATTGAATCTAACGGGGTATTCTGTGGCTGTCATAAGCTGTCAAATGCATCTTTACCGAGCTCACTGGCTCTGGCCCAAGCTGTGATATAAACAAAATGATACTGGCTATTTATAAAAAAGGGGACAGGGGTGCCCGATATGTCCGACCCTGTCTTCCTCTTTCAGTTGAAATTACGTCAACACATAGAATAATGCTGTCTGTTTCAAGGCACTTCAGTGGCTCTTTAATGTTGTTTCAAATTGTTTTAATACAATGGCAATTAATAAGGAGTTCAAAAGCTTTGCATGTAAAATCACCATCAAAATATCATAAAAGTAGTCTATATGCCTCGAGCTCTGTTTACCAAGTCTTCTGAAGCCACCAAATAGCTTAGTTAGCTTAGTAAATTTAAGCAGAGCATCCACACAAGCTCTAATTGCCATATTTTAAAAGAGAAGCAGCTTTTCTGTTTTTTTTTAACAAATCACACTTGTGAATCTTTGCAATGAATCAGTTGATCTCGTCCACAAAATCAGTCTAACTGAATCCTGGTCCTTATACAAAGAGGACATAGGCCTACGACTGACATGCACTGAGATAAAGATCGGCTCAGCAGCAGGACACTGTATCAGCTGAGTGTTTGATTGACAGCCTAATAATGCCTCTTTTGATAAGGCATTATACTATGAATGCTTGTAATACTTCCCTCTGGGTAATATCTTCTGACCCCAATTTGACAGATTTTTCAATAAAGATGTCTCAAGAGTTTAAACAAAAAGCTATTTTTAGATGAAAAGCTTACACTTATTACACTTCATCTATTTGTGCTGTAGATTTCAGTTACACATAGGCGTAATTTGCGGGTGGACCGGGTGGGACATGTCCCCACCACTTTTTGCCAGGGTCGATATTGTCCCTACCACTTTTTGAAAGTAATTGAAAAATATATTGCGGAAGGTATGTATTAAAGGAAAAACAAGATCAACAAATCATTCTTCATAATCTAATTAGGGTGATAAAAAAACAAAAAACAAAAAAAAACAACATTTGACTCCTTACGCATGCATAACTGGTGCAGTGCAATAACGACGTGATTTGCAGCTGTTGCTCTTTTCGTAATGTCATTAGGCTATAGCATTTTATTTTAAAAATGGAGAGCTTCCTTGTGCTAAGTAGGCCTGCCCTCTACTAAAGATTTTTCTAGTCAACTAGTCGCAGTTATATTAAATTGATTAATATAATAATATATTAACCACACTTCAATATAGGCTATAGGCAGACGAATTAGGCTAGAGCCTATTCCGCGCTCAAGCTCGCAGCATTAAGCAATTGCCTCAAAGCACCGGCAAAGTGATTATGAATGTGTCTGGGGAAAAGAAGACATTTTAATTATTTATTAATAAACTAGTGCTTTCTGAGTCAGTGTCGGGTGCAAAGATGAGGTTGCCGAATGCCAACGCTGAATCGCCATCTCCACATGGACGTGCCTTTAATAGAAATGCACCTTTTCATACGGACTACAAAATTAAAGAATATTACAAAATCGAGTGGGCGAGTTTTCCTTATATTTATTTTATTATTCATATAAAAATTATAATAACCTGTTTTGGTTATATTTACTATTAATTGCAGAAGGTGCACTCAGCAAAAATTATGCGAATATTGATGGTTTTCACGCTTAAAAGTAAAGTAAAAGACCGCTTCTCAAACCAGAGTAGGTGAACATGTTAGTACTCTTGTGGGGGAAAAAAACATGCAAGCAAGTTTAGTTTTACTTTTCTTTTGGTTTTGTTTTCATTTTGAAAAGCTTATCTTTGCTGTTTACCTCACGTTATGCTATGGAGGCTCTCTTTTTTTTGATTCCTCAGTTTTTGCTAAACATTCTATAATTTATTAGTCATTATATAGCCTAATTGTTGTGACGAGTCAGAAGCGTGTGGATCCATTTGCAGCTTTATCAGAAGAGTCAGACAATACAGGGTCAAATACCAGCAAGGCAGAACAGTAGAGACAAGGCAGAGACAGAATCGTGAACCAGGCGAGAGATCGGGGCAGGCGGAAAGCAATCAGAGTCCAGGGGAAACAATCCAAGTCGGGGCAGGCAGATAACAATCAGAAAAACAGTCCAATAACAACGCACAGAAATCAAACACGGGTATAACGCTCGGAAATGACAGCCAGGGCAAATCAAGACTTCGCAGAGAGTCTGTGTGTGTGAGTGGTTTATATGTGTGTGTGATTATGAGGTGCAGGTGTGGATGATTAATCAGTACCAGGCATGAGGGGTGATGGGATTTGGAGTCCGAATGGGAATGTCTAATATTCGGGAGACGGTTCCCTCTGGTGGTGCGGAGGAGGCGGTAAGGGAGCCTCCTCTGTAACAGAGCCCTCCCCCTGCGAGCGGCTCCCGACGCGAGGAAGCACACAACGCCGGGGTCTCCCACGGGGTCGGGGGGCCGGTTTCTCCGGATGCGTTCTGTGAAACTCCTCAGTGAGTGTGGGGTCCAGGATATCTCCAGTGTTGACCCAAGATCGCTCCTCCGGGCCGAACCCCTCCCAATCGACCAGATACTGGAGGGTACCGCCCCGGCGTCTGGAGTCTAGCAACTTGTACACTCGATACGCCTCCTCTCCATCAACCAGGAAGGGCAGGGGGATCTGTGGTCCGGCCCCCTCCTCCGTCTCTCCTCTCGGACCACCAGCGGGTTTCAGAAGTGACACATGGAATGTGGGAGAAATGCGGTAATTAGAGGGCAAATCCAAACGAAATGATACTGGAGATATTTGTCTAGCAATTTTGAAGGGACCAACATACCTGGGACTGAGCTTTTTACAAGAAGTCGTAGGCATAGATCCTTGGTTGAGAGCCAAACTCACTGGCCTGGGGTGTACTTGGGACTGGGACGTCGATGTCGGTTGGCTTGTTGTTCTTGACGCCTTACGGCATGAAGTAGGTGAGTATGTGCCTGGTCCCAGACCTCCTCGCTGTGTTGCAACCAATCTGTGACTGAAGGTAATTCGGTGGGTTCGCCAGACCAGGGAAACAGTGGAGGTTGAAAGCCCAGGATGCATTGGAAAGGGGTCATGCCGGTGGAGGGCTTCCTCAATGAGTTTTGGGCATATTCAGCCCATAGCAAGTACCTGCTCCAGTCTGATTGTTTTCGTTGGCAGTAGGATCTGAGGAATCGTATCACCTCCTGATTCAGGCGCTCGGTTTGCCCATTGGATTGGGGGTGATAGCCGGACGTGAGGCTCATGGTCACATTGAGATGCCTGAAGAAGGCGGACTATACACTAGAAGTGAACTGGGGTCCTCGATCGGAGATCGGGATGTCATCGGGTAATCCATAGAAACGAAACACATGATTACAAAGTAGCTCAGCGGTTTCGAAGGATGTGGGGAGTTTAGGCAGCGGAATCAGATGGCAGGCTTTGGAGAATCGGTCGACAATGGTGAGTACAGTGGTGTTACCTTCAGAATTGGGCATGTCGGTGATGAAATCAATGGCAATATGAGACCAAGGTCGGTGTGGGGTAGGTAGTGGATTTAGCAAACCAGCTGGAAGCTGTCTAGGGGATTTGGATGTGTTGCATGTGATACAGTTCTGGATAAATTTGGTTGTGTCAGTCAGCAATGTGGGCCACCAGAATCGGTTCCTGAGTACATTTTATGTGGCAGTGATTCCAGGATGACCCGAACTGAGCGTTACATGTACTTGGGTTAGAAGTCGTGGTCGAAGGGCTTCAGGGACATAGGTGAGGTTTGCCAGGCATTCAGGAGGTGGCGGATCTTGAAGATTCAGATGTTCAATTTCCGTCATGATATCCCATTGTACTGGTGCCAAGAGCAATTTGTCGGGAATGATATTGTCGTTGGAGATGGGATGGCTCGTTTCCTCAGTTTGGCGAGAGAGAGCATCAGCCTTGGTATTCTTGGTGCCTGGCTGGTACATCACTGTGAATCGAAACCTCGTGAAGAACAATGCCCACCCGGCCTGTCGGGGGTTTAGACGTTTAGCTGAGTGCAGATACTCAATATTTTTATGATCCGTGAGAACGATGAATGGAAGAGCAGCTCCCTCCAGCCAATGACGCCATTCCTCAAGCGTTAACTTTATAGCAAGAAGTTCACGGTTGCCCACGTCATAATTCCGTTCCGCAGCTGTGAGTTTGCGGGAGAAAAAGGCACACGGATACATCTTTGCTGGTGTGCCATGACGTTGAGACAGTATAGCCCCTACCTCTGTGTTAGAAGCATCGACCTCCACTATGAACTCACTTTCTGGGTCGGGGTGTCGAAGGATGGGTGCGGAGGTGAACCGAGTTTTTAGTTCGTTAAATGCCTGCCATGACTCTGGTGACCAAATCACTCTGGCGACGTGACGTTTGGTCATGGTTGTCAGAGGGGCGGCAACTGCGCTGAAGTCTCTGATAAATCATCTGTAGACATTTGCAAAACCTAGGAAGCGTTGTAATTCCTTGACTGTTTGAGGTTGTGGCCAGTCCAGAACCGCTTTGACCTTCCTTTCGTCCATTGCTACCCCCTCCTGGCTGATCACGTAACCGAGGAACGAGATACTGGTTTGGTGGAATTCACACTTTTCAGCTTTGGCATAGAGTTGATATTGCATGAGGCGTTTCAGCACTGATCTGACGTGACGAATGTGTTCCTCCAGGGTGTTTGAATAAATTAGTATATCGTCAATGCATACGATTACCCATCTGTCGAGCATGTCACGGAAGATGTCGTTCATGAACGACTGGAAGACTGATGGACTGTTGGCAAGGCCGAAGGGTATAACCAAGTACTCATAGTGCCCACTAGTGGTCGAAAATGCCGTTTTCCATTCATCTCCCTCTCGGATACGAATCAGGTTGTAGGCTTTGCGTAGATCTAGCTTGGTGTAATATTTGGCCCGGGCGAAGCTGTTCTAGTGCGGCTGGGACCAGGGGCAATGGATACCGGAACTTAACAGTGATGTCGTTGAGGCCACGATAATCAATGCACGGCCGCAAACCTCCATCCTTTTTCTTTACGAAGAAGAACCTGGCTGACGCGGGAGAGGTTGAGGGTCGGATGAATCCTTTAGCTAATTCCTCCTCGATGTAGCGTTTCATGGCCTTGGATTCTGGTTGTGACAACGGGAAAATTCTACCTTTCGGAGGATTGGCACCGGGCGTTAAGTCTATGGCACAGTCGACAGATCGGTGAGTGGGGAGCTGAGATGCTTTATTTTTACTGAACGCCTCTATGAGATCAGAGTATTCTGGGAGCAGGTTCAGATCATCTGTGCTCTGACCAGGCAGGGAAGGTGCATGACTGGAAGCTCGGGGAATCTTTGAGAGACAATGATCATGGCATGTAACGTCCCACTGAAGAATCTCTCCCTCTCGCCAAGAGACGCGTGGATTATGTGTGCGCAGCCAGGGTAATCAGAGAATAATAGAGTGATTGGGCGAGTGAATGACATAGAATCGGATGCATTCCAAGTGCAGGGTTCCTATTTGCAATTTGACTTCTTCAGTGATGCGGAGAACCTTTCCCTCTCCGAGAGGGTGGCCATCTAGTGCCTCCACTGCCAAGGGAGAGTTACAGGGGGTTAGTTTCAGTTTATGTTGTACAGCGAATTCGTATGACACAAAGTTCCCGGCTGCTCCGGAATCCAACAGAGCAGTAGTGGTAATTATCTTGTCTTGACTAAATATTTTGGCCGGTAATTTAATGCTTGATGCAGAAGTTGCACTATGGGTATTGACACTCACCGATCGAGAACTGGAAGATGGACGGACTGGGCAGGAGATCTTCATGTGTCCAGCCTGACCGCAATAGAGGCAAAGTTGGTTCTGCATGCGGCGTTCGTGTTCCTCGGAAGTGAGGTGAGTGAATCCTAACTGCATGGGTTCGGCTGCGGTAGTGGTTTCAGGCATGTAACGGGGCGTGGCTCGAGTGGAGTGTCGAGAGCGGATCAGATTGTCAATCTGGATAGCGAGTTCAATTAACTCACTCAAACTCCTTCCCTCATCCCGGCAGGCCAGCTCTGATTGAAGCTCTAAATTCTATCCCCTCCGAAACAAGAGCGTTAGCGTGTCCTCGACCCATGTAGTCTGAGCCGCGAGGGTTCGGAAGGAGAGAGCGTACTCGGCAGCTATCTTTCTCCCCTGCGAGAGAGTTAACAGTTGATCGCCCGCACTCATCCCCTCGGCCGGATGTTCGAAAACATCATGAAAATGTTGTAGGAATGCATTGAAGGTGGGAAATGACGAACCATCCATCCTCCAGACAGTGGTGACCCACTCCAGTGCCTTCCCAGTGAGTAATGAGCAAACGAATGCAATGCGGCTAGAGTCTGTTGGGTACAGCGAGGGCTGTTGGTTAACAAATAGCGAGCACTGGAGTAGGAAGCCTTTGCATCTGGCAGGTTCACCATAAAATTTTTCGGGGAAAGCGAGTCGGGGACTGATTGGGGGTGTCTGAGATGGTGGAGGGCTACTGTGAGTAGGTGGTTGTTGAGAGGCGGCTGCAGGTGACGCTAGGTTGAGCCCTTGCAGTGACTTGACCAGCTCCTTGGTTAAAGTAGTAAGCCGGTTGAGCTGGTGTTGGTGCATGGTGAGCTGTGAAGCCTGTGCAGCTAGCTCTGTAGATAGTTGCACGACCGCTGCTGGATCGCTGTGTGGCGAAGTCTTCTGTTGTGATGAGTCAGAAGCATGTGGATCCATTTGCAGCTTTATTAGAAGAGTCAGACAATACAGGGTCAAATACCGGCAAGGTAGAACAGCAGAGACAAGGCTGAGACAGAGTCGAGTACCAGGCGATAGATCGGGGCAGGCGGCAAGCAATCAGAGTAACGGGAAACAGTCCAAGCGGGGCAGGCAGATAACAATCAGAGTAACAGGAAACAGTCCAAGAACGATGCACAGAAAATTAAACACGGGTATAACGCTCGGTTCCCTCTGGTGTGCAGAGGAGGCGGTAAGGGAGCCTCCTCTGTAACACTAATACATCGTGTAGGCCATGCCTCATCTTATTCGTTTTTGTTAATAATGTTTTGTAAGGTAGTTTGTCATTGAATTTTACTGTTTTATTGTTGTTGTGCATTTTAAAAGTTGTCTTTAAAAGTGTCTTAAAAAAATGTAAGGTGTGTAGATGTATGTAAGCAAAATAGACAATTATATTTTATTGTAAAACCTAACAAGATCAGTGAAATCGAAGGTGAAAGCATCTGAAGCCTGGCTTATAACATGGCAAAAGAGGAACTCCCGTTCACAAAATTCAAATCACAAATAATACTACTGATGAAAAAGAATGGGTTGAATGTTAACTACTTTCGTTTCCATATAATTATAAACTACAATAAAAGTTCATCAGCATGCATTTATTAATAGCATGTTGTAGGCAAAAAAAAAAAAACGTGCTTGTGCAACCAACTGAGAAAGTTAATTGCAAAAGAGCGACCAGTGGGAAGAATGAGTCTGGAGCCCTGAATTGCCCAGCTCCCTCTGTCAATGATCTACCCCCTCAGCACCTGGCGCCGCCCCTGGTACATCGATGTATTTTTGAAAAGCAAAAATTAAGTTTGTCCAACTCTAAACCCAGTCCCCAAGTAAATTAGGTTATTAAATAAAAAACTAGCAAAACCAGTTGCGCGGTGTCCCCACCACTTTTCAAAGCAAAGTTAAGCCACTGATTACATATCTAGCTCCGTATCTCTCCATTCAAATCCTTCCTTCCCACTCTCCCGGAAGTCAGCCATCATTTGCCCGATGAAGAGCAAGAAATTACTGTAATAAATGACCGAAGAGTGCATGTTGTCTACTGTCAGGAGCAACTATTTTGATAGTGAAAATGGTTGAAGAGTTACGGTAACATGAATACAGCTTGGTTTGATGTGTCGGCACCGACACAGCCGGTTTAAAAGGGTTAAATGTACTTTTCTTTTTTAAATGTGACTTTTCTCCTGCAGAAATAAAACAAAATAAAACTTTGAACCTGCCCTTTATCCAGTGATGACATTTCTGTTGTTCTGGAAATGTATGCAAATGAGTGCATAACTAATTAGATAATGTCTCATTTGCATTTTTACACATAACACATAAGCAAACTTGTAATACCAAAAATGTGTCTTCTACTGTACATTCCCCAAAATGTGCAGTACACAATACACACCGCAAGGAATGATGCATCCCACAATGCAATAATTTGATTTAAAAAAAAACAGTAAAATAGCAGACATGAGCTACTGTTACATAACTGAAAAACAGTTAGGTCTGCATCGTCAGTATTTTCAGTTAGTTATTCCCTAACACTGCCTTGTGCATGTGTGACAGGTCTGAGATAAGACTGCTCAGCCCTGCTGCTCATTAGAGTTTAATAAAGAGCAGAGGTCAGCCCGGGGGAGTGAACGCATCATCAGAAAGCTCCCCAGTGCTCCTGCTGTCACAATGAGGCCTTTTTTCTCTTTATTAACCACTACGCTGAACCCTCACACACACTCACACACACAATTTTGTTGAATTGGCTGAGCAGCTTCGTAGAGTTCCACAATCTGATGTTATTAAGAGTGTGTGTGTGTATGTGAAACATTAGGATCAGCCAGGGGAGACAATACAGAAGGATGCTTTGGTGGAAATGATTTATCCAAATATGCACAGCAGAACTTGGCTTCCAACACCATATATATTTATTTGATTAAAGCAGGAGAAAAACATACTCTGAGCACAATTTTATGAATATATACATACTCCATTATTCCCCATAATTCAACCTCTTGCTTCTAGCAGGGACTCCATTTTTAGCTTTATGATTCATTGAGGTCAAAGGTGCAAAGCCAAAGATCAAGAGTGACCATCTTGTTTCCTGCCCAAGTAAAACTAGACCAAAGCACGCACAACAGGTTTAGGTCTTTTCTCCACCATGGACAGATAAGCTCTTTCTCATTTGGTTTCTCTTGAGGGCAGTTTTCAGTGCCTGCTCTCATCATTTCAGTCTACAATCTATTGCTTGTCTCATCTCTGCTCCTCTGCGTCTCCTTCCAGTCTCGTTTGACTGCACACGGAATTTTGGAATGGAGACAAAGAATATAATCTGAGGCCCAAAGGTGGCCCCCCTTCCACGGCCCCTTCTGGCAATTGAGAGGATATATTCTCGAAGCAGGAGTGTAATTCAGAATGTAACAAATCTCTTGGAAGGCACTCAAGTGCAATAGTGAGGTCTCCTTCACTTTCAGTTCAAGATAAGGAGTCTGGAAGCTAAAACACACTTCTTTCCATGTTTTTTTTTTAATATATGAAGACTGATGTCTTCTTCTGTTATTCTCCCTTTTCGTACAAACCTTATCCCAGCCAGTCTTGCAGAAAGTGTTGGGCTTTCTACCAGAGATTATATGACTTTTAAGCAAAGGTCCTGTACATGGTTTCATGAGATTCCATACAAGCTTTTCTGTCTCCTGGTCTTCTGCTGTGAGTTTTATGCTTTCTGCACTCCTAATAGACATCCAACAACCCATTGAGCAATCCTACAAAGATGAGTTTGTGAGTGTCATAGATGATTAAAATCTCTTATATATGTTGTTGCAGCTGTATGGGAATAGCAGGAGGCTGCAATGAGTCACTGTCTCTGATCAGGAACGCAACAAGCAATGCGCTCTGACCTTGTGTACGAGCATTTAATCTGTTTTACAAAGAGTCGTTTCATCATATAAACTAATTCTCTTGTATCTGTGCATCCTTAATTCCTGGAATGTGAATTTATAGGAGAGCGTTTTCACACGTTTCACTGGATTTGTGTGACCGTATCCTAGTATATATGGGGTGTGTGTATGTGTAGAATGTTTGCTGTGGAAGCCCCCCAATAGCTGAGTCGAGAGTGATGGACAGTAAAGAGAAGGCCCCATTAACAGCTTTATTCCACCACCTTTTAGCCTGACATAAAACCACATGGCAGGCCCCTGCTTCACACAGCACTCTTGGCCGCCAATCTGAGCAGTTCATTGTCAGAAAGGCGAGAGGCGTTTTCCACTATAAAGAACCTTTTGTGGAACGGAAAGGTTCCATGGATGTCAAAGGTTTTCTATGGAACCATTGATGCCAATAAAAAAACTTTATTTTTTACAGCAGAAAAAAAAAAAACGTTTTCTACAGAAGTCACATTCTGAGTCACAACTGGTGATGTCCACCCCCCCCCCCCACACACACAGTCACTTAACCTTCTAGGGTTAACTTAATGTCACTCATACTGACATCAACTCGTGACCCTGCTGGAGATTTACAAGCAGGGGTCACGAGAGGAATGAGCAGGTAGACCTTGAAACAGATTGACAGGCCAGAGTGACGATTCAATTTGTACCCGAGTGGCAGCCATGTTTGGACACATGGGCATCAGAGAGCATGAAAACTCACTGCAAAGACATTCACAGGCACAGATACACCCTTCTCACATGTACGCTCCTCTGAGTCTCCCAAAAGAAAAATCTGCCTCTTTGCTGGACTGGCTGTTCGTTTGTTTTCACTGGACACAAATTTTCCCCAAATTGATGCAATTCTATTGATTAAATAATGAGTCGTTTCCTCCCATCAGACTGTCACTCTAAATGCTCCAGTCTTTCACATGTGTCAGCCAGTCTAGGGGAAGGAATGAGGACTCGACAACATTTTATAACAAAAACAGAGGTATTTCTCTGGCAATGTAATATCTATCAAAGAATCGATTGTAAACATTCAATAAAAGACACTTTTCTTTTTAGGATCATAAAAATGAACCTTTAAAGAGTCTGAAAGGTTAAAATGACAAAATGCAAATGAATTTAATGTCACAGTCGCCATCTAGTGGACATGCAATACTATTATACACTACAAGCAAAAAAATAAAATAAAAATTGTGCACATACTCTGTACTTGACTTTTTTTCTAATGATCTCTTAATCTCTTAGTTTTATAAGCAAATGTAAAGTTATTAAAGTTGCATATAAACACATTTTACATATAAATACATTTATACTGCCAAAAAATAATTACCATAATCCATTGCGTTTTCATAGTTTTGATGAATTTGCTATTATTCAAAAATGTGGAACATTATAAGATGGTATTGTGTGCCAAAACATTTAGTTAGAGTATATATAATATAAATATATTACATGGATATTCTTATTTTAAATTCTTACTAAACATAATAAAAACAGGACAGCTCATTCCTACATGTATGTGTCAAAGAGTGCATAATGACACAATTGTGTAGCCATGCAAACACAGTAGCAGATTTCAGTATGAGTGAAAAACAATCATGATACAGTGATAGGATGTTGGTTTATAGCAGATGAAGAGGAGGTGAGGGAGGGAAGGGGCTGGAAGAATAGCTTCAATGCCTGTTGCAATGACCCAAACTACCAGCCTGTAACAATAAATCACACATCTGCTTCTAATGAGCCCCTGACATATTAAAGGGGTCCTATTATGCTTTTTCACTTTTTTAATTTTAGTCAGTGTGTAGTGTGTATGTTTGGGCATAAAAAGATCTAGAAAGTTACAAAATCTCAAAGTCCACTCCAAAGGGAGATATCTCGTTTTAAAAAAATAATTTTTCAAGAACTACAGCAAACGGCTCGTTTGGACTACAGCGTTTGGTTTCCGGGCTTTGTGATATCACAAAGCGGATCATTAGAATATCATTACAAAAAATTCCCACCTACAGAAATTCGAATGATAGGGGGTGGGGAGGGGCGAGGTCGTGGTTGAGAAGCTTGGGTGAGTTGAGCGCATCAGACGAGCCGACGAAGAAGAGCTGTTGTGCTGTAGTGTAAAAATTTTGGCATGTCTAGAACAGCGGTTCTCATTTCCGTCCTTTTTTTTCGGGCGTACCCCAAATCTGGGGCCACATTTTGTGTTTATCTTATTGATTCAGGAGTTTGTTATATTTGACTGTAAGTGCCCTGTGAAGTGGACTTCACAGGATATTCTGCCATGATTCCAGTTCTAAGGGAACGTACACGTTACATTTAAAGTGCATTAAAGTGCGCGAGACGTGAATTTTTTATTGTATTTATTTACAGAGGTATATTATGTCCCACTTCACGCTTCTCTAGTAAGTTTTGTTTGTGTGTGAAGACGCTGCAGGCAGCGGCGCAGCGCAAATCTGTAAATGAATGTTCCGAAGTGAAGTAAACTTCAACGGATTTCCCCTGCTCAGCGAGTAGGGAGCAATGAACACTGTGTAAGGATCATATCAATCGGAACACAGTTTATGCACGGAGCTCACTTCTAACGAGATGATCTGAATCAGGTGTGTTAACAAAGAGATGTGCAAAACATGCAGAGCGGGGGTACGCGAGGACTGGGATTGAGAACCGCTGGTCTAGAACAATACTTAGAAGTATAACAAGTATAAACACGACGTAGCTGGGCGCCGCGGACAGACGCCGAATGGCGCCGCCGGTGTGCCTACACTCATAGAAAATAATGTGTTCGAATTTTAAAGCCGTGGCGCGACGCTGTGCTTCTTGTCCGATGCACGACTGCCTGAAATGCTGTTTTTTTCACCTCCGTGCCCAAACATCTTTGTTTGGGCTTCCGAAAGCAGATGATGTCAGGAAACAGTGATTGCAATTTACTTTTTAACTCTGTTCCTGAGCATTATAACCCCAATTTGCTATTGTGTGCTGCGCATTTTACTGAGGACAGCTTCCACATCACGAGTGAGAAGTGTCGGATTCGCCAAAAGGTTTTGTTTGAAAGACGGAGCAAGGGGGCATGGCAGTACTGAAACACCGTCTAAGCTGTTCGCCAATCACAACGCACTGGGACAGCTAACCAATCACAACACATTTTGTTTTTCGGAAAGCGGACCTTCATCAAAGCCGGAACTAATCGAGCCGTTTGTGCCAGCCTGGGGAGAAAGGTATTTTAATAATGTCAATTATGTGAAAAATAATGCATTTTTCAAACCACCAAGCATGAGAGCATGTTCTAGTACACCCCCAAAACAAAATCAAGACTTTGTAAAAGAGCATAATAGGACCCCTTTAATGCCTTTGTGCTTGTTATGAAATTCTTGTAATGCCCCCCTTCTTCCAAAAAATAAAAATCTAAATGAAACACAATAGCGGGAAGAATGAAGCTGCTGCTCTTTGAAGGGAGCGTGAATCTGAACTCTGCAGCTAATTATCCACAGACAAACTGAAAGGCCCTGTTTATTTATCTGAGGAAGAACGGTGCCCTGCGAGGAAGAGGCATGTGCTCCTCTCTGAGGGAGAGGCAATGTAGCACAACTAGCAACTCAAAACTACCATAGCCAATAAGACTGAGTATTTCTGTTTTTTTTATTGTATATTCTTATTGAAATTCTAATTGATTGAGTAGCCTGAGAAATTTTAACAATTAGACCAATACAAATGTCCAAGTTGGCATTTCCTCATCGTGAAAAACTTAAATAGCCTACATAGAAGAGTGTTCATATTTCAATTGCAGAAATTCTAAAACATTTATTACAGGAATAAGGTTCAGTTTTCAGTGATGATGCAAATCGTATAACAGAGTTTTGAATCAGTTCACAGAAACTGAATTAATTCACATGAGTAATTGAATTGGCCAACTCTACCAGCATTTTTGCTACTGAAATCAGATATGTTATTAATGAATTATTTAAGCATTAATGCATCAGTCATACTTGACACAAAACAAAGCATTTAATGACAATTTTTGAAAAACTGATGCCACAAAGGGCTCATTACAATTATTACAAATTTGCTTAATTTCATATTAGCAGAAAAATCATCACATTCTGTTGCCCAGACTTAAATCCTAATCCTATGATTTAATGAAAAATAAGTAAATACATTTTCATGGGATCAGTAGTTCATTGCTTCATAAGATCATCTTTTTTTCAGATTTTCACACTTTGTTTTTTCAAAACTAACCCCATTTTGTAATGTTCATCTTGGAGCTGGTTGGCTCAAGTATTTTAACGTTTTTTGAAATATCTATTGAAACAATGAATGGAGAAATATTTTCAGAACCAAGGCGCTGAAAAAGTAGGTGGTCACAGTTGTGCTTTATTGTGAGAGAAACTGTTTCAAATATTGCCACAAGGTGTCAGTAGAGTTCACTGTGCAGGATGTGTAGAAATAGTAAATACACAAGAGCATTGAACATGAACCTCCTATCTGCCGCAGTCATCACAACTACTGTACATTATATACTACTGCATATACTGCACTACTCTCTCTGGAATTGAGAAGCGAATACAGCAATGTACCATTTCAAAGAAAGAGTGAATTCCAAATGCCATGTTTGCATCCTTGAAGGGCACTTCTGCAAGGGGATGCCATTTGGATAGGAGCATTCCAAACAAAAAGTGAACAAATGAATCCCTTCACAAAGGGCCCTTCCAGAAGTCTGTTAGCGAAGGGTCACTTCATGGTCCCTTCAAGGAAGTAAGTTTATCATTTATGGTCATGTGACCAGGGTTGTGAGTCCTTGCGATTCATTTTATGGTAGAAGAGTTCATTTCTAAACAGAATAATAATAAGTTGTTTTGTTTTGCTGTGATATATTACACACATTTTCATAATGCAAGTATCATAGGTAAAAAATGTGTTTAATAGTAGATACATTAGATAAATGTTCCCTGTTCCCTTCCAAGTGCCCACTTCAAGGGCTCTGCCATTCAAACTGAGTAGGGCATAAGGATGCTCACTTCCGATTGGAATTTGCCCACTATAAAGGTTCATCACAAAAAGAAAAACAGTTTTATGCTGTTCATTGGCATATATCATGTTGAGTTCAGAATGCCCCAGATTAACAACAACCAACCAAAAGGGTCTCCCCCAAAACCTACAAACAGGAATACACATTCACACTTTAACTTCAATGTAACAAGCTTCTCAACCATCTCAGTTGCTGAGGTAGAAGCATTGCGTGCTATTCATCCAGTGCGTGTCCCTCTAAATTGATCAGACAGTAAGTCACTCAAATCCTATCGGTCCTTCTAATCTTGTCACATGTGACCAACGCACGCTAATTAGAGGGGTGATGGCCACCCATTGGGTTCTCTTATAGACACATGCTAAAAGGCAACTCAACAAATTAGCTCTTAGCCTAAAGTCAGGTCAACTGCTCTTACAAGAGACCCTACAAGAGACTTGGGGTTAATCCACCAAAAGTCTTAATCATCACTTACTGCCTGAATGTGTAGGTATTTGATTAGGCTTACGCAAAGTGGCAAAGGACTTAGAGTTCTCTACTAATTATAAGAGCTTGTGATTGTTGTAAATAAGGTTAGTTGTGAACACAGAAAGTTGATTTGCTCTTCATGGTAACTGTCAAATGAGCACATTTTCAAATGATACTCTTTGATAAAGTACATCGGATTGACTTGAGGCAACATCTGTCTGGATGGGTTTTTTACGGCTGGAAGCTTCTGTCTTCCCATGAATCGTTGAGGAATAAAAATGAGCAAACTACTGACATCAATGATGTGCCTTGATCATCGTTCATCACGTAAAAATCACCTCTAAGGGAAGAGGGAATGCTTGTGTCCATAGCTTTGAAGTTTCCATGGGAGACTTGACCGAGGATAACAATTGTTCAATAACAAGTCTGGGCGATAAAAATCATAGGAGACCTATACAACTTATTGTGGAGTTAGACAATTGGAAAAACACCAAGTAAATTCTTTGATATAATCTTCCACCCTGATCTCCACTACCCTTGCTATATATTTGGTTAGCTTACATTTAGCAGAAGTATTATGCCCATTAAATGTACCCCCTGTGGTATTTCAAGTGGATTAAAAAAATATATATGCATATTTGATGATTTAATGTAGGTTTAAAAAGTTCTAAAATGCAGTGGCAGAAATCACATGTAGACATGTCTAAATGTGTTATTTGAGAAAAAAGCAGAGTAATATAATAGATGCAGACCTCCAATGGAACTAGCTGTACCCTGTGTTGATGTAACTTCTGAAATAAGACAACAATGGTTTGGTCTGAAGACTACCCCAGAGATACCCCAGAGCCAAGCAATACCAGCAAGTAAAAGAGCAAACTGATGCTAAAGTAACTAACCAATTACAGAGTAAGAGAACGGATTAGAGTCCTCGGCTCATCTGCAAATGGGATCAGCACTGATTAGTGGGGTTTAGAATGACGTAGAGGAACTTGATTCTACAATCACACAGCTCCTCAGCCGGCCACCCCCTTTTGCAGGGAAGGGAACCATCAGGAAAAGCCACGTAGCCCCCCAGCTGGTCCATTTGGGTGGATTTATGTGAAATTCCAGAGAAAGAGGCCTCTGGCTGCCAACAGCATGGACTTTCTTGAATTGTGGGTGGTCAGAATGGGTATGGAAAGGGGAATCCTTCCTACTGCACATTCCATGCTCCATGGCGGATTACTAAACTAAGCCTCTGGACTATAACGTTCCTGTTCAAGGTCTTCAAGAAATTCAACACGAATCGTACAATAAAAGGTAATCATATAAAAGAAGTATCCCTGTGAATATATTGTTGTGACTTATTAAACACCAAGAACAAAAACATGGCTTTGATGCCCATAAAATTTGACTTGGTCAAGCGGGTCAAGCTGGCCCAAGGACTGTGGCTCTTGTACTGGCTCTCTGTCATGGCTGGGATCCTCATCTTCAGCATGGGGATCTTCTTCAAGATCGAGCTGCGTAAGAGAAGCGAGATAATGGATAACAATGAGAGCCATTTTGTGCCCAACCTGCTCATTCTGGTGGGACTCGTGGCCTGTGGTATCAACGCTTTTGGGGGCAAAGTGTGCCATGACTCCCTTGACACAATTAAGTTCACCAAGTGGAAACCTATGTTGAAGATCTACATGAGCGGATGTGTGGTTTTTTGCATTGCCCTTTTTGTCACGGCTCTGCTGTGTTTTCTGATGCAGATTACTCTGCATTTCGCCCTGGCTGACGGCCTGAAGAATGGAATGAAGTACTACAAAGATACAGACACGCCAGGACGATGCTTCATGAAGAGAACCCTAGATATGACCCAGGTTGAGTTCCGCTGCTGTGGCAACAACAACTACAGGGACTGGTTTGAGATCCAGTGGATTAGCAACCGCTACCTGGACTTCAGCAATGACGAGATTAAAGCGTGAGTACTGTGATCTAATTGGAAGAGATTCTGGATCATTTATATACATTTTCTTTTCCATCTGATGGCTTGTGACATATCTGAATTTCAGAAATGCATTATCATAGCAAAATGTGTAAAATATTAATTGTTACCATAGATGTAGTGAAATTCAAAAGGTATCAGTCATTGAACATTATTAGGAAAAAGTAATGAAGGCTGATATTCACTGGGTTTTGAGGAAGTGAAAGGGGTCATCTGATGCTTTTTTAAAGATCATTATTTTGTGTATTTGGTGTAACAGAATATGTTGACATGCTTTAATGTTCAAAAAACACATTATTTTTCAAATACTGTACATTATTGTAGGTCCTCTAAGCCCAGCCTCTCTCAAACGCTTTGTTTTCTACAAAGTCCCTCCTTCCGACAAGCGCCGTCTGCTTTGATTGGCCAGCTGACCCAGTGCATTGTGATTGGCCGAACAAAACTCGAAGCAAAACTCCGCATTTGAACCGTCAATAGCAATCTTAAACTAATAACAAAACATACATATACCTGTAGACAATGAATATCAGAGCACACCACAGATTGTCATAGCAAAGTCAGAATTAGCTCCTCTCCTAGGTTCATGAAACGGTCGTCCATAAAATGCATTGCTGTTCTGTTGTAAGTAATCTTAAAGATTCCTAAATGCATCTACTTTCGGAAGGCCAAATAAAGTGCTTTTGCTTTCCGCCTAAAACCCCACAGTGTCTCCCTGACGTGGCTGCTTCAACACTAACTGCGGTTACTGAAACCACGTCTTCTTTCTTTGCGTGCACATTTGGGCGGCATTATGCTAATATTTCCACATAGTGAGGTAGATATGTGGGGACGTGTTAGAACAAGCCGTTTTAGGGGCGCGTGGCAGAGTCTTAACTTTGATAAAGAATATCTCTTTGGATTTGAGACTTTAGTCTTTGCAACTTCAGGGATCTTATCTATGCACATTCAGCTTGTAACACTCCAAAGAGAAAGGAAAACTTGAAATCGCATCATATGACCCCTTTAAAGCTTGTTTAAGAAAGTAAGGCACCTAAGCGGATAGAGATCAGCTGATGTATATTTTACTCTCAAGACAAAAAATAGCACAAAGGTTATAATGAAACAATATATTCAATGTCTCGAAACAGACTCCTTGAAAACTGTTACGTTGAATGTAAGAGGAATCGAATTTCAGAGTTTGTTTTGCGAGATTCCCAAGTAGATAATTGGCTTGTGGGTTTTATAAAGAGGGAATGGGTTTAAGGGGGCAAATGGGTCCATGGATTAGATAATGTGTCAGTATCCTATTCCAAAGTCCTTTAAAACTTACCTTCCACACAAATAATAATATTGTGCAATCTTTTACCTCCCATGGAGTGAGCCCCCAGTGTTTACCTCC
Source organism: Sinocyclocheilus anophthalmus (assembly GCA_018155175.1). Lineage (NCBI taxonomy): Eukaryota > Metazoa > Chordata > Actinopteri > Cypriniformes > Cyprinidae > Sinocyclocheilus > Sinocyclocheilus anophthalmus. Next base: position 50,805 of record JADLZN010011031.1, read on the forward strand.
CAATGGGCTAAATTGTCCCAAGGAGATGTTCATAAATCTAATTTAAAATAGGGTTTCTTTTTATTATCAGATTGGAGTCCTCAGCTTTGTCCAATAATCTCAAAGTTAATGTGGAGATACAAATTTGTTGAGATGTGTTTCTAAGCCTGCCTCTCTTTTAATCTTAAATACCACACCTAATAATACATCCCAGTCAATATAATTGAAATATCTGCCTGACAGTTCAATCTTTTGGAATTTCTTAGCCGTGTCCAGAGCAATGTGGAAGGCAAATACTTGATGGAAAGTGTTCCCTTCAGCTGCTGCAACCCTGGCTCCCCTCGCCCTTGTATCCAACATCACCTGACCAACAACTCCGCTCACTACAGCTACGACCACCACACTGAGGACCTAAACATCTGGACCAGAGGCTGCCGTGAGGCCCTGGTGTCCTACTATGGGGGCATGATGAACAGTATTGGTGCTTTTGTGCTGCTGTTCATTATTATGCAGGTGGGTGTGGGAGAGGAAATGGAATCCAAAGTTGAACACAGCTAACTCATGGCCTTTGACTTTGTCACTAGATTACACTCTTGGTGGGTAAAGAATGTGTTGCTAGATTATAAAGTGAGCCGCTAGATTATAAGGTCAGTTGGTGCGTAAAGAGTAATATAAATAGGTCTGAAAGAAACGGATTAATTATCTGCTTAACTGATTTGATTAACACTTTGTGTTGATGGCATGACAAGATATAGGGAACAAGCATTTAGCATGTGGGAAGTTGACAACATGAGTTTTGCATAAATAACATGCACTTGGCATATTTACAGTTTCATATTTTCCTCTTACAGAACTTGTCTACATTACTACTACCAAATACACTGAAACTATATTCATGCATAAATAGTTTAGTAGATGGGCACAGCAAACCTTCTATCTGAACTGTTACTGATTGCGTAATGTGACAAGACACCAAATGTGCAAAAATATTAGTTCTAGAGGGTTAACCTGCTGTTAAGTTTGAACTGAAGGTGTAAGTCCTAAGATCTTGTTGCCAAACTGGATATTTCCTGGAAAAGTAGAACTCATGTGGGTCAAAACATCAGAAGCACACGCCAATGATGCTGTATTTGAGCATGTGTGGAAGTTTCTAGAGATTCATTACCCTAAGAAAACTTGTGGACATATATATTCCAAAGACGAAATCACTTCCAAATGGAAACACATACATTTGTGAAGCATGTTTAGTTCTACTGTGAACTGAATTTAATTTGTTGCAGGCTGTCGTGACTGTCGGTTTGCAGTACCTGACCACTTCACTGGAAACCCTGGTAGACCCAGAGAATCCTGAGAGCGAAAGTGAGGGATGGCTGCTGGAAAAGAGTGTGAGGGAGACACTTTCTGGCATCATGACAAAGCTCAAGTCGCTGTTTAAAGGCAACCAGGTACAGGAGGGAGACGCAGAAGCAGCTCCCACATAAAGCTGAGAGAGTCATGCCCCATCCCACCCCATCATGTCTGTGGCCACTTCTACCTTTGGGAGAAGGAATGCATGAAAGTTTGTCTCTCTTAAAAATATAGGTGTATATGCATACATATAAGATCAATACACCTATATTTTAATGAGATTCCACTTGATATGTGAATGTACACACTACAATGTAAATATGAATTAAATTTAATATTTTAAGAATTAAATATCTGTAAATGTCCTGATATTATCATTTAATCATATCAGATATTCAGACCAAATAAGCCTCACTGTCCACTGTCCACGTATGTAGTGGTATAAAGTTTGATCCTTATATTTCCAGTTTATTTATTAGTTGAGCGGATGTTTAACCCGACAGCCTCACACATACAATAACACATTTCAACATCAAACAATCAGGCGCTATTAAATCACTTTTCAGTAAGAAATTACTTTTTTTTTTTAAGGGGTCACACGGCAGCTTTTAACCGGCAGCTGATGAAAATGTGTTTTTGTAAACATTCAGCCCAGACCTTAAAGGGATGGAAACAGTGGCACACCTTGCTTTTTACACAACGCTGCCTTTAACAGACCTTAGGTTGTCTGACGATTTTCAAAAGCATGTTGATGGTGATCTACTGGAGAGCAGAACTCAATGGGGAAACTATTCTGTTAACAACAGAATATTGTACTCATGTTCACCATTAATGTGTGTAGTTCTCTGGTTAAATATCTGCTTCACAAGTTGACGAGATGTGCAAACAGGCTTTCTGTCTGAACTTCAGTGCTCCGTTGAACTCACAGTTGTGGGACAGTTACAGAAGTTGTCAAGAGTACCGACTTGTAAAAGATTCTAATCAGTTGTGTGTGTTTTGTTAATCTAAGTCAGACAACCCAATCAGTTGTATTTTATTTTTATTTTTTTCATTTAATTTGTGTGATTTTTTTTACATTTTCACAGGCACCTCTCTTTCTGTACATTTGACCTTGACTTTGCAGTAATGTCAGTTTTTGTGGATTGAGTGAATCATGTAGGAAACTCTGTGAGATAAAGTAGATTCAGTGTTATTTTTTCACAATACATACTCCTAACACACACCTCGCTCTGAACAGAGGTGACTCTTTGTTTCTGTTTTTACTGGTATTTAACTTGGTCTTTAAAAGACTATTTAAAAGACTTAAATATGAGGGGTGTAAGTGGGGTAAGGTAGTAAGAGCTGGTCACAGGTGAAAGATGTTTGGACAGCAGAGGGGCACAGCTTTACCTGATTGGATGAAGAGAAGGAAATGGATTTCTCTAAATAGAGGCTTCTGCTCAGAACAGCTGAACACCCATCCTCAGAATACCTTTGAGCAAAAAACATGAACGTGAATGTTTTTCAACATTAATATTTTAGGTTAATGTGTATAAAGGAAAGTGTATGGTTAAAATCCATCCATCCATTCAGGAGTAATGGACTTAATTTAATATTAATTAATACCAAAGTCCCTTTAAGGCAAGTCATGGCACTCTGCCGCCATCTTTGAAACGCCTCTCTGGCATGCAAGTGCAGCTCCCATAGACATATAAAATAGCTAGACGCCTCATTGGCCGCTTTGGACCGTTGCTTCGATATGTCAACGAGTCCGCCATATTGGTCTGGGCAAGACTGCTCTGTAAACAAATACAAGTAAACGGGGAGCTGCGGCTTTTCTAGACAAAACGTGGAGTAAAGTTTACATTTCTCAACCCGATTTCAACGGTTTATGATCTGCGTGGAGTACGAAAAAGTTTCTGTTTCTAATTACTCAGAATCTCGCTAGTTAGAATTTGTAAAGTATTAATTGCCATAAGGAATTGTGAAGAATCACGCTTGTCAAGCATAGATATGGTTTATTTTTCTTGGTTAATAATTGTGGAGATGTCCTTATAGTAATATAATGTAATGTACATGAAATGTGCACAATGTTTTACATTGTGGAAATGGCTTTTTCTTTCTTCAACACCTTCATATATGTCACAGGACAATTTCAGATGAATGTGAAGATAATGTGCTATAGCATTTATCTTTACCTTTTCATTTTTTTCAATTTATTTATATGTGTTGCCTCCTAACCTTATGCTTATAATGTTTGTATATTTGTTTTATTATTCATACCACAACAACAAATGTCTTTATAGAAATGTTTATTATAGTAAAAGATACATAAAATATTAATTAAACAATCATGTAATTAAAAAATAGTTTAAATAATTGTGTCTGGCAACTGGAAATGTTTGTTTTTTTTTTGTCTAAAAAAACATTTACTGATCTATAAGCATTTCACATATTTACTGTCAATACACCATAGTTATACAAATTAACCAAATGCATTTATTTCAATTCAAATTGATGGAAACGGATAGAAAATTACTGGGCTTGAAATATTCCTTATCCTGTGGCTCCCTCTAGTGGGCAATGTTACTATCACAGCTTGAACCCCTATTTATAGGATCATCCTTAATGGATCCAGTAATAAATTATGTTACAGCGGTAAAACATTTATAAAACAACTACAGTACAGTTTAAAGGGATCATCGGCTGCAAAATTCACTTTTGTTTGTGTTGGAAGTGTGTGTACACATCCACCCTATAATGATAAAAATCCACCCAGTGTTATTTTTTTTTAATCCCCAATAATAATGATCACTTTCTCAGATCAGGCTGTTCTGAGATTCTTGGCAGAATGACGTAGTTCTGCACAGGCCCCTTCCACGACTATTGACTGACACGGCCGTCTTACCTTAGACCCGCCCTGAGTGAGCTGTCTGCCATTGTGTCGACTCCGGTGCAGGTGAAGACAAGAATGTCTCCTAAGCGATTGAGGTGTTTTGTTGTTGGGTGTAATAATGAATATAGCAGTCGTCATTTACTCCCGACATCTGAGCTGCTGAAGACGCAGAAGATTAACGTTACTTTAATTTTTTAAGGGAATGCGCCGATCCCCGATCTGCCTAAATGCGTTTAAGTTTGCGCGAATCATTCATGATCCAGCTTCATCTACAGAAGAAGTGAGTATAAGGTTTTTTAATGAATCTTTGCAAATCGCCTTTCCTAATAGCGTGCTAGGTGGCCAGTTTTGCAGCTGAAGTTTACAGTCTGCTTGTCACCCCACGGAAGAGAGGGGGGGGGTGAGCAGAGCTCATTAGCATTTAAAAGAACATGCACTAAAACGGCTTGCTGAAAACAGAGCTGATTTTGACAGGGTAAAAAGGTGTTTTTTTACACTACCATTGAGAAATTTTAACCAAAGTGTGTTATAGACTTTTCATTAAGAACCTAAAGAATCATATCAACTTGTGGAAAATGGGCATCCGATGACCCCTTTAAATATGTGTACCATAAGGTTAAAGGTTAGATGTTATAGTTCAGTATACAGTATATGGATTTCGGTGCCATGCCTGAGCGATCGATTGAAATATTTGTCCTCTGGTTCAACGAAACGGACGTAAGAAGCATCATCACTGGCACCGCACGTGAAAAATAATTTCCCAGCTGAGAAAATGCACATGAACTCAAGTCGGAAAGCTCTAATATTACAAATCCAACAAATCTTTGTAGTAATGCGAGTGTCCATTTTGTTTTCACATTCCGACTTAAAAGCATAACTCGGGAAATGAGAGCACGAGGAGCGCGTGAATGCAGTAATTACACTTGCTCTGATGGCAGCAGTGCCTAAAGCTAAACCTCCCTTGTATTCACATTTCTAAACCTGTTGTCCAACAAAAGAGAACACTATAACCTTTTTACTCCACAACGCCAGTCAAATGCTTCCTTTTGTGATCTGATGAGGCTTCTTGTCACAGAATGAGGCAGAAAATATGTTCTATATGCTACTTTAAAAATAATACATCGATTATAAATTAGGGTGACCCATACGTCCTCTTTTCCCCAGACATGTCCTCTTTTTGGACATAAAAAAATTCATCCAACCGGGATTTCTTAATTGCCCAAAATATCCAAGATTCGGCTGTTTTCTTAATCTCGCTCCCGCTGAATCTCTGACCATTGCCGCCTGCTCCCGGAACATGTGTTTCGCTCCAGCGATTTTCATGTCCACTCCTTTAAACATTCTAATATTGTGTATAATTTTGGTGCTTCAGGGAGCTGCTCTCAGGATGCGGTGTTTTTAAATATTTTTGAATGAGCGTTTGCTCTGTTTACTTTCACTTTCGATTTCGCGATCACACACACTCTGTGTAAAGGGAGCACATCTTACAAGATACTCCGCATGGTCTCATCTCATTCGGTGTTCTCTCTTTATTCTTGACCTGTGATCAGTCAAATCTGACTCCGGTAGCTCTTGTTGGATGCAGGGTTGCCAAGTTAGCGTTTTTTCCACATAATTGGACTACTTTTAAACTGTTACCATGGGTTGATTTTCCCAAGTGGGTTAAAGGTTTGAAATATTGCATAAATTACATTTGACTGAAATGCTTGTATTGAAACATTTTGCATTCTACCTATGATAAAACTTTCATGGACTTCTACATTAACTGTTCCCTCCTGGTGGAATGACCTGCCCAGCTCAATCCAAGTCCTTAATATTTTCAAGAAACGGCTGAAAACACATCTCTTTCATCTTCATTTGACCCTCTTAACTCTAGCACTCTCTATTCTAATGATACTTCTAATTTTATCTGCTTGTTTTTTTTTAATTAAAAAACTTGACCCTTTAACATTTGCACTCTCTATTCTATTTCTGTTCTAATGGCCAATCCATCATTTTTTGGGATAATGTTTTATTTATTTATTTTATTTTTTAATAAGTATCACTTCAGGCACCGTTTAGGCACCGGAACCGTTTGAAAAGTATCGATTTGGCACCAGTATCGAAAAAAACACAAACAATACCCAACCCTAGAGATGAGTCTGTAATTCTGACAGCCTGATCTGTCCTGTCACTCCTCTGGCTCACAGCATCACACAGAAGACTCACTTGCGATTTAGATTCACTCATAAACTATAAAATAAGCTCAGACTTCATAAGAATCATGTAAACTTTATATTATTTCTTATAAAGTCTCAGTTTACATAGCTTTTATCGTTAGCTATTAATAGTCTGACTTTGGTGGCTATCTAATGTCAACATAATGTTATAATGACAAAATAAAATAAAAATTTAAAACTATTCAGACTTACATGCGAAAGGTAATTTCCCGAGAAATAATTTGGATTTTTACGACGATTTGTAAAACCTCAAAATAGTCAGGGAATCAGGGATCTTTTCTTCAGTCCACTTGTGAGAGTTACGGCAAGTTGCCGGACCAATATGGTGTTGACGTACGGTCCAACAGCCAATGAGGCATCTATGTATTGTATATGTCTATGGCAGCTCCTATCTCTTTGAATGGGGAAACATCAAATTCTCCAAAACTGTTCGCCAAATTTAAGATTACATTTCATATTTGAAATCACCAATGAAATTTGACAATAACTGTCCCATAAATGTTGTTTATTTTGCCCAAATAGTGTTAAAAAAGCGTATTTTTCAGGCTAGACCAGCCAGTGTGCATGCGCAGTGCTCAGAACGCTGCCTGTTTCTATAGAAACCAGAACTTCTAATGGCAGCTGCAGTGATGCACTGACTTTACCGATTAGCGATTGGCTCTTTTACTCAGAAGGCGGGGCTTCGTTCGACAGAGCGGCCATATTGAGCGTTGCATTTTTTACCATTCAAAACTATATGAGTGACACGTCTTGGGTACTCTATAGTCATTGTTAAAAGGGTGGTTCACTGTTTTTTTTCAGTTTTTTTTCTAGGCTTGATTGTGTTTATGGGGTGCAGTCTAACGTGTTAATACTTCGTTTTTTTAAAAAACGCAATATTTTTCAAATAATTTACCTTTATTCCACAACGCTCTGTCCCTTCTCTGAGAAACTTGCTGATCATTTCCTTCTTTTATGAAGCCCCTCCCTCAGAAATAGGTGATGGGCTCTGATTGGTTAGCTAGCCCAGTGTGTTGTGATTGGCTCAAACGTCTCTAGTGCGCATCTAAACGATCCTCCCCTCCCCTCAGTGGCATGTGCTCCGGTTGTATTGTAAACTAAGGAGTTGTTAATATCGTTTTTTTTTTTGTTTTTTTTTTTTTTTTCTTTTTTTTTTTTTTTTTTTTTTGGGTTGTTTTTTTGTGTTTTTTTTTTTTTTTTTTTTTTTTTTTTTTTATACAGATTTGCGTCCTGAGTGAGAAGCATAGGATATTATTGAAGAGGATCGTGCAGAATCTGTGCAAGCACGGCTTTTAATGGTAGGCCTATGTTTTTTGTTTGTTGTTGTCTCATACTTTTATATACGCTGTTATTTTAAGATGTAGGGCAGCGTGGGGCACAAAGTAACGCGGGGTTAGTTGTAACACATATGGTTTGAATATTTCCACACATGCTAGCATAACATAATTTTCAGTAATTATTAGTTACCTTATCAACATTATATAGAAAAAAGTGTGCCAAAATTCAACAATCTTTTGAAGATACTGCTGAACATTTATTTTACCATAGTAAAATTAAAATGCTGGCTTAAGTAAATTTTTCATCTCCGTTTTTATTAATCACTTAAAATTAGACAAATCTGCTATTATTTTAATCTCCAATCTGTTATTTATCAGTTTAGATCGTTTTTTTAATGCTACGCTAACTCGCAGAAGACAGCAACTGGTTTTAAACTCCAGTTGCGCAGATGGGGCACGTTGTAACACTGCGTTACAATGTGCTATTCTATGACATTAGCGATGTAATTTACACTATTTACTTAAAAAAAAAAAAAAAAAAGGAAAAAAAAAAAAAAGAAAAAAAACTACCAGCAATATTATTGCAGCAATTTCCTTTTCATGTTATCAGTGTGTATAAAGTACCTGAAAGCCTACTCAAGTAAAAGAGCAATATCTTACATAAAAACACAAAACAATGACTTTGTAGAATTGAGTCCTGTTTAGAATATTACTTGAGTAATAAGTCTTAAAGTATGTGATATTATTATACTTAAGTACGAAAGTATTTTTTAAAATTTAAACATATTAATATAAAGTACCAGTACAAGGACATGCAAAATGGAAAAGAAGCAAAGAAATATATATTAAAAATATGTTCATACATGACTTGAGTAGCAAGATTGTGTTCAGTTTTAACTCTTTCTTCCATTTTGTATTTTTGGGTAAGAATAAGAAGCACTTCATCCGGTACTAATGTCTTTCATTCCAACATAAGAAAACGTTTCTGGAATCTGCATCTGAAATAGTATTTAGATGTATTTACACAGTTTATTTATCTCAGAGGGGACATGGATGCATTTAAACATCAGTTACAGATGCATAAATAGGCCTATTTTTTTTTGTTTTTAACATAAAACGTTGAAGACTGATATTTAAAATAATTTAAACCATGAAATAAATAGTCGAAATGTGAAATTAAAACCACCAGTAGGTGGCAGCAAGTGACTGTTAATGAGTGAGTCATTGAGATTCAACCGATTCGTTCAGACGGCTTATTCTTTCAGGAACAAAGCATTTGACTGTGTTAATGAGTGAATCACTGAATCATTTATTCAACCGATTCGTTCAAAAAGCTGATTCATTCAATAATTAAACACCGTCCTTTTGCTCAGAGACTTAAAACAGTGCTGTGATCTTTGTTTGTAACTATATTCGTTAGCTAAATTTAGCAAAAACAAGCAATATTATGTTTTTAAACTTGTTGCTTTACTGAACTTGTATAAAATGATTATTAAATGTGTTCATGCTGATATCCGCAGAAAAAAAACGTACTTTTCAAAGAGAAAAACTCTTTGTGTGATATCGATTAAGTTAACTATATTAGATTATATAAATATAAAACGCACACGGAAGCATTTTTGCCATCTACAATTTAGAATGCCTGGAATTTTGAGTTTTATCAACGTGCGTGCACTCGTGTGTGCTTGTGTGATTTGGTGATATAGCCTACTAGATAATGTCAGATCACACATCATTACAACAACACTTACCATATTATCTCAGATGATGCTGTATATCGCACTCCCCATACTCGCTTGTCACTCTTGTTTGGCCCATGAGGCAAAGGGTGTTTTTTAGGAGTCTAATGCCGAGTTCACACTGCACGATTTTCAAAATCGTCGGATCGCCGTTGTTTTCACACTGCGTGACTATCTGGGGTAGCATTCATTTGCTGCTGTGTTCACATTGCACGATGGTTCGGCGACAGGTGGTTTCACATTGCATGACTTCACAATAGTAAGAATCGCAGACAGCTCTGTCTGGTCCACAAACTACATTTCACAACAAAACACACACGAGAAACCTGCTGCGTCGAATGGATTCTTGAGCGAGACTGGAATTATTAAAAAAAAATATATATAGCACGCAAATTCTGTGAGCTGATTTCCAGCTACAAGGAGAAAAAGAAAAACAGATTATGCAGGAGGGAGATGCAGGGAACAGGGATTGGGTGTTCTGCAAAGAGAGTTGGAGGTAACGTACTCAGTTACTAACTTAGAACTCGTTCCCTGAGATACGGAACGAGTACTGCGTCTGCTTAGATGCATATGGGAAAAAGCCTTTTTTCTCTTGAACTGAAGCCTATTTCATTCACGCAGAAAAACTGCACGGCCATTGGTTCGTGCAATAAATAAAAAACAAACCAATGGCTCGGCAGCAGAGCTGCACAAGCCTATGGCACGCAGCGGAGCTGCCGCCCTATGGCGACGAAGCCCCCAAAGCCCGCCATAATGGCGGGGCAGTTCTGCTATATAAGGCGGGGCGCTCGCGCAACAGGATTCCCAGGTTTACTTAGACTGAAGCGACGACTGAGTCGTGCAGCTACTAGCATGGCCAGCAACGCGTACTCATTCCCGGTACTCAGGAACCGAGGTTTACGTTAGTAACCGAGTACTGGCTCCCTTTCGATACTTCACTCGTACTGCGTCTGCTTAAGACGCATATGGGAACATAGTACAATCACGCCGTGTTAATGTAGTGGAACGACTAAAGGTATAACTTCCATAAGCAACCAATACTTATAGAGAAGTCAACAATAACCCAAAGCTAAAGCGGGCTGAGCTTTCTAGGTCACACCCAGCCTGGTTAATCGTTCCAGAGTATACCCGTAACTTCAGGAAGCAAATGACCGCGCTATTTCTGCCCACTGATTGGCCCTCAATAGGGACATGAGATGCTGCTATAGCCGCCACATAGACTTTGAGTGTGGATGGGGAACGTCCCTTATCCAGTAGCTCTTGTAGAAAAGACAGCACCTCTGTTAATTCGGAAGTGAGAGGGTCTTTGCTGTGGTTTAAACACCAGGCGGAGAAAAAAGACCACTTTAAGGCATAGAGGCATCTCGTAGACGGGGCTCTAGCCTCCTAAATTGTGTTTAAGACTCGCTCTGGGAGGCATGAAGACTCCTGTCGAGCGGCTAGAGGTGCAGGGCCCATAGGTCGGGCCAAGGATGCCATAATGTCCCTTTCGCTTGAGAGAGGAGATCCTGTCTCAACGGAATGGGCCAAGGGGCCACTACCAACAGCTGAGTCAGCTCTGATAGCCACAGCTGGTTCATCCACAGGGGGCTACCAGTAGAACCCTGTGTTTTTGTTCCCTCACTCGCCTGATTACCTGTGGGATCAGGGGGATTGGGGTAAATACATAAAGGAGGAGTTTGGGCCAATCGTGGGCCAACGCGTCCTTGGTCTTTGAGAAATAGATTGGGCAGTGAGAGTTGTCTTCTGAGGCGAAGAGGTCTACCTCGGCCTCGCCGAAGATCTCCCAGATTTTCTGAACCGTTTGCGGATGGAGCGTCCACTCTCCTGAGGGGACATTGCTCCTTGATAACATGTCCGCTCCTCGGTTCAATTTGCCCGGTATATGCGCTGCCTTTTTGCGAGCGCAGGTTGGGTTGAGCCCACTGTAAGAAGCGCTCCACTAGCATGAAGATGCGTTTTTGAAGAGAGGCCTCCCTGGCGATTTATTTAGGACACCACAGACATGTTGTCCGATAGGATTAGCACATGGTGCCCTTTCAGGACTGGCAGGAAGAACTGACAGGCTCGACATACTGCTAACATTTCCAGGCAGTTGATGTGGAAGCCTTTTTCCGCCATCGACCAGTGGCCGAAGGTCGGTATGCCCTTGTACAGCGCCCCCTAACCTGAGTTGGAGGCGTCTGTCGTGACAAGTGTCCTTCTGCAAACCATCCCCATGGCCACGACATGTTCCATCTAGCGGGAGTTCTTCCAGGGGGTCAGGACTGATACACAGGCCTGACTCACCCTGATATGCAGGCGTCCGTGATGCTATGCATGGGATGGAACCCGTGGTTTCAACCAGTGCTGAAGGGGGCGCATACACAGCAGACACAACTGTAACACTGGAGATGCTGCTGCCATGAGGCCAGGCATCCTTTGAAACGCTTTGAGCGGGCGAGCGGTACCGATCTTGAAGGAGGTCGCTAGCCTCCGTATGGCCAGAGCTCGTTCTGGCGTGACTGCAGCTTTCATTTGAGCTGAGTTGAAGATTTTTCCCAGGAACGAGATTCGTTGGCTGGGAAGCAATGAGCTTTTGGCAAAATTGACCCTGAGTACCAGGCACTCCAGGTGACTGAGGAGGAGGGCTCTGTGAGATATTAGTTCTGCCTCCGACTGGGCCAGAACGAGCCAGTCGTCGAGTTAATTGAGAATGCGGATTCCCATCTGTTTCAGAGGGGAGAGAGCTGCATCCATGCACTTCGTAAAGGTGCGGGGGCCAGGGACAGCCCGAAGGGGTAGGGGGGGGGGATGGGAAGGACCATATATTGATAAGCCACACCCTCTTGAAGGCGAATCTCAAGAATGGCCTGTAACGAGGGGCTATCTGGATGTGAAAGTATGCATCCTTCAGGTCCAGGGAAAAGAACCAGTCTCTCGAGCGAATTTGCGCGAGGATCTGTTTCAGTGTAATCATCCTGAACGACCTCCTTATGAGGGCGCGATTCAGGTGTCTGAGATCGAGGATGGGCCGGAGGCCACCATCTCTTTTGGGGACGAGGAAGTAACGGCTGTAAAAGCCTGACTCGCTCTGGGCTGGAAGAACCATTTCCACAGCTCTTTTTGCCAGCAAATTCATCACCTCTGAGCGCAGGACATGGGCGTCCTTGCTCTGCATGGAGGTGAGGACCACGCCGCTGAAGCGCGGGGGTCTTCGAGCGAATTGGAGTGAATATCCTCGCTTTATTATGCCCATAACCCATTCCGACACCCCGGGGATGGCCTGCCAGGCCTCAGCCCATGTGGCAAGGGGTTGGATTAACTCGAGTGACTGGCCGCATGGGGGCAGAACACGTATGAGTGATGGAGAGGAATTTTGCTCTCTTTTTGAAAATGTTTGTGTTTTATTATTTTTTTCTGCTATCACAGTGGTTGAATGCTTGGGCGCATGAACGGATCTGTTGTTTGCACAAAACACATTTCCCTCTGCACCCGGAGTTGAACGGGGTGTCATGAGGTGTAAGAGAGGCTGCTTGAGGGGCAGTCCGGCCGTGGTGAGATCTGACCCCATCCTCTTCCTGTTCCGTGGATCAGGATGATGCCTGAGGCGCTGGGTCCAACGCTATCTTGGGTCGGGGTCCCTGGCGCTTAGGAGGAGGGTAGCTTTTGGCCGAGCGAGAGCGTCCCCGCGTTTGCTGCGCTTTAGCGGGCTGAACAGCTGGGTTGGCAGGCGCTGGTTTCGCAGGCTGCTGAGTCGGCGCAGACTTTGGGTGAGCTGAGGCAGCAGCGGAGCTGGAGCGCTTAGCAGGAAATGTCGCATAGCCTGGGACGATTTCTGTGCCTCCGTGAAGCGTTCAGCAAACCCTTCGACCGCTGGGCCGAAAAGGCTCTTGGGGGAGACAGGAGCATCGAGGAAGGGGATCTTATCCACGTCCTTCATCTCCGTCAGCGTCAACCATAAATGGTGCTCGAGCACCACAAGGCTGGCTATCGATCTCCCAATCGCCTGGGCGGTGGTTTTGGTGGCGCGTAGAGCCAGGTCCGTCTCACTCCTCAGATCCCTTAGGGTAGCGGGGTCCAGGCCAGACTCGTCGGATGCGAGGATTTTGGCCTGGAAGACCTGAAGAACCGCCATAGAATGTAGCGCCGCGGCCGCATGTCCAGCTAAGGTGTAGGCGTGTCCAGCGAGAGCTGAAGTAGTCCTACACGGCTTAGATGGGTGAGCGGCCTTTGCTCTCCAGCCGATGGCCGTGGGCGGGCAGAGATGCGTGGCCACTGACTCATCTAGGGGAGGCGGCCTATCATACCCCTTTTCTTCAGCGCCGTCGATGGAGGTGAGGGCGGATGAAGAGGTAGTATGGAGGCGGGCGGAGTATGGAGCGCGCCACGTTCTGGTGAGCTCGTCGTGGACCTCCGGGAAGAACGGATAGGTACGCTGACGAGGGGCCTGTCGGTGCCCCGGCAGGAACCATTCGTCCAGATGGGTGCGAGAGGGCTCCTCTGGAGGGGACAACTCTAAACTCAGCTCTTCGACCGCCTTGGAGAGGATATGGAGAAGCTCGGTATCCATCCCGTCTTTGGTGGTGCTGGTCGCGGATGATGGCGAGGGGGTGGGGTCATTTTCCGAGCCCAACAGCTCCTCTGCATCCGATGCTGCCAATGACATGCTGTCATCGAGCAGTTCGTCTCCACTTCCCCCGAATGAGATCAGGTCACTCAAACCAGCAGAGGGACGCTGATCAGACCCGGGAGAAAAGGATGGGGGAATACCCTCTCTGGGGCGAGAGCGAGGCACGCAGGATCTGGGTCGGCGTGAGCTCGCTCGTGGCCGATCGCTCGACCCCTCTGCCCCGCTGTTTTTTCCTCACAGGTCCCTGGGAGGAAGAAAATGGGAGGGCGCGGGGGACGGAGTCGCTCTCTGAAAAGAAAGCGATCCGTGAGCGGAGAGAGGCGAGACTAAAACTCTCGCAATGAGAGCAATTAGCTCCCATGAGCGCAGCTTCCGCATGGGGTTTCCCCAAGCAGGAAACGCACTCCTTGTGGCCGTCATCGGCATGCAGGGGAGACCTGCACAAGCCGCAATAACGGCGTTGCATTTGCAACAATGCCATTGCTCTTTTAGAAGCTCTTTGAAGTCGCCAGATGGCGGCAGGGGAACCAGACTGCTGCGTCGCTGGAGAAGCGGAGAAGCAGGTCAGCCGAGCTGAGAGGTCCCGATTCCAGCTGCGAAAGCGTGTCAACGGCGAGCGGCTTCGGATCAGCTTGAGATGTAGAGTCGTCGCTGAAGGAGAAGAAATCTGAGAATCCTGTGGCGAGCGCCCGCTTATATAGCCAGATGCCCCGCCCATTCTGGCGGGCTTCGTCGCCATAGGCTCGTGCAGCACCGCTGCCTCGCCATTGGTGTTTTTGTTTAAAGCCCTCACGAACCATGGCCCTGCAGCATCCTTTACTGCGTGAATGAAATAGGCTTTCAGTTTCGAGAAAAAAGGCTTTTTCCCATATGACTTAAGCAAGACGCAGCAAGAGTGAAGTATCGAAAGGGAACTAACTTTGCAGTAACTGTTATGCTGATGTTGTGGCTGGTCAAGCAAATGTTTGTGCTGGTTTCTGTATGATATAATTGCTCATATATCTATTAAAATACTGATATTCTGGTCTATAACTCCTCTCCGAACTTCCCTCTGCACTGTATCTTGGTCTCTCGTTGGCTGTAGGTCATGTCGATGTAGTTTTCAGTCAGAAATCACTGCACACAGCGTGATTTTGAATCGCCGACAGCTCCAGATATTTAATGCCAAATATTTTGCGGGCGTCGGCAACGTGTCGGCGATTCCCTCAGATCGCGTCTTTGATATTTCACACTGCGTGATTGTCACTCGCAATGAAACGAGCACCAATTTGCCTCCGATGTCGGCATTTGTCGGCGATTTCACAAAACCTGCCGGCGAGTGAAAAATCAGGCTAAAATCGTGCAGTGTGAACTCGCATTAAAGATATGTACACTTATATATATATACAGGTGATCTCAATAAATAGAATGTCTTGTAAAACGTCATTATTCAGTAATTCAACGGCAAATTGGCGAACCGTGATATAATAAATTCAATGCCGACACGACTGCATTATTTAAGTCTTTGGTTCTTTTAATTGTGATGATTTTGGCTCACATTTAACAAAAACCCAACCAATGCACTATCTCAACAAAGTAGAATACTTCATAAGACCAATAAAAAACATTTTAGTGAATTGTTGGCCTTCTGGAAAGTATGTTCATTTACTGTACATGTACTCAATACTTGGTAGGGGCTCCTTTTGCTTTAATTACTGCCTCAATTCTGCGTGGTATGGAGGTGATCAGTTTGTGGCACTGCTGATGTGGTCTGGAAGCCATGTTTCTTTGCAGTGGCCTTCAGCTCATCTGCATTTTTGGTCTCTTGTTTCTCATTTTCCTCTTGACAATACTCCATAGGTTCTCTATGGGGTTCAGGTCTGGTGAGTTTGCTGGCCAGTCAAGCACACTAACACCATGGTCATTTAACCAACTTTGGTGCTTTTGGCAGTGTGGGCAGGTTGCCAAATCCTGCTGGAAAATGAAATCAGCATCTGCATAAAGCTTTTCAGCAGAAGGAAGCATGAAGTGCTCCAAAATTTCTTGGTAAACGGGTGCAGTGACATTGGTTTTCAAAAAACACATTGCACCCCAAATCATCACAGACTGTGGAAACTTAACACTTGACTTCAAGCAAATTGGGCTATGCGCTTCTCCACCCTTCCTCCAGACTCTAGGACCTTGGTTTCCAAATGAAATACAAATATTGCTCTCATCTGAAAAGAGGACTTTGGGACCACTGGGCAACAGTCCAGTTCTACTCCTTAGCCCAGGTAAGACGCCTCTAAAGTTGTCTGTGGTTCAGGAGTGGCTTAAAAAGATGAATACGACAACTGTAGCCAAATTCCTTTGACACATCTGTGTGTGGTGGCTCTAGATGCCTTGACCCCAGCCTCAGTCCAACTCCTTGTGAAGTTCACTCAAATTCTTGAATCAATTTTGCTTGACAATCCTCATAAGGCTGCGGTTCTCTCGGTTGGTTGTGCATCTTTTTCTTCCACACTTTTTCCTTCCACTCAACTTTCTGTTAACATGCAGCACTCTGTGAACAGGCAGCTTCTTTGGCAATGAATGTTTGTGGCTTACCCTCCTTGTGAAGTGTCAATGATTGTCTTCTGGACAACTGTCATATCAGCAGTCTTCCCCATGATTGTGTAGCCTAGTGACCCAAACTGAGAGACCATTTTGAAGGTTCAGGAAACCTTTGCAGGTGTTTTGATTAGCTGATTGGCATGTCACCATATTCTAATTTGTTGAGATAGTGAATTGGTGGGTTTTTGTTAAATGTGAACCAAAATCATCACAATTACTACTTCAGTCTGTGTGCATTGAATTTACTTAATACACGAGTTTCACAATTTGAGTTGAATTACTGAAATAAATGAGCTTTTCCACGACATTCTAATTTATTGAGATGCACCTGTATATAATATATGTATGAATGCCATTTTTTCTTAGCCATTAAGTTTTTAGCATTATTTGAAATGCATCTGATCACGTCTACACACAATAATCTAGAACAATATGAATAACAACCACACCGGTTAGCAGAAAACTTTGCAAAACACAAAATTTATGTCGCTGTCAAAACTTTTGGCCATGACTGTACACGAGGCCACTAAGCCTACCTGCTCTGGAACATACAGAACAGTTACTTTACAGCACAAACTTAAATACACTGATGAGTAATCAGCCCATTCATCAGTACATTTTATGCATTACTTCAAAACACAACAGTCTTTTCTTCTTTTTTTATTTCATTAATGTTTTACAATATAGTACAATGTACCCATTTATACAGGAATTCACATATTAACAAGTCAGTTTGTGATGTAATAACACTGCTGCAGCCACTGGAAATGTCTCAGGAAATATGCTCACCGCATTAGAAACAGGCTTGTCATCTGAACCACGCGAGACATGACAACTTGTATCTGAAAGAAGCAACGGTGTTTTAATGAGTTTCTGTGTCGCTGACAAATACAACTCCTTTGATATGGACTAAAGTCCCAAGCCAAGGCCACTATAAAGAAAAAAAACCCAACAGTCTAAAGCAGACTAAAGTTGAAACTGAATTAAGGATATGCGATTCTGCATCCATTACTGCTGAGAAAATGTCCAGCAGTACAAGAAACAAAATGTCCAAATTCACAACACACGGCACACACATCAAAATCATGTTTGAGAGTGGAATTCATGTTCGGTTCAAGGAAAGCATGATTCCATAAAGCAAGGTCGCACAGCCGCGAGAAACATAAATAATACGCATCACAAAAGAACGAGAAACACACGGTCGTAAAAATGGACCACCTTAGAAATCCATCATATTAGAAACATACCAACTAAACACCTGTACATAAAAACTCACTCGCGCAAACATATACACGACCCAAACAAACAGAAACCAGGCATTCAAGGACATATTCATGTGCTCCCGGATCTTCCCCACATTGGCTTGTATTGTATGAACATGAGCACGTTAATTAGGTGGCCTTAAATGTATTGCAGCATTTGAAATGACGGGGGCAGAGAGGATGCTGTGTATCCTACAGGTGGCGCTATCCCTGCGTGGCCATTTTGGGACATTTGTGCTTACTTGAAGGGCAGCACCACCGGTCAATTCCCAAGCGATAAGAGAGCTGTCTTGCGAAACCTATTTATTTAAGCAAAATACCTTGAAAATAATTTAATAGTACTTGGAGAAGAAATTAAATAGCATTCCTATGAAGAATATCTGTGTTGAGAAGGAAACCATATTGTTGAGGTTCAATACCTTGGCTATATGTCTTTTTAAATATGCATTTCTATCATATTTAAAAGAAAACAGGAAGAGAAAATCTTCCACTGAAAAACAAAAAGAAAAAGTCATGCATTCATCCACTGTCAGAAAAATGGAAAAAGGGGTGGAGGAAGAGCAAGAGGCCTTGGTGTCACCTTGGCAACCTCTAGCTCTGCTGTGCGGGTCCCCTTATGCATTAAGGGTGGGCGTAGGTGTGAGAAAGCATGACGCGACTTCACAGGTGCTGCCAGTCGATGCCCACCAAAGTCTGATTGGCCTCCTGTCGTGCGTCTCCTCCGGGGGTGGGGGGGGGGGGGGGGGGGGGGGGGGGGGGGGGGGGTGATGCTGTGCTGGCCGCCACAGGCTTCTGACCTTCCTGTATCGCTCTGGGCACAATGTAATGGTTTCCCCCCTCTAAAAGAGACCAACGCATCCCCCTTGTCGCACATGTCTGTCAGAAATAATCAGGCGCCGTCAATATCAGAAATGTGTCCCTGTACCACAAAAAAGGTCATAAGGGTCAATTGTTTTTAAAATGAATTTAACATCATATGCCCGCGGAAATAAAAAGCTTTCCATTGATGTATGGTTTGTTAGGACAGGACGATATTTGGCTGAGATAGAACTATTTGAAAATCTGGAATCTGACTCATTTGGACCGCCTTTAAAGTGGGCAAAGGAGTTCTTAGCAATGCATATACTAATCAAAAATTAAGTTTTGATACATTCACGGTAGGAAAATTTACAAAATATCTTCATGGTACATGATCTCTACTTAATATCCTATTGAGTTTTGGCATAAAAGAAAAATCGATCATTTTGACCCATACATGTTTTTTTTTTTGCTATTGCTAAAAACGTACCCAAGCGACTTAAAACTGGTTTTGTGCTCCAGGGTCACAAACGACGTACCTGAGCCCTTGGTCTGTTTCCCCATAGTCGTCCAGGTATGGGGGAGCATAAAAACAGCCCTTAGTTTTGCCAGCCAGGAACAGGACCTGACTTTCCCGCACCCTGACAGAAATAAACACATACAAATGAAACCCTTCTGACAAATACAATGCAAAAAGCCATAAGGTTGAGTTACAGTGATTTGACTATGGTTAAAGGGCATGACAAAGTGAAGTGTCTGAAGTTAACACCACTGTACTGCATTTATGAAATAGCAGCAACAGCGATATGACCAATGTTCAATAAATAAAGCCTGCATTGAAAATAATCGGTGTAGGATTTACTTTAATAAAACAATTAATTGTTTTATTACAAAGTGCGTGTTCAGTGCTGTTCGCGAGAGTCACAACAGCAAACCACTGACGTTTCTATGAAATCTAGAGTTCCTGCCTTAGATTCAAGGTTTCATGTAGCTGTTTGTGGTAATGGGAAACCTAACTATTTTTAGAACGGCAGCGAAAATTTTAAAAGTATATAAAAAAAAAGGATTAGTTTGAACATCCTTAAACTGGTACTGTGCTGTGCCACGAGACGTTTCAAAACATTTCACCGGGTACTTTCACGTTTGCCACAGAGACCTTGTACTCCATGTGCTGTAAATGTGTAGTATTTATGTCTGTACGATAATCCGCAGAGCTTTCAGTGGGCAGGACTGTTTTAAGTTATTAATAAAGAAACATGGATGAATGAGAAAGTAAAGTATGCGGCTGATATTAAAAAGAAATAGTAAAGTGCAATAAGTCGCGAAAGAGAATCTGCTACTGACAGGATGCTTTCTGTGCGTGTGCTCCGCATGTGCTTCGGATGAGTGCTTAAATGGTCAAACGCACACAGAAAGATGTCAAAATGCCTCTGAGTGGTTCCACACACCACACACACACACACACACGACACACGACACACACACACACACACACATCACGATTTATGCTCCTCAGTTGGGAACTCAACCTCACAGTGAAAGCCAACAATTAATTCTATACTGCAACTTCTTTGTTGCATATTTGTCTATTGACTAGGGCTGCCAGTAATTTCCCACAAAAAAACACAACACTTACTTAAGAATATTTTATTAAACTATATGTTATTAAACCAAATGAAATCCAAAAGTAAAAAAAGTAAAGTGCAACAAAGTGCAAGCAGCAAGTGTCCATCTCACAGTCCAAATCACTGAAATCAAAGTTCAGTATTATAGTGTAAGAATGATAACATATCCACATGTTCTAGTCTACTAATAATACAATTATAATCAAAAAACAAAAAAAACACTTTTTAAGCGGAGTATTTACCAGAAATATTAGTTACCAAATTTATTTAGGAGAAAAATGTAAAATGTCAGGTATTTTTAAAAAAAAAAAAAACACTTCAATTAAAAAAAAAATCAATTAATTGGAGATGCTTTTGATTATTAACGTTTAATGGAACCATTAAAATGGAATCCAGAAAATAATGGAAAACAGAATTTGGTAAAGATAAAACTGTAAAACTCAATTAATTAGACAGGCTTTTTGATTAATAAAATTTAATTTAACTATTAAAACGGAGTATAGAAAAATGAAAATGGAAAAAACTGATTTCATAGTGCCCTATAATAATTAATTTTTTTGTGGTAATAAAAACAGAAGTGAACAATAGCCTTTAAAATTACTCAAAATACATATATAATAGCAATGAGGAAATAATAATTAGTTCAAATAAAGTATCAAAGCAAGAAATCATATGGTTTTATTGAACAAAACTGTAAAATACATAATGTATTACAACAAAGCGCCAACGGCCTGATGATTGTTTACATTACTGTGCGATCTAATACTTGTTTAATATTTACCAAGCATCATTTAAATCAAATGTCCACTTAATCTTTACTATTTGGCCATTTCTTTAGGACAGAAATACTATAGCCACTGTAATTAAAAGAATACGTGGACATCAAAACGTGTAAACTCAGAATGAGGGTTTGATCTTTTTATTGAACCGCGATGTATTTTGCGTAGGTTTATAAATTATTTACCTTACAAATCTGATTAAATGGCGCACGCTGCGTTCCCAGATGAACGTTATAATAAACCCAAACTCACAACAACATGCAGAGATAGAGTTTGAGATGCTCCACACACACACACGTGTAAATGATATCAGTTCCTGTGGAACTACTGTGAACGTAGCCGCTGTGTGACGCATGTACTTAACCTACACGCATGGAAATAATTAAAGCGCATATACTGTATTAGAACTTCATCGCATATAATTATTTAATTAACTCGTAGCATTTGTGAATTCACAATTATGCTTAATTATGATTTGTAAA
>JADLZN010011032.1:0-14709 GCA_018155175.1 Sinocyclocheilus anophthalmus
AGATATAGAGATATATACACACACACACAACTCTTCATTTCTTATGCGTGCGTGTTGTATTTTTTTCTATGGCTCTCTGTCTGAATTTAGCCTCTTCCCTTGTGAAACGAGCCGCTGGCCGCACTCACTCTGCTGTGGTGTTTGTTTTACTTGGCCATCAACACCTGGCGGAGCAGCACACTTTAACTCAACTCTGCCTAGGGCTACATGTAAGCCCCTCCGTGCCTAGGTTTAAATGACTAGGCCTTTTGTTTTTCTTTCCTTTTTCTCATGCGAAACCCCCTCCGTCAAACTCTTGTCCTGGAGGGGTTTGCGCTGTCCCGCCGCCATGTAAACACTCATTCATTCAGGCCTCCTTCCCCTTCTCTGTCGATCCATCCATCCATACATCCGTCCATTAACGTCACCCTCTCATCAGTCTTCGCTTTGACCGCTCCACTCAACCCACATGGCTCACAGACCCCAGCAGGTCATCGGCGAGCAGGATCCAGCTACTCTCACAATAAACAAACATTCACTCAGAGGCTCTTATGGCCTGGGCTCTCGGTGCCAGATAGCGAGACGGGGCACATGAAAGACGACTGACACATCTCTGCTGGGAAATTTGTATTACATAAATGTAATCAGTGTTCCTCAAAAGCCATTAGTCGTTTTTCACCTCTGACCTCTCGCTACGATTTTTGCGAATGAGCCAGTTTCTCCTTTCCAGAGTGTGCCTAACATTCGCCTTCTCTGTCCATGCATGCTTTGATTGGCTGCCTTAGGAAGGAAGCTATGTGTCAGCCTTGTGCTTCCTGCTTCCTGTTGTGTCCAAAATGTGAATACAAAGCCCCTCGCGCTGAACCACATTCCTGCTGTATTTTGGAAAGTGAAACGTTGGCTAAAAGCACCACAGTAGCTTTAAAATTCAATCGACTATTTAATTCACTGTGTTACTTGCATTTTCTTTGTAATTATTTTAGTTTTTTTTTCATTAATTGCAGAAAACTTAAAAATCAATACCATTTTGTCTGAAAAAACTGTTGATCTTAATTTTTTGTTTCTTTTTTGTGAAATCAATGTTGTTATGCCTAAGTGAATTTAGGAATCACAAAATAAATAGTTACATTTATTTATGTGTTATTTTGTTGATAAAAAAAATCTAAAAATAGGCAGAAACACACCATCCATAATTAAATATCCAGTTTTTTTTTTTACTTATTAGTGAAATATCCGAGCAATTTCTGAGTGGAAATTGTTTCAAAGTAAATCTCACACCACATTTTTTCAGTGCAACTTAAAAAAAAAAAAGTTTGATTAGTTACAAAGTGTTTTGAATAAGTTTCGAGTCTTTTGTAAACTTTTTGCATAAAAGGATTAAAGCAGCCCTGGCTGCAAACACTGTCAGATTTTTGTCTGTGGCTGTTAAGAAGCCTGCCAGCGTATTAATGCATCATGTAGCATCTACACACTATTCGAAACAAGTGTTTTCTCTCTCGCTGCCCTGAGTGGCATTCTGTGCCTGTTGTCCGAACTAAATGGGCCGTCGAATGTTGTGCTAGACGCTCACATGTGGCAATGCGGCAAGCGAGGGGACTTAAGAATTTGGAGATTACAAGTGGAGAGCCGAGAGGGGGGCGATATGAAACGGGGTTCGCAGCAGCTGCTGTTTGGCCCCCTTCGCTGTGAATAGGACAATTCTTTTTCTTCCCCTACTCCCCCCTTTCCTTTCAAATCCCACCAGGACTCGTTATCCCTCTCTCTGTCTCTCCCTCAGTCCCCCTGTCTCCCACACTATCCCCACCTCCGCAGAGGGTGCGTTAATGAGTTGCAGTAAAGTCTCCACAACAGCTGGCACAGAAACAAGATGAGGAGTCAACTTGAAAGAAGGAATAAATAACACATTGGCTCGATCTTCGCTGCCACGCTGAATTCTTTTCATGCTGTGAGTTTTCTTTTGAAATAAGAGTATGCTGCTCTCAAATATTAGAGGTAATGTTAATACCAGTTAAACCCCCTTCCTGTGAGGGAGAGCAAGTGGCTCAACCCAAAACAAGGCCTCAATTGATACAAAGCATTCAGGAAGGAGGAAGCACCCTACTCCATAATTATAACTGTTTGGCAAATCTTCAGATAACAAACCATTAGAAAATGGAAACAATGATTTGGTATGTGGCCACTGTGCTACTGAAATGCAATGGCTGCAAAAAATATTTGCTCATTTTTAGCCACACTTAAAAATGCACCGTAAAAATTATATAATAATGTAGATATATAGATATACTATATATATTATATTCTATATATATATATCACACTGTTTTGTCTAAATTTATTATAATAAGTATTTATGGTCGTAGTCGGTTTTAAAGACATTGATGTTTCTAACATGATATATGATTAAAAAATAAAATATATATTTAAAGTATTTAAAAAAATAGTATATTATAACAGTATATCTAATGTCTTAACTTATTTTATGCTAAGGTATAACAATAATAATATTAAAATCGTATAATGAAAATAATAAATGCAATTAAGAAAATAAAATGGAGAAACGTCAAAAACAACTTGGAAACGTCAATTCGGAAAATCTAATGCAATGCTGTATATCTTTTTATGCTGATAGACTTCCTCATCATAGGTATATGCTTTGCACTTCTTTGAAGTGTCCTAATACTGATTTTTTTTTTAGCAAATATCAATAATCATCTCTCTACTAGTATTACACCGTCTTTGCCTATGGCAGTATTTCAACACACAAATACAGATATTTCTCCTGATCAGACACATGGTGTACATGATTGTGTAATGTTGCAACCACTAATCTAAGCCTTACGTGTGTCTGAGCTTGTCTCTTGACTGATAAAACTTGCACTTGAAACTGAAAACCAGATATCACAGCACATCATTGTGAAGATAAATAAATGGTCCTGTATGTGGCTGCTCCAAGAAATGACAGAGCCAGATTCAGAACGGAAGCAGTGTGTGTTTGTGTGTGCTTAGGGTGGTGGTGTATTGTGAAGGAGAGTCTGGACAGCGGAAGGACATGAGCTGGGCATGTTAGAATGTTTCTAGACTGATGCCGAGGACACTTTTATTTTTCTTACTGTTTGTACATTTACAAAGTCCGATTGACTAAATGTATGCTTGCAAATCTAATTTTTTTTTATTGAATTAATCAGCAACATCTTTTTGTGACCCCAAAAGATTTTGTAACACTCTTTTTTTTTTTTTTTTTTTTTTTTTTTTTTTTTTTTTTTTTTAAATTGTAGAAGCAGTGGCAAAAACCGAGCAACATTGTTTTGCCATCATAAGGGGAAGTTGTGGCCTAATGTTTAGAGAGTCGGACTCGTAACCCAAAGGTTGTGGGTTCGAGTCTCGTACTGGCAGGGATTGTAGGTGGGGGGAGTGAATGTACAGCGCTTTCTCCCACCTTCAATACCACGACTGAGGTGCCCATGAGCAAGGCACCGAACCCCCAACTGCTCCCTGGGCGCCACAGCATAAATTGCTGCCCAATGCTCCGGGTGTATGTTCACGGTGTCTGTGTGTGTTCACTTAGGATGGGATAAATGCAGAGCACTAATTCCTAGTAGTGTTACATACTTGGCCACGCTGTCTGTCCCCCCCTTTTTTTTTTAAAATTTTTTTTATTATCCTTTTTTTTTTTTACCACCTTTTGAATAACTTCACATTTTAAACCTTTTTTTCAATGACATTTAACCAACTGTTCTCAAGGTGATTTTTATGTTATGCATGTTCTGTGATGTTTGACAACCCCAGCCTGTCCACATACTTAATTTTGTACAGTACATTTATCATGTAAAACTTAAATCTTAAATTAAGTCATTGTGCTGCAAGTAAATGCCACATTATTTAATATTTTTTTATATAATGCAAAGATGTATGCATTCATGTATTTTTAAGTGTGGCTTAGTGGTCCAAAGACATTTTGGGACCATTGTATGTCTATATGTATTATATAATAATATATATGTCTGTATGTATAATATCTACAGGACTTGGTTGACAACAACATTCTTCTTTTTTTTATTGAATTCTTTGTTAGATGCAGCATTCATCCTGTCTGTTGTTTTTATGCGTTTTGTTCTGTTTTCTCTCGTGGTGGAATGTGGGATGACTGGTCCTGTTTGTTGAGAATGGGGGGGATGGTTCACACAGGATGAGTAGGAGTGTGCTTAGTCTTGCTCTGTCAACTTTGCGCACTCTTGCATAGGGCTTCAAAAAAAAAAAGCTGTAGAGAGCGAGAGAAAAAAACCTCTTCAAAGGAGTTTAATTTAGTGTTTCATTACATAGACATCACTTGAGAGATATATATTATATATATATCTATATACGACTGTGAGCAATTTGCTCTCATCCTCATCCAAGTCATCATATATGTGCTTTTTTATGCAGAATGTCAGCCTGGCTTCTTCAAATCTTCAGTGTCCAGTGAGACCTGCAAACTCTGTCCAGAAAACACCCAGCCCTCGGGTGCTGGCGCCATCAGCTGCACCTGCCAGGATGGCTTTTATCGAGCACCTGAGGACCCTGAAACAGCCACTTGCTCTGGTGAGAAGCTGCCTCACTTAGACTTGTACATCTCACCTGTCATGAGCTTGTTGCTGTCATTTTGTATTTACATACCTTTCTCAGTCACTCTTTTCTGTTGGGATTAACTAAACCAGTACAGGTGAATGGGTAAATAAAAGGCTTGTCTGTGCTTTGTCTGCTCAGGTTTACCCTCCGCTCCTCAGAGTCTTGTGGCCACCACAGCTCAGATGTCAATAGGCAGGCTTCAGTTGTCATGGAGGCCCTCTGTGGACACCGGCGGGCGCAGTGATATCAGATACGCGGTGGTTTGCGAGCGGTGCGAGGGGAGGGCATGTCAGCCTTGTGGCGAGAAAGTGCGTTTCGATCCAAGCAACACTGACCTGAAGGAGACCAGAGTCACTGTGAGTGAACTGGAGCCCCATTTGAACTACACCTTCACCGTGGAGGCACGGAGCGGAGTGTCCCAGTTCAGCAATAAGAGAGCCACCAGCAGCATCAACACTGCTCTACATTATACAGGTCAGTGCTCTAATTGATCATGATAGTACAGAGCAAAATGGACAGTTTAACAGGTTTACTAATGGGTTGAATCATTTAGTGTACTTTTATTTTTTTTCAACTTTTTCTACTGTTCAAAACTTTGGGCTCTGTAAGATTTGTATTTATTTATAATTTAATACTTTTATTTAGCAAGCATTAAATTAATCAAGACATTTAGTCTGTTTACTAGAACACGCAGATTTTATGTGTATGATGTTGCGTCAGGTTACTGCTGACGGTTCTTTACGACCTGGATAATCGGACTGCTCGCGAAATAATTCAGCCGTTGCCCACCAAACGATAAATTAAATGTTTTGAAATAATAAAATTATGAAAACCGTCTGTACCTCGTAAACGCGAAATGTTAACTGGTTTTAGCTCTGTGTATGTTTTTTTTGGGATCAAATAAATGCAGCCTTGATGAGAATAAGAAGTTTTTTTTAAAAACTTGAAACAAAAAACTTACCGACCCCAAACCTTTTTTTGTTTTATTCTCATTTTCAGCTCTCTTTCATTTCATTTTCACAATTTTTTGGGGGGGAAATGAAAACAATAAAAACTTTTTTTTTTTACTTATAATAGTAAGCTTTAATTTAGGTATTGTTTCAATTGTAAATCGTTTTAGTTTTTGTAGTATAAACAGCAAAAACACACACACAAAGTCGGATGTTTACCATCCTGATTCAAACCACATCCATTTGTGGCTTGAAATCCGATTAAAATCAGATATTTTGTGAATTATAGTCTGTACGGTGATTCCAGTCAGATCAGATTTCAGTTTTTTTTTTTCTAACCCCATCAAAAGTGCACAGTGTATACTGGGACTGTTTCCAATTACACTCAGTTTTCCCCTCACTATAGCGAACTGTGACATTCTCTGTTTGCACACAGTCCTAAAGATCGGATTTAAAAGTTTTGGGTGTACAATATGAACAAACTCATATTCTTCAGACTCAAACTTAACTGGTGTTTTACCTCCAGATCCCCCAAAAGTGACTGCAATGCATCTTGTGGACAGTAGCTCCACCAGCCTGTCAATTCAGTGGTCTGTTTCTCACCTTTCCAAGCCGGTTGCCACACGTTATGAATTGATGTTTCGCAAAAAGGTCAGTAACAATATCCATTTCAGCCTTAAGACATAACTGCAAATCTTGATCCATGATAGTGGTGTTGTTATTCTCCATTTCATCATCTTCCCTTCATTGTCATGTCTACAGGAAAATGACGAGGAGATAGCCAATGGAAAGGTCACTACCTACACTGTGCTGGTGCTGGAAAAGAACTCTGTTCAGATCAGTGATCTGTCTCCTTCCACCGTCTACTTGTTTAAAGTTCAAGCTCTCAGCCCAGAGGGAAACCCAGGCAGCTACAGCTTGGAACAGGAGTTTTCAACACTCCCCCAAGGTGAACAAAATGAAAATGTTTGCTTTTATTTTAAGACCCTATGAAATCAAAATGGTATTTTAATGGGTTTTAGTTCTCTGGATTTTAGGCCATTTATATGCTCACATACACATAAACATTGACAAAATTCACTATTAAAAATCTACAGCCTATTTCTAATACTGATGAATCATTCTGCACTACACAGATATTTGTACACAGTCCAATCAAATGTTCTCTAGAATGAGAATGTCCCGCCCCTAATACCACCAGCAAATCAAGTTCATGGCTGTGACGTAACTACAGGCTATTGGATATTTAAAAAAAGGGACAAGCACAATAAAGACATGTTATGGAGTGTGTTTTATTCTTGAATGACTAATTTGCTTGGCTGCATTGTTGTTTTCCCAGCTTCTCAAAAAACAGGAAACACAGCAGTGATCCTCGGGGCCGCGATCGGAGGAGGCGTCATGCTTTTCATCGTGGTAGTGGTCCTGCTTCTGCGAAAACGGTTAGGAACAAGCACTTCTCGCACACACCCGGCTTTGTACCTCTCCCCCAGTCACTCCTTCAAGCCGTTCCTTTTCTTTCTCCTTAAAAAGCATTCAGTGCTTCCTTTTCACTGCTCTCACACTCTTACTGAAACGGCGCCTTACCACTTTTGTGGAAGAATCGATTCGCTGACTGTCTGCTGACTGCTCACTAAGTCGCGTATCGCTTTTAACCAACACGAGCGGCATGTTTTGAAGAAGCTCGACGGGATCAGGGAGGCCTGAGTGTGTAAGATAAGCGGCTAAAGGAATTGTAGGGTGCGGTGCGGCCGACGTGCGCCTCGTAGTTCCCGGGTATAACCCAGACCCTCTGTCACCACTTGGCAACACGACCACTTTTTTTTTTTTTTTTTAAGCACTCTTATCATGCTTCCTCGACTGAATGGAGCGGGTCCAGCACTATTCACTCTTCAAATTCAGGTCTGAAAAGAAATGTGTCGGTTTGCTGAAAAATAGAGCACTCATTGAGTTGTTTTTCTTCTACAGGCGAAGAAACTATCACACCAGACAAGGGCCAGAGGACACCTATTTCTCCAGTTCTTCTCTCTCCACCCAGGATTCTTTGCGATTCGTGATATTTAATTTGGTTGCTTTCCCCTTTCTTTTACAACGTCTTTCCGCCTTTCCTCCTCTCTTAAAAATCCCCCCGCCCTGAATTCTCTTCAATCGACTCATTGAAGCCGTTGAAGACCTACGTTGATCCTCACACATATGAAGACCCCAACACGGCAGTGCTTAAGTTTGCCAGCGAGATCCATCCTAGTCACATCACCAAGCAGAAAGTCATCGGAGCAGGTTAGTAGATCCATGACAGTTTGACAACCCGCTGTGGGGCTGTTTTGAATGCATTCTGGGGGAAGGGAGTTTCAACACTCATTGATTTGAAGTTATGTTACAGTTCATTGAAAGTGACAGCTTTTTTACAGTTCATTGGAGTGACAGCTTAAACAAGGCGCATCAAAAATTGTCTGATTTGAGCTTTACATGTTAGAGCTGAAATATTTTTAGTGTAGTGATTCTTTCTACCTCCCGAGACGTTTTTTCTTGTTTTTTTTTTTTTTTTTTCTTCCCCCTCCCCATTGTCCATTCAATCCTGAATTAGTGTATGGTTCTCTTAACCCCTCTGGGCATTTTTTTTCATACTCCCGACATGGAATGAGTACCTCCCTTATAAAAAAAAACCCCGATTTTATTAACGTTCATTGAACTGTAAAAATATAAGCAACACAACCGCTACATTAGCTCTACAGTCCTACAGTGTTTTATAGGCTCTACTTCAATACGTCAAATGTAAATGAGAAGAGCATTGGCCACCCGGGGTTTTGTTTTCCCCTCCTCCAACACCTGCCCTACGGAGTGGCCGCTGTCCCTTTTCTGTCTGCTTGCTGTACATCAGACCTTGCTCATACCCCCCTACTGACCCCCCCCATGAAGCCAAGCTCACGTCAAGGTCATTCAGGCTGCTCCATAGCCTGAGCACCAGATGCATGCTGGTTTATCGTTCAAAGCCCCTCGTTCGTGTTTTTTCAAAACCCCTAATGTCATGAGCATGATTCACGCATTGTCAATTTGGTATATTGGCTTTCTTGATTCCGGATGCCTGTACTGCCTAACCTCTCCCGCTTTGGTCTTTGTTGTTGCTGGTCCTGTGGAGTTTGCGAGAGGTGATTAGGAACTTCTGAAAGTTCATCACAGGTCGATAGGAAACATGGGGTCAGCTTAGTCAAACACTGATAGCCCAATACACAGAGAAACAGAGGCAGAACTTCCTTATGAGGCCACTCATGGGACAGTCTCTCACATCAGAATCATGGTCCGACTGGAGGGTGTGGTCACCAAATGTGAGTGCCCCTATCAATTGGTATCTACACCTATTTATAAATAAATGTGCAATGCCTCCCAAAGAAAAATATGAAGTATGTAAATAATTTTGATTTGTGATTCATATACGTCCAGTCAGATTAAATGATATATTTATAATTAAATCACCCTTTTTTTTTAAAATATTTTTATAATATATTACATATATATATATATGGTATTTTTGTGTATATAACAAATTCACAGTGCACACACACATATACAATGCAACTTTTTTGTATTTTATTCAAAAACTAGCAATAAATATTAAAATATGTCTTATATAAAAAAATGTGTGTATATACAATGTTTTATTAATAGTTTTTATTATTTTTATGACACCTTTATGTTCATTTCGAGAAACAAGGAATACATTATAAATTTTTGTTTTATATGTAGATAGATAAGAGTGCATACATCTTTATTCACTATATATATATATACTTTAGATATATATATATACAGATAATAATACACACAGCCCAACACACCGTCTATTATTATTCATTAAAACACTTAATTTAATTCAATAAACTAAAAATCCACCTTATTTTTAACACTGATGTAAGCTGTTTTCTGTGAATGTGTGAGACTTCCAGTTCATTAGCTGCTGTAGGGAAATAACAAGAATAATAACAAAGTTCAGTAAACGGTAAAACCGTTTGCACTACAAACCAGTGTGTTCATAATTAAGATAATACATTAAAATAATGTGGTAAGACACACCAGTTTTCAATATCAAGCAGCAAAACAAGCAGTTCTGTACAGCTAAAAATAGGACTGTCATATCAGATGACACCCGAGCCAACAATTTTAAATTGTGACATATGTTACAGTATGTATGGACCTCTGTATACTGCACTCACTTATGAAATAATCCAAATAGTTGTATTAAATTTATAGTAATAAAATATTTCTTTAAATAAAAACATGCTATGTGTGTTTATATCATTATTTAACAAAACATAAAAATAACGGTATTGTATTAAATATTAATAAACGTTTTTGTTGTTACTTGAGTTTTAAAATATTTAATGAGAACTTTTTTTACTTTTCGTTTTGTAAAGCCGCTTTGTCTTTGTCTGTTTATTTTCAGTCAAGCATGCCATGATTGTTACCGAGCACATGGAAAATGGAGCTCTTGACAGATACCTGAAGGTAAGTTTGTCAAATTCATCGCTGAGGTAGAAAAATTATGACGGATGATACTGACATACTTGCATAGTGATTTAACATAGCAAATAATTTACTCAAGAATTCCCTTGTGTGGTTTTCCTTTCACAAGAAAAACTAGAAACTCTTACTTCTTCACAGGACCATGATGGCGAGATATCATCCTTCCAGTTGGTTGGTATGCTCCGTGGCATTGCGGCTGGAATGAAATATCTCTCAGACATGAGCTATGTACACCGGGATCTGGCAGCCAGAAACATCTTGGTCAACAGCAACCTGGAGTGCAAGGTGTCTGACTTTGGTTTGTCACGTGTTTTGGAAGATGACCCTGAAGGAACCTACACCACCAGCGTAAGTTCTTATAGCAAATAGATGTGTGGTTAAGAAGCTGCTCTTAACTCCAGATGTCTTTATTTTACCATCACTACAACCTGGTTATTATTTCAGGATTTTCCGAAATTACATGGGATTGCCTGACACTTGTTTATATGTTTTTTTTTTTCCAACAGGGAGGTAAAATTCCTATTCGCTGGACTGCTCCGGAGGCCATAGCTTACAGGAAATTCACGTCAGCAAGTGATGTGTGGAGTTTTGGCATTGTCATGTGGGAGGTCATGGCCTTTGGAGAGAGGCCATATTGGGACATGAGTAACCATGAGGTACGGACTGGCCATACCACATCGGCTATGACCAATAACTCTGCTGTTTGTCCCAAAGGATCTTCCTTTGAGCAGAATGTCTTATCCGACTACTTTTGTCTCTCTAGGTAATGAAGGCCATTAATGAGGCTTTCCGCCTTCCTGCTCCAATGGACTGCCCCTCTGCCGTCTATCAGCTGATGTTACAGTGCTGGCTGCAAGATCGCTCCAAACGGCCCCGCTTTGGTGACATTGTCAGCATACTAGACAAACTCCTCAAGAGCCCAGATTCTCTGAAGGCCATTGCAGATTTTGACCCTCGGTAAGAGCTCAACACATGCTTTGAATTCTTAAAAGGCTCGTATGAAGCTTCACAAGACGTGAACGGCAGAGAGAAGTCGAGGCATGTACTGTCTGTTACACAATTTTGCGCAAGAAAGTCAAGTGGTAGTTCAAACAAAGTCATTCCTTGGTAAAGTTAAGACATGCACCTCATACCAGTTACGTATCTTTTTTAAAAAAAAGAGTTGCGTATCTTTTTAATAGAATTCTCAAACCGAACAGACAGGTTTTCCGCTCGCAGTGTGTCTCTTTCCCACCCAATAATTACAAAAAAGGTCTAACTGTGTGGTTTGTTGAATGTGTTTGTGTTCTGTCTTTGCCAGAGTTTCCATTCGGCTTCCCAGCACCAGTGGCTCAGATGGCTCTCCCTTCAGGTCTGTGGCCGAGTGGCTGGAGTCCATCAAGATGAGCCAGTACAGTGAAAACTTCAGCATAGCTGGAATCGTCAGCATGGAGCAGGTGCTGCAGATGAAGAGCGAGTGAGTAACGCTAAGTTCCCCTCATTCTGGACCTTTTAGCACGCTATACAAGGGAATCGTGGTTGTGAACAATCAGATGAGATCACGCCAACTGTCCAAAGTGCATTCCTGCAGAACTGATTTCTTCTTTGCTTGGTGTGTCATATCCTGATGTCCAAATAAATGGAATGTTTGACTTTTATTTTACTGGAACCAGCTAAAATCTAGGGTTTTCAGTAGATTAAAAGTATATATTTTTCTATAGCTAATTCATTCAAATTTAGTCTCTAAATGTATAGAGACTGGAGTCTCTAAAATAAACGTTTTTTACTTGTTCTGTTATCATGACTATTTGCCCATAAATGGATTTTCTGGCATACAAAGACTGCAAATGACCTTACTTTTGTTAAACATCTTATTAATTTCATTTATAAATGAATTAGCTGTTCTGAAGACTTGTCTCCACCATGTACTGATCAAAGAATAGTTATTATAGAAAAAATAAGTAAATGAACGAATAAAATTATACATTTTGTATCTTTATTATTATTATTTAAAAACTATAACATATTAGAACAAGAACAAAAATTAATAATGAATATTAATAATGAAAATTATTGTTATTAAATAGTTAACATGTAATGTTTAATATTAATAATAATAATAATTATTATAACTATCTCACTATGTCAATATCTAAGTTTGTTTATATTTAATGTTTTATAATTATCCATCAGCAATTTTCCCTCGACATCTTACACTATACAAATCAATAGTCTGACATTCTTAAAATAGTCCTCTCATAGTATCGGCACCCAGATGAAACATCATTTGAGCCATTCTGGAATCTCGAGTGTTGGAGACAGCTTCCTTTCCTGGTGGCCAGACAACCTACTACACTGGAGCTGATTGGATCAGTTGACGCTTACATATATCCATATTTTAAATTAAATGGTATTTTCTACTTTAATATAATTCTCTAGCCATATACATATTTTCCCATGTTTGTTGTTGTTAGGGATCCGGTAAGGAATGTGCTTAAATTTAATGCTTGGTTGGCAAGTATATTCTCGCACAACGCCGCCATTTTTTGATTTTACTGTATCCTGGCGAGCTCGAAACCACATCAATTGTAACTAATTATTTTAAAACCTAAACTTTCTATCGAGCAAGTCGGGAACCCTTTTGACATAAAAACGTAATAACCTTTCAGCGCTTCTCAAGCAAACCCGTAAAAGCTAGATCGTATTGTTTTACTGCACAGCGTAAAAAAACCCTCTGAATTGTAACACAGAAAGACCAGCACGTGGTTTTTTAGTGGCCTGGATGTGGTGAAAATTGACGGCGATGACTGTCGTTCTCCTCCCTCTCGCCTCTTCTAACCACCCCTCCCTCCTCCCACGTGTGTCGGTAGAAACGCCTCTCCTCCCATTCCCACCATGTGCTAGTCCCAGGCTCTGTGCTTTCACTGTAGCAGGAACCACTGTTTCTGCGCTGCTGGGGCCAATGGTAGGCAGCATACCCCCTCACATCACACACAGATTGGACGTAAAAGCCGACATGGAGATTAAGAGTGTAGGGGTGTGCTGAGCGAGAGAGCTGGACTGTACTGTGGAGGTAAAGAGACAAGTGCTGGCTCGGCCTCACTGAGGAGGCAGTCTGACTGATGAAGGCTATGGAGTGTATAACGGCGTATCTCCAATACTCTGCTCTGTCTCCCTGGTGTTTCTTTTACGTGAACCCTAGAACGCTTGCGCGAAACTATGTGGGAGG
Organism: Sinocyclocheilus anophthalmus; assembly: GCA_018155175.1. Lineage (NCBI taxonomy): Eukaryota > Metazoa > Chordata > Actinopteri > Cypriniformes > Cyprinidae > Sinocyclocheilus > Sinocyclocheilus anophthalmus. The sequence continues at coordinate 13,258 of JADLZN010011032.1, forward strand.
ACCAGAAATGCCTTTTGATGTGTTTGTCTTTTTAGTTAATGGCCGAGCTGTTGCATCTGGTGTCCATCTGTGAGCCACTCTTAACGCCAGTAACTATGTACAATTCCTTCCGCTGCTTTGGTGTGCCGGTCCATCTCTCTTGATCTCATGAGTGGGTGAACATGGGAATCTTGTTAAATCAACGGCCTAATTAAAATGTACTTAGGAGCTAATAACATCACTTTATCAAACTCCATCCTCAAAATTTCGTTTTGAAAGTACATGATTAGGCATAAATTTTTTAATATAACTTATAATTACTAACTCCCACTGTGTTTATCCTTTGATGAAGTATCAATAACTTAATGAAAAGGAATAACTCGAAAAACGTACCTGGGGAAAATAAACTAAATGAGGTTTGACCTCTCAAAGACCCAATTAACATTCAGCTGAACATGCGCCTTTTGTTTTTGATTTTAGTTAAGATTCATGGATATATTTAAAAACAAAAAAACTTTTTTTGCATTGCGTGTGCTTTGCTAAAGTAAAAATTAAAAATGAAAAACATACAATAAAAACTGCAAATACCTAAAACCCAAAACACAAAATAAAGATAAAAATTAATAGTATTAGGCAGACCTGTTTAAAACTAAACTAACCATACATTTTTGACTTTTTTCCAAAACCAAGAAATATCCCTAAAAATATTATGCCAATATTATTATTTTACTTTAGTTTTAGATACATGCTGTATTATAAAATTGAGTGTATTAACTTTAGCTAAAACCAAAATTAACAAAAAATGTAAGAACTAACAAAAATAAATAAACTGAAAATTAAAATAAAACAAAAATTTTACTTAAAAATTTTACATGACTCGGCAAAACTGAAACTGAACATATACTAAAATAAAACGAAAATGGACAACTTAATTTTAGTTTTAGTTTTTTTTTTTATAAATGGTGTATTATAAAACTTTAATTATAAAACTATAAAAAGCATTTGCATGGGATGTTATAATATGATGCTAAAACTAAATAAAAACTAAAGAATAATTTAAAAAAAATAAAAATAAACGAAAATAAGGCAAAGGCAAAATTGAAAATAAGCTAAATTACATTTTATGGCTCCCAATCTAAAATAAACTAAAATAAAATCAAAATGGACATAAATTAAATTTAGATTTAGTTTTGGAGACATGCTGTATTATGAAATTTAGTGTATTAACTTAAGTTAAAAACTGTAAGATCTGACAAAAAATAAACTGAAAATACAAATATAAACAAAATAGAAATGTCAAAACCTTAATAACCCTGCCCTCCCGTTCTCACTCGCTCTTTCTTTTCTGTTTCCCAGGGATATCCGTAACATTGGCGTCCATCTGCCGGGCCATCTGAAGAGGATTGCCTACAGCATCTTGGGGCTTAAGGACCAGACGAGCACCCTGAGTGTGTTTGCAGTGTGAACTGTCTT
>JADLZN010011033.1:0-290007 GCA_018155175.1 Sinocyclocheilus anophthalmus
AATTCTGTGACTTGCAGTTTCAGCTCATACACCTCCTGTCTGAGGCCCTTGAGGGTATGGGCCGAGGAGAGGATGATGCTGTTCAAATGTTCGCTTATGTCACAGTCTCGCTGTTCCTTCCTTTGCCATTGCAGGTCGTTGGCTGCATTGAGCTGAAGGATGTACATTACAGTACTCTACTTGGTTTCCAGGTGGTCCTGGTGAGCTAGCAGGGCTGGGCATCTGTGTAATGTCTGTGACATCCTGGCACACTTGAGGGAACACCAGAGAGAGAAAGGGACAAAACAAATGCAAGTACGTACAGAGGTGTAAAGCTATCTGTATGGGGAACGGCTGTGTAGGACGTGTAAGGTATGACTAGCTGGTGGGAGGCAGCTAGTGAGGTGGGGTGCTATGTTTTTGTGTTCGTGAACACAAAGGAAGCGTTTGAGTAACTTTGTTGAGGGCCGTAAGCAGGGGTCAGCTGATGAACGGGCTATACTACTGATGGTTCACGGGATTGGTCACTATGACGAAACTGAAATAAATAAGATGAACTCAAAAAAAAAAAGGGAAAATTTACCTATTTTGTTTGTTTCTAAGAAGATATGGCTAAGAGGTTTTCACTGTGTGTGTGTTGCTGCAATAGACTTCATAACCCTAGGGTTAGGTTGTTAGCTAAACTAGCAGGGACCCACAAAATACCTCGTCAAAAGAAAAAGAAAAAGTGGGAATTGTTCCTAGTTCTATCTCAGCCTACATTGTGTTGAATGGTAGCTTCCCTTCAATGTATTAGGCCTGGCACTGAGGCGTGAGGAGAAGAAGAGAGGAAACAGGGATTATGCTACTAATAACCTGTATAACTCGTTAAGGAAACGGCAGTTGCTAGAACTACTGTAATCCTATCCAAAAAAGACGATGGTGATGGTGAGTGGAAAATACTAAAAATAACGGTAAAAGTAAAAACACACAAACAAAAAAAAAAACGAATAAAATAAATAAAGGGGTTCTAAGAGCTGTAGGAAATTAAAAGGGGAAAAAATAAATAAATAAATAAATTAATAAAATAAAATAAAAATAAAAAAAAAATAAAAATAAATAAAAATTTGATTTAATTAAATCTCAAATTTAATAAAATCAATTTAGCTGACTTGGTACATTTGTGCTAAACAAATGTAAATAAATGCACTAAAATTAAAAAGAGGTAGAATAAAGTCAAAAAAAAAATAAACAATAACACAAGTAAAAACTACAGTATGTGGGTAGGGACCAAAGGGACCTGTGATGGCATCAACAGGAAGTGACACCAGGAGTGGACGGAGAGAGTGAGGGAGAGAGAGGTGTGGTTAGAAATTTACACTTTACACGCCTATCTAAGCGGTAGCCAGATGCTAACAGCTAGCAGTTGAAGAAAAGGGCTTAGCTTAAGAGTTAGCGTCAGTTACACGCAATTCTTTGTTTACACAAAGGTCTGTGAAGTTGGTGCTGTTGTCAGATTAACCAGAAGAGTCTGCTCACACTTCCGGGATCACGTGTTGCTAGGAGACCAATGCAAGCTCACAACAGGTGCAGGTGGAGCAGACTTGCACAGCTGTGAGCATGCATGGGAAACTCATACATGTCCCATACAAATTCATTCATTACTCAAAACAGCACATTCACTTCACAGGCATTGGTGGATTCGTAGTTAGCTACGCTAAAATAACACCATTAATTTTACGTAAATATTTCACATGAGCGAGTCAAAATGAAATACAATGATACGTAACACATAATAAGGCCTTAAATTAATGAAATGAGGAGTATCGCTCAGATCACCTACACAGTACTTAAAAAGGGGATTTCTTCGCCCAAGATCAGAACGATTCATTGTGGTACCATTTATATGAGCTGCTAATCTTGAGATTTCGTCGTCAGGATAAAGACCTATGCTCCACTAACACAGAGATTAGGATTTCTTCGCTAAAAACAGGTTAGTTTCTTATCGTACGATTTAAAAAAACATTATAGCAGTGAAACTTTCTAATACCTGTAGGAAGACACCTTCAAGCTATAGTTTTATCTGAATATATTCAGAACCTGGTGCGCGCATGTATAAGAGTTACGTAAAGGTTTCACATGCGTGGGTCGATATGAATACAATGATACATGACACATAATAAGGCCTTAAATCAGTGTAATGAGGAGCATCGCTCAGATCACCTGCATAGTGCTGAAAAAGGGGATTTCTTCGCATAAGATCAGACCGATTTATTCTGGTACTATTTATATGAGCTGCTAATCCCGAGAGTTCGTCGTCAGAAAATAGACTTATGCCCCACTAACAACAGAGATTAGGATTTCATCGCTAAAATCAGGTTAGTTTCTTATAGTACGATTTAAACACATTATAGCACTGAAAACTTCTTACTGCTCGTAGGAAGGCGCATTCAAACTATAATTTTATCTGGTTTTGATCAGGAACTGGTATGCGCATGGAGAAGAAGTTACTAAAACTTATGAGACAGACACATAAGATTGATTACTGGGTCTGCTTGCAAGCAAAGTTTAAAACGACTCCACCGTTCTAAAATACTGCTCGTACTGCATAAAGTAGGAAACAATTATTTTCCTGGCCATGTGAATGCTAGGATTTTTCTTGCTAGCTTGTCAAGGTCTCTGGGGGTCAAATCATGCGCTGCTGCAGGGATGCTTGGAAGTATTACAGTTCTGTTCTGTCAGTTGTTAAGCAGAAAGTGTTGGCTCTCCCCTTCGTAGCTTGTTGCATATGAGGGAGTTTGCACGGCTGAATGAGGATGCGGGAGTAGGGTGTCTCTCCCACTGCGTCTCTTTTCACAGCCTGTAGGAGCCCCTGAGTTCTCTTCGGAGCATGTCAAGCTTGTCTTGAGTGTTGTTCAGCTGCTGGATCAGAGTCTCAATTCTGGCAACTTTGTCTAAGAGCTCAGAATTTGCTGCTTTAATAGTAATTTTGTGTGGGTGTTTCCTTTCCAGGTCCTTTCTGGCTACCTTTCCAGGTGCTCTTGCTGTTCAGCAGCCGTCAGAGCCTTTTTAAATCTATTGATTTCCTACTGTAACTCCATTTTGCTGGGGTCCTTGTGGGCTACCGCTGTGATCTGTTGCTTGAGATCATTTACCTCCTGTTTCAGACCCATGAGGTTGTGGGCCAGGAAGATGATGACCTTGGCGAGCTTTTGTAGCCACAACTCTCGCCCGAGTCCTGAGTCTGAGGCACACCCCTCTCCGCGTCCAGCCGCTTTCGGCTCAGTAGGTGGTCGTCGGGCCTGGGTAAAGGGGGGTGTTCCTCACGACGCCTGGCCAGCCCTCTCTGTTCTGCATTCTGGGCAGTTAGTCTGAGCATCTGCAACATTTTGGCACACTTGTGTTGAGAGTAAGGGCTAGAGACTAATACAAGATCAAAACAGAGTGTGAATGCTAAAATAGTTTTGGGTCAGCATAGGTTTTGCTGAAAAGGACGTAAACAGGATCTTGATTGATGATTTAAGACTACTGTCAAATAATTGTCAAATTATCACTCAGAATTTGCTAACGGTTCCCCAACAGGCTTAATCTCTGAGGTATGAAGGAGAAAAGGGAAAAGCAGAAGGAAAAGGAGAGCATTTCTATTCAGATTATGCTTATTATTTTTTTTCTTGAAAATAAACAAATCAAAAATAGAAATGTCTCTGGTTCCTTTTGAGGTTCAGAGAGAACATCAAGGGGGCATAACATGTAAATGGATTTAAAATTAGCTGACTGCTATTAACAAAACAAGGTAATCATTCTGGTATTAGGAACAAATAGCAGCACTCGTGATTAGTGTGTTACTCACAGGCACCCCAATACATTAATGAGTCTTTCCTCGATAGACAGTTAAGATTTAATTAAATTTAGATTTAATTAACTAGTAACTAAGCAATAGCATTCAGGAAGGATACATCTAGATAGTTAAATTCGCTGAGACGAATTGAAGATTGAGAAACATAGAAAAAGAAGAAAAAGAAGGAAGAGAAATGGAAAAAAACAGAAACCGGGGATTAGGTTAAATTCAAACTACTTCACACTGCACACACACATGCTATATTTAAAAGCTTCAATTAAAGAGTGTTAACCCATAATTGTTAAAGCTATTTGAGTAGCTTAGACTAAAATGAAACTATGCTAAGTCGTGTTAGCTTAGCTGCTCCATGGTTTGTTTACAACATGGCGTGTTGTACTATGTGAAGTTAGCACTTCCTGTGACAAGTTGTTGTCACGGTAACCAATGCATGCCAGTGTAATTAACGCAGTTTAATGTCTGTCTATGTTAAACAGTCATAGTTTTAGAACGTGGTGCTTTCAGCCTTCAAGACTTGTTGCATTACCTAAGCATTTCGGTGAGTGCTTCTCTAATGCAACAATAAACTTCTTGCACTTGTTTAAAGAATTACAAAACGTGTTTACTGTAAGTTAAAACCGGTTTAAACATATATGTAGTTATGTTTGCCTCACATATGAGTACTAAAGTACAGTATTACACCTTTAATTTCACTCAGCGAGTGAAACACAGTAATGACCACCAGGTTGCTCGGCTTATATATATACAGTCAAAGTTTAGATGAATTGCTTCAATCTAATTATAAAATATAAGGCCTTTATGCTGTAGAAAGAGTAGCAGCGCTCACATCTACCTTGATATAACTGTACTGAGATTTCTTCTTCAAAGAAACAATTTAAACAATACTGCAATTTTGTGATTTCTTCACTAAAGCATATTACATTATGGTACAGTTTGGACATGCCGCTGAGCTGAGATTCAGACTTACGCTTTGTCAAGACAGATTTATGCTTTAATACTGAAATTAGGGTTTCTTTGCTAAAATCAGATTAACCTTACACCGATGCCATTAAGCATGAAATACATAAAGACTCTCACAATTATAATAGCGGTACCGATTCAAACCCCCACTTTATCTGCATCTTAACAAGCCAGCAAATAGGGACACAACCGGGCATATGAAGTCACGTCCTATTTTAACCTGGGCTATCAAGCACACACTTTTAAGTTGCCAGTGTTTAAACTCATAACTTTCGTTTTATCATGCCCGCATTCTCCACCAATCTCTGTAGCGAATCAGCTCATGGGGAAATATGAATAATTAACCATAACTAGTTATAATTAACTATTCCTATTTTAGATCCACTGTAGATATTTAGCTGACCACTCAGGGTCAACCGTCTTGTCAATTCTAAGAACGTTAATTTCCTGGTTAAAGGAAATAACCTTCTTAATGTACAATTCTATAAGTTTGTAACGTAAATCAGCATGATTATTGACTCCGGTTATGAGTCAACAATGAACACGTTCAAGTGTGATACAAGTAAGGTTTTATTAACTACATAACACTTAAACTAGTCTAACATACTACATAAACACATAAACTGGTCTAACATACACATACACACACACACACACATACAGTTGGTATAGGAAAGGGTTAAAGTTTAACTCAGCATAGAATGAGGCATAAAGAATGAATTTTATGGAACATTTTGCATATTCAGCAGATCTACACCTGAGTGATACGTCAGATTCTTAGTTCAAACAAACTTTGTAAAAAGGTGTAACTGATACTAAATATATCAATTAATAAGACTAAGTTAGATACTTAGCGAGTCTCGGCGGTCTGAAAGAGATTCCTGATGCAAATCTAAAAGCTACCGTAGATCTTTGCTGAATCGGGTCGGATGAGCGAACCGTTTGAGTCAGGTTACTTGATGAATGGAAAGGGACTAGGCGAAGAAAGAAAAAGGCCTGGCACAGATGCTTTGGTATCTTGAAGCGTTTTTCTCACATCTTCATCTGCATCTGACCTAACCACCGACTGGGCGGGTCACATGGGGTGTCAGCTTTAAGGTCAGAGAAGATACCCGCCTCTCAAGATGGGCTTATCCAAAGAGAAAAGCCGGAATCCCAAGTGGGCAATTGAGATCCTGTTGAATGTTTATGACTCTTTGTGTGGAAACATGGTACTTTAGTATCTGGAACTTTGATTGAAAATACTACAGGTTCTCAGGGCACTAATATATTGCATACGTACCAACAAATAATATACATTCATGTTTAGATCATCAGAAGGCGAATTCAAAGATACTAAACAAGCTATATGTAAGGTTATATGAATGAGTGGTTTATCGTAAGCACGAATAAAAATAGTCTATAATACAACAGATTTAATACAACACAGCAATAATATACACAAAGGCCTGAAGAAAATGGGTGTTCATTCAAATAAGGTTTTCCTATGAATTAATTAGAGAAAAGTCAATTTCTACTGTGCATTTGTACCACTTGTTTCTGGAGAAAGCAGAATGAGAGCCCGCTCGCATCACAAGGTTGTAACTTGTATCAGGGTTACCATGTAACCAGGGGCCTGTTCGGCTTCCTGGTGTGTTACAGAGTATTTGTTAAATATATCTAACAAAATATATATTGTGTGTTGGGAGTGTTCCAGACGCTACACTGTTTCTTCAACTGTGGCCAATTCTGGCCTGTGGATTTTAATAAACAACAAAATCTCTTAAAACTTTTCACACACTGTGACTAGTTTATTAAATTTGTAATTTCCCACACTGTGACTAGTTTGTTACATTTATTAATGTATTTTATTCATGAAAACATGAATCACTGAAGAATTCTGTAATTTTTTTCTGAGTCATTTTCACCACCTATTTTTTTATACCACATCTCAAACTATTTAATGTATTTTAAAGCATTAATATAGATGAAAATAACATTTTTGAACTAAAATGACCAACGTCTTTTTCTTGCTAACGTTTTTTTATTGTAATTTCTGAGCTAGTATTGCTATATCTAAATACACACCACACAACAGTTTCATAATCTTTGAATGTTATTACCTCAAATTTTCTTTGTTTTCTCCACACATCACGTATTATATGCCTCATATCACAAGCATGCTTTTCATTCTTGACTGACAACCATTGCCTTCTTGATCAGAGTAACCAACATTTTAGCTGCAATATTGATGGTCGTCAAAGAACTACGTCATAGCAGAGGGACTGTTGCAATTTTGTACAAAAAAATTATTTGAAAATACAAAAAGGTATTTGAAAAGGAGAAAGAAAATGATGAATGCACAGTAAAGAGTTTTAATAGGACATTTTTAAAACTGTGGTTATAAAAATCAGGTGCCTCAGTAGTTTAAGACACACCCCATAGGCCTTATGAACATTGAATTCTGACAGTAAGATGCTACAATAATAATAATATGATTGGAGACAGTCAGTAATCAATCATTTCATGTCGAAATGTGTTCTATGTTGGTTTTTGGCGTGCACACATTCTCCTGTGTAACTAAACCACTCTCTAGTGTCCAACTCCTGACATTACATTTTATTCTTTCCTTGTGACAACGTCGTTTAACGAAGTAAACCAAAACTTGTAACAGAGAACCCTTTAAATAGGCGCACATTTATATTTACATATATTGAATGTTCATATCTTAAAGACCACTATGGTTTTCAATAACATGTTTTTGTCCAGCTTGCCCATCAATGTCTTTTGGAAATCAATCATGGTCTTACATCCAGATAGCAAAACTCCTGAGGCCCAGATCAGGCCCACACCTGACACTTTCATCTGGCCCACATACCGCATGGAATGATGGCAATTGGGCGGTCCGCTCACGTTTGCCAGATTTGCGCCACAAGCAAGCCATAAGAGGGCCCAATGTCAGCCATGAATAAACCAAATAAAGCAGAACTGGCCCAAATCGATTTGAATTCTGGCCCAGATCCAACATCTTGCCCCAGCCCACATACTGTGAAGAATGTCACTTGCGGGCGGTCTGTACCTGTTTGCCAAATATGGGCCACAAGCAAGCCAAAGAAAGGCCCAATGTCAGCCATGAATAAACCAAATAAACCAGAACTGACCCAAATCTGGGCCACATTTATTTTAATTCTGGCCCAGATACGACCCAGATCTAACACCTTGTTCTGGCCCACATACTATGTAGAATGATGGCATTTGGGCAGTCCAGTTCTGTTTTCCAGATTTGGGCCTCAAGTAAGCCTTAGCATTGCTGCATGTAAGCCAACCAAATAAACCAAAACTGGCCCTAATGTGGGCCACAGTTGATTTTTATTCTAACCCTGGTCTTCCCCACATCCCTCATGTGGCCCACAAGCTGCATGGAATGGTGGCATTTTAGCAGTGGTCCACAAGCAGGCCACTACACAGCCACGTTTGAGCTAATAATGAACCAAATAAACATTATCTGGGCCACACTACACCTTAAGTGAGTTATGCATCAACAATACTCAACATCGAACATTTATGGAGGACATCTTAAAATTTCTCTTTACAAGTAAGTTCCAGAAACATGTCCTACTTGCAATCATCCTGACCCAAGTTTTGCACAAGCAGCAATTAAAATGTCACAGATAAATATTCAGACACATTCCAATACTTCACAAGTTTGAACTTAAACGCTTCTCATTCAGACTCTACCTACACAGCAAGTCTGTGAGTGTGATCCAACAAGGGTAAATCCAAACACAATGTAGCACAACAACATTTAAGACATGAAAAGACCAGAAAAACTCAATGTGAACATACAGGAACTTAAGTACTCAGACCAAACAAGGATAATTAACTAGGCACACATGAACAGAATAATACAATCAACACAACAAGGCAAACAGTGCAAAAGGAAAACAAAGTCCAAATTAACAGAAACCGTGACAGTAAGAGTACAATCATTATAGTGCACTTCTGTTTTTATGCTGCACAGTACACATATAAAAAAAACTGCCATTAAAAACATGTTTCAAAAAATAAATAGCTGTGTATGTAGCCTTCTTAAGACTCACATCCAGATCACCCTGCATCAGTTAACTGTGTTGCATCCTACTAAAAGTAGCCAAATTCTATTAGCCCATATTTACAATTTCAAGCTTCCATTTCAATTAGCCAGTGTCAAGTGTTACATCAAAAGTGGCCTCACTTGTCAAGTGTTACAACCAGAAGTGATCCTCATCTGTTTTATAATATATGGGGCATATTTGCCATGTCAAATGTGGGACAAGTTGGCTTACACACTGATTAACCAATGCTGACTGTGCCGTATATTTGCCAAAAGTGGCCCAAATTGTTAATTATTTGGGCAATATTTGTAATTTTATATGCGGACCACATTGGTATCATTATATGCGGGCCACATTAGGCTCACGGCCACATTAGCTAGTGCTTACTGTGCCATGTCTATGCCAAAACTGGCCCAGATACGCTTTAGCATAACTGGGCCACATTTGTGGCATCAAATGCGGGCCACTTTAGACTCAAAGCTACATTAGCCAATGCTCACTGTGCCATATCTTTTCCAAAACTGGCCCAGATACGTTTGAGGATAACTGGGCCACATTTGTGGCATCATATGCGGGCCACTTTTGACTCACAGCCACATTAGAAAATGCTTACCATGCCATATCTTTGCCAAAACTGGTCCAGATATGTTTGAGGATAACTGGGCCACATTTGTGGCATCATGTGCGGGCCACTTTAAACTCACAGCTACATTAGCCAGTGCTTACCGTGCCATATCTTTGCCAAAACTGGCCCAAATACGTTTTAATGTACCTGGGCCAGATTTGCTGAAACAAATGTGGACCACATTTGGTTTACACCCTGATTAGTCTTTGTCGATAATGCCACATTTTTGCCAAAGGTGGCCCACATTTGGTTGGCACCACATGGGCCACTTTAGGGTCACACTCAGATTATACATTGCTGTCAACACCGCATCTTTACCTACAGACGCCCACATGTGATTTGATACATTTGGGCCATTTTTTTGCTGTTTTACATATGGGCCACTTCTGGCTTACATTCATTTTGTCCGGGCCATAAGAAGGCTAGCAGTGCCATATCATTGCCTTAAGTGGCCCCCATCCGCATCCTATAGGACAGTGAGACTAGGCTGCTTGCTTCCCTCTTCACTATGGTAAAGTACGCATAAAGGTATTGATATATATATATATATATACAGATTATAACAGTAGGGGAAAAATACCTCTCATAAACTGAATTACAAAAATAACGCGAACAGCGACTCCTACTGGTTCAGTGATTCATGCTGCACAAAATACAGGTGTAATTTCCCTTTCGTAAAGAGAGGGGCAGTACATCACTTATTTTCTGGCCACTATGATGGCATTAAAATGAACCAAATTTTGCTCAATATTGCAAATAAAACGCATATATTAGCATCTTTTTTAATTTTGGAGATAGAAAACGTTGACTAATGTACCAAATCAAAGTAAAAGTCAATAAAAAAGTACATTATAGATAATACATAAATTAAAAACCCAGTTTAAAAGTGAGAAAAACGTGGTGAAAAACCACAAAAGACTCGCAGTCCCGCTGTATTTGCTCAGGCTACCTGCAGTGCTATCCAGGCGCGATACCATACTGATTCGGCACGGGGCTTTGGCCTCTCCGTTTCGGCTGGGCCGGTGCACCCTCCTTAGCGACCATGGTGTCCCGAGCTCCACCAGGAGCACCTATCACGATACGAACTTAGTGCGGGACACCCGATCGGCATAGTCCACTGAGCCCAGAACCCTCTTGACTCAAGCGGTTCCGCCAGCCTCAGTCACAGTAGCTGGAATTACAGGCGTACGCAACTGCCGCCCCGGCGAGGAGAATACCGATCTAAGACGTATTCAATGTAAAAAGCGCATCAGTGCGCGGCGCGCCATCTACCGTCAAGGAAAACAAACAAAGGAAAACACGTTTAGTGAAAAAACACAAAAAAACAGACAAAAACATAATACTTTTATTGTGGTTCGTCCTATATGGAATAATAATTAATCTGCGTTGCATGACTGAACGGCGTAAAGTGTGCTTCGATCAGCTTTACCGTTTCCACGACTTATGTTTTGAAACGCTGCACTTCCGGTGCACAGAGGCTTGAGACAAAATGGCTACGATAAGAGTCTTGTCGCTTATTCTGACCGTCCTGTCAACTATAACGCTGTTATGGACACAGTCTGGCGAATGCAATAATAGTCGAAGGGTAGGTCGAAAATATGTGTTAAACCTACTGATCTATATATAATGTCACGTGACGCACACTCGCCGTTTAGTTGCTGTCTTGCGTAGGGAGCTTGTTAGCATGCTAGGCTGCTGTCTGATCTGTCTGTATGCAGATGAATGTATGACAGTGACTGAATGTGAATGGTTTTGTCTGCCAGTCAGAAGATGCGGTGGACACCGATTTCAGCGGATTCTCTGTGCCACTAGAGCACTCATTTGAAGTGGGTGAGTATTAAGATAATTGATCTATAATTAGTGTGCGTGTTAATGTTTCTTTGCCGTTTAGTCACTGTTTGTCTTTGTTTCAGATGATGTCCCCAGATTTCACCTTCGTGGTGTTTTGCAGTTCAGGGGTGGAAGAGAACACGGTGTGTATCTCTCCCAAAACCAGCTCTCAGAGAAAGACAGGATTACACTGAAGGTGAGAAGATGCCATTTGTAGAAAATTGGGGATATTTGTGGCAAAGGAGGGAAGAATGTCACGTTGAAATGTCTTAAGTGTGTCTGCTGTCTCTCTGGTATAATATGGTTTTTCTCTACCTGTGTCCTTCAGGATGTGGCAGCAGTAGACGGTCTGTACAGGATTCGAGTGCCTAGAGTCTCTCTACAGGTGGATCGACAGACAGAGAGACAGTCTGAAGGTTACCTTACTACATTTGTTAGAGCTGTAAGTCAACCTCCTGTTAATGCCCCCATATATATTATCTATATACATCTACCAACATAGATATATTTGATTATAAATCTTTGTATGTATACATACACGCTAATGTTTAAAAGTTGTGGGTCAGTAAGGTTTTATTTCAATTAAGAAATTAATACTTTATCCAGCAAATATACATTAAATTATATTTAATGCTGCCCTGTGTATCAGCAGCCTAATTCTTGTCTCGCTTTTCTCCCAAGTGCTCGTTAGTGGAGTCCCACCTCAGTGATGTGATCACCCTTCACACTGATGTCAGCGGATGTGTCGTTGGCATTTCCATAGTAACAATCCCGGGGTCATGTCGTGGGATAGAGGTGGAGGATGAGGTTGACCTGGAAGTCTTTAACACAACAATAAGTGTCGTGGCACCAGTCACTGCACCTGTGTGAGTACAAACAACACACACATTCAGACTGCTACTTCTGACACTTGTTTGACTCCAAGGCCCCCTTTGTCCAAGACAATATTCAAAGGCCCTCCTATCTAAGCTAATATCTGTACCTCTGGTAAATCTGTAGTGATAAAATTAATTAATTAATTTAAAAATCTGATGTCCGTTTAATGTTGTACACTATTTTTAATGTTTTTTTAAAACATTTTAATTAAGATTATTATTATAACTAACTGTAAATAATTCTAAGACTTATTGGGGAACCCCTGGAAGTTTACAGAGGCCCCATTTTGAGTTGAGAAAAAATTTGTCTGACTACATTAGTACTTTATTATTTGACCATTTCCCATACTTAGTAGAGTTGGTCAACTTTACACCCACAAATTCCATTGTCTGCATATGTTATTATCAGCTCATCTGAAAATTAAATATGTCTTTTCTGGCTCTGATTCAGCCCTGAAACAGCACCCTACATTGAGAGGATGGAACAGGAAATGGAAAAGAAAGGCAAAAACCCACAAGAGCAGAAATCCTTCTTTGCCAAATATGTGAGTATTTTTATTTTTTCAGTATGACGTGTCACATTACTGGTTTGAGTTGTGCCAGTTTTTACTATGGATTTATGTTAAGTTCACTCCAATGATTATGTTTGCATTTGACTAATTATTGGTGTGATATTTTTCCCAGCTATCTAGGTAGTAAAAGTGTGAAACATTTAGTATTGTTACTCTGCCTTTGTCCTTTATCCACCTCCGTCCTTTATCCACCTCCTTTCCAAATGGTCTCTATTCCTGCTAATAGTTTTTTTTTTTGTTTTGTTTTTTGCTCTACCGTGTCTATTTAGAATTAGTATATTTTTTCTTTCGTGTTTGTTTAAAAGTTTGTGTTATGGAGCTAGTGGACTGCAGTGCCTAAGCTGACCGTTGCTATATGTTTTTGGGTGTTGTATTTTGAGCTAACCATTATTTCATTTGCTGCTCTGCTCCGTGTTGAAGTTGCTGGTCCGTTCCGCCCAGACCTGAATACGCCTGTCAGTACTAAATATCCCTCTTTATGACTGATCTCTTAATTCTCCAGCAGTGTGTGTCATGGTCGGCTGTTCTGCATTCACTATGCTGTGACTGTGCTGTGTCTGTGTTGACTTTGTGCCGGTCTGTGCTGTGTTCCAGTGGTATTTGATTCTGGGAGGTGCAGTGTTCCTCATGGCCACCAGTTCAGCACAGACCCCACCAGGGGGCGGCAGAGAGCAGAGCTGATTTCCATTCATTTCAAGTACTGAAATCTCATTTTAGCCTACTTGGTTACTCTGTCACTCCAGCTGCATTTCTCAATGTTGTGTGTGTATATGGGCCAGCACACGCACCCACATACATACAAACTCAAATCCTCTGATCCTTCCTCTGTTTCAGCTTGGTGTTCAGTTGTTTGTGTGCGTCCTTATGCTTTTTTGTGTACGTTTCCTGCTGGGTCATGACCAGATCAGTGGTGTTTTGATTAATTCGGGTCTTTTGGCCTCACAATCAGGTTGGTCGGTAATTGTAGCAGGTGATTGTAGTCTCGAGCTCAGAGATTGTTCATGACCCATGCTGCTTGCTTCACTCTTTCCTGTTTTTTCAGTCTCATTTCTCCTGATTTCTCCCTGCCAGTGGAAAGTCATTTGTAAGAGGCAGTAAGTGGTGGCGGTTGGACAAAGAGAGAGCAAGGAAGGATGAAACTGAAAATGAAAATGATTTGCTTGGGAAAACTTTAAACCAATTCATTCAATAATTCAATTGTCCTGCACCTAATCATTGACTCTGGAGAGGAACTGTCATGTTGCATTTTAAACTGTTTACAAATGTGTTAAAACTTTCTGTTGTGTTTTTCTTTTCTCTTTCATCACCAGTGGATGTATATTGTACCTCTCGTTCTTTTCCTGATGATGTCTGGAGCTCAGGATCAGTCTGGAGGCGGAGCCGGAGGCGGGGCAGCCAATGGCGGAGGACGATGATTCCCATGGCAACAAAAACTCCTGTGTTGTACATAATAATTTAAAGCAGATTTTGAGTTCATTGACACGCATAATGACACATACATTTACAAACGAAGGATTGTTCTAGAGAACTAATGATTGAAAAACTAACTTATAACTGCATTCTTGGATTGCGTTTTTACTACTGATTTAATCAAATAAATTGATGACCATTGATGTTGTCAGCATGGTTATTTACTACAAGTGATGCTATTCAGATTAATAATACAGGCATTTTGAAACGGGTGATCAGTGGATGGGGAGCTTTAAAAGTTCATCTTTTCATGCTCTTATCTGTAGCTCCTAGTCTTGTTTCTTGACCCAGTGGCATTTGAGCTAGTTTGTTTTGAATCATGTTGATGCTGGTAATACCACACCTCTCTGCACCTTGATGCCATAAATAACTAGTCTACTGTAAACCAAATATCTCTTCAACATGGTTATGGTATAAGCTCACCCCTAAATAAACAAAAATGTTCCTGCAAGGAAACTTCAGTCACAAAAATGACTGGTTAGGCTCGCTTGGATTTAAAGAAATATTTTGATTTCATTATTAAGGCAAAAGAGTAAGATGTAAAAAAAAAACATTCCAGCTGACAGTACTATACTTACTGGTGTAAGGTTCTAGGCATTAAATCAAGATTAAACATTTCAATAAACATTGTTACAGCCACATGACTTAATGTATGTGTTTTTCTATTTCGTAAATGCTGGTTATTTGAACTTTCTTATCAAAGAAGCTTGGAAACAATGTATCACTGTTTTCAACATCGATAATTTCTTGAGCAGCAAATCAGCACATTAAAATAATTTCTGAAGGATCATGCGACACTGAAGTAATGATGCTGAAAATTCAGCTTGCATCACAGGAACATATTACATTTTACAAAATTTAAAATATATTCAAATAGAAAACAGAGTAGGACATGAGCTTAAAATGGTAGGTAGGTTACTGGGAAACCTATACAAAATCTTATTTCAGTTCAAATTTGTTTGACTTTAAACTATTATTTAGTATTGATTGGTATAATTATAGTATTTCAGAGGCTTTATACAAAATATTCACTGGTGGGTTTTTTTCTTTGAGATTCAGAAAAAAAGGCAGCTCGTGGCCATGGTTGAGATTAATCATAGAAGCTTGACCTTCGACAGACATGGCTCTTTGGGATTTTATCCATCCTGCTTTATAAGACGTTGCTAGTCATGCCGCTATTAGTATGTGAACTGTAAACAGAAGCGAACTTGGGGAGAGAATGTTCTAGACCGACTCCCACAGACCTGAGGCTATCTTTGTCATCTGTCAGTCATTCTCAGCTTCTGGGTCTGTTTGTCTTGGGTCTGTTCATGTGCAACTTTGGCAGTGTGTGGTAAATCTGGATCTAACGAGGCTCAGTGCAGACGACACTCTATCGTGTTCCCCTAAATCCTTAACTACACCACCCACCCATGTTCTCTGAAAGATTTTGTAGTCCCATGGAGCAGGACATCTACCAGTCAATCAATCAATCACTTGATCTTTCTGTCCAGGCCAAAGTCAATGTCACGGTTAAACTCTAAAGCAAGGAGAAGAGAGCTTGAATGAATTTCAAAAGTCATTTGGAAGTAAAAGGATCTACTGGTATGCAATGGTCTGACACATTTGTGCTTACAAGCCTCTGTAAACAGCTCTGGTGGGCTAAAATGTACCAGGTCAAAGGGCCACGCAGCAGGAGATGTTGATTTGTTTCCACGGCTTTAGCTGTGATAAGCTAATGAGAAGTAAATAAAAAGTGTATTCTGAATTTACAAATCTCTAATGTTTATCCCTCTGTAAATTTTTGGTATTAGGTAACGCGTGAATTTCTTTACATAGAGATTCAATTCAGTGTAGAACTATCATCGCAGCTCTGATGAATGTGCCAAGAAGCACATGGTTGAAACTGAGACAGAACAGTGGTGTGTGTGCCACGGTAAGTGCATTTCTTTCTTGCTCACTCTGTCGCTCTTCGCCTGCAGCTGTATTTTTCCGAACACACACAGAAAAACACAAAAAGCCCAAATAACAGAAACAAACACAATTTGACATGCTGGCCTTACTGGATTTGTATTGTATTTAGGACACCAAACATCTGTGAATTAAGACTGAAATGTTATTGTTTTTTCAGGAGATGCATTGTGGATCACTTGCTCAGCATTTTTGATAGCGTCTGATTCTCAAACCCAATCTATGCCTTGGTGTCCAAAAGAAGGAACTGAGGCATTGAGACTACAGCCCGCAAAAAATTTCGCAGCAGGAACACGGCAAACCGAATCCTCCGTTTAGGGCCGAGGCCGCGTCAGTGGACAAATTGTAAATCTCACACTCCTTCACTATGTGGCCAGTTGTGTTGCCGATGACTCCTGTGAAATCAGAGCACACCTGCCAAGGGTTACCATTTGATTTTAAAGTATTCCAGAGCTTGTGTTAGTTGACATGTGACGGTGGGCAAGTGCTGGTCAGTGATACTAGATATGTGGGTGTGCGAGAAGAGATAGCGGAGAGCTATATAAGAGAGACACACTAGGATATTATAGAGAGATAGTATGGGTAGAGATACGAGACAGAGAACACATAAGAAGAATATATATTAAGCAAGTAGGAGATGCTTCCCATAGATATAGTAAAGATAATGATAAAGAGATAATATGTAATTCATATAAGGTAATATACAGTTTATAATGACTGGTAAATGTGGGGAGAACATGACTAAAATATTAATAAAATAATCAGAAGAGGTAATTACTAAATATGAGCTATAAATAGGGATTATTATATTCATGTAAGGAGTAATTTACTAAGTCAATAGACTTTAGGGATGAGACTAGGCAGAGTACTTGAGGAATTTAAATTTATGTGAGAAGATGATATGATATATATAAATATATATATAGAGACTATAATTATAGATACTATATACTTTATATATTATGATTTTATACAGAGTAGATTCAGAGGAAAGATTGGATTTGTGCAGATGATGATGATAGGAATAAGCACAAGTGTAATATTAAAGCATAAGTAGGCGACATGATATATCAATAGTAATTTAATAATACATATATTTAGTATAATAATTATTTATATGTTTAATAATATAATAAAGTCTATGTTCAATGTATATATGTAACTATATAGATATACTCATATACCCCCTCGATTCTATATATATATATATACCCTATTTAAACTAATATATTTAAATATTCAAATTTTATATTACCATCGTGATATGTATTGTTAATACTTGTAACGATTATATTATTGCTGCAATCATGTAAGCAATGGTTTGTCTCGTTAGGCGTTTAACGGGGTCCTCACTCCCCCCCCCCCCCCCGCATGTTGCTTCCCTTAAAAAAGAATCATGAGGGGGCTTGTATTTGGTGTAATGAAATGTGTTATGTGGTTTAAGGTTAAAAACACACATTATTTTCCACATAATGTACAATATTGTTTCTCCTCTATGCCCCACCTTTCTGAAAAACGCTTCGATTTTTACAAAGCTCATCAGTCTGAGAAAGCGAGGTGTGCTGCGATTGGCCAGCTATCCAGTGCGTTGTGATTGGCCGAAATACCTCAAGAGTGTGTGGAAAATGTTACGCCGCCTCACCCAATTGCTGATGCCGCCGGCACACCACATGTGACGACCCCGGGGTGGCACTGCCGCTTCTGTCCACGGGGAAGCGATCCGGCGATCCCACAGGCCAAGTTTGGAAGTATCCCCTAGCGACCAGCACGGTATAAGCTCATAGGCATGACAAGCGCTACGTCTTATTTGGACGACCAAAACAAAGTAGTTTTTGCTTTCACAACAAAACACAGCGCCTTTACGGCATGGCGGCGGCAGCAACAACAATACTACAGCGAGAAATAAAGTTACACTCTTTCTTTGCCGTGAACATTTGGGCGGCGTTATGCAAATCTTCCCAGATAGTGATGTAGACATGTGGGGGCGTTTTAGAACGAGGCGTTTTAGGTAGGTGAGGTTTACTCTTAAATTTTATAAAGAATATCTTTTTGGATTTGAGACTTTAGTTTTTGCAAATTTACAGATCTTCTTTATGCCCCAAGAGTTTGTAACGCTTCAAAGAGAAAGGAAAATTTAAATCGCATCATATGACCACTTTAAATCCAGAAACTAGCCATTAAACAACTGAAATAAGAAATGTCAAGATTATATAAGATCTATTGTGATTTATGAGAACAGACTATGAACACAAACAGTGTTAAACTATGTGCAAATTAGCTTACAAATCATTGTCATTCCACCGATGCTATTTCGAAGGGAGGTATGGTTAGGGTGTCTCTTAAAACGTTCTATACAGTCACATACCCACACAATGCTCTGTGTTAGCTAAACATATTGTACAGTTGCCACCTATTAAAATTCCACAGCCTAACTTACAAGTCTTCAAAGCACGAGGAGCTAATGAAACAGAGCGCTTCCCAGGAAGGGAAGCTGTTTCTCATTACAAAGATAAAGAGAGAACAGAGGTGCTAAGAGGAAGAGTGTGAAAATAATGAGTGGCTGAGGGACGAGGAATACACCTGCCTCATTTATCTGGAATGAACACAGGCCAGATACTTACATAATCAACAGTCTGCCTTGAAGCATTAAAGAATCACCATGTGATTTAAGACTCAGAGCTTTGAGATGAAGAAACATCTCTCATTACTGAGTGATAATGGCCTGTAATACGGTTCAGTGGATCCACAACAGATTAGTACAGTTTTGCTGTTTTTACAATCCGTCCGTTCGATTAAGAAACTTATGCTATTGTCATTTTGGGAGGCCTCGTGAGTTATGACATAAGGTTTGCTGCAACTACTTGCAATTTCTGTAAATCATTCAATCAAGGTGTTTTGGAGGTAAGATAAGTGTAAATGTTTGGCTCTCGATGACATCCTTCTGATTCATTTGCGAAGTCAAAATGTTCTGATACCTCGATTTTAGCAAGGTTGCTGTGGTTACGTAACATTTCTCACAACATGGGAATGGGTCATGTGTGAAGATGTCCTTCAGACGTGACTGTAATGTGAGTGCAAAATGTCAGACCCCCTGCTGAACTCTGAGGTCAAAGAACCCATACTGTCTTCTCCTTGAATAAACACTTTTGAAATGTTTTGTAATAAACACTTTTGGTGAAATAAGCTAAAATGCCCCACTATTTTGCTCTCTGTACTTCATATCAGTTCATCGTGGCATCACATATTTAGATTCATAATCATAACTGTGTATGTGTGCAGTCCTATATCCTTTTATTCACTCATTTCATGGTACATGTGAGCTACATGTGATTTAGGTGACAGGATGGACCTCATGTTCAGCACCTCGACCACCTACAGACCCCCTCCCCTCCCTATAGGCAGTTTTTTCCTCC
Source organism: Sinocyclocheilus anophthalmus (assembly GCA_018155175.1). Classification (NCBI taxonomy): domain Eukaryota; kingdom Metazoa; phylum Chordata; class Actinopteri; order Cypriniformes; family Cyprinidae; genus Sinocyclocheilus; species Sinocyclocheilus anophthalmus. The sequence continues at coordinate 19,583 of JADLZN010011033.1, forward strand.
CCTTTTTTGCGGAGTGAATAAGAAGGGAACCCAAAGACAGAGAGACTCGGAGTCGAAAAGACGCTCATCCACCCCTGCAATGCCCAGTAGTACCCCAAGCACCAACGGAATCATGCCTGAAGTAAAGAAGGCAGGTAAGGGCTGCTCTCATTGCTTCACCTATATCAGTTCATTATCATCAGAACAGGCTCACCTGTGTGCCAGGACGCTTTGTTGCTAAGATCTGTAACTTGCTACGAATGCATCACTGGCTATTGCTTTATATTTTTAAGAATTTGGCACTAGCAAATAAATGAGTAAAACTTCAGCATCTTTTAAAACAGTGGCTATTGTTCTGTACACAAACTTCGAAAAGGGGAACAAGGAAGGCGATAAAGGAAAGTGATAGAGAAAAGGGGACATAGTTAATAATAAATACAAATAGTACATAGAAAAAAAAAAGAAAAGTTGTTGAGGAAAAAAGCCCTTGTCACCAAGTCTGTTATGTTATATTGGTTAAAGTATGGGTAGGTGATTATTGGTCTTTATATTTATTTAGATCAACACAATAAGTCCCAAGGTAAAATGGAAATTAAAAAAACTTAATTTTACAACTTTTAATTTATTTTATAAATCACCTTTTAATAGTTCAGATTTTATTTATAACAATTTAAGTTAGTTTTGTAAATATTTTATGGTATGCAGGTATATGGATAAATATTATATGATTTCATTTTAATCCTTCGCTAGATCACAACAATTTTAAAAACACAGCAGCAATGTCATGTGTGTGGTGTGGGTATAACACGTATATTAATACATACACTTTGTTATACACGTTCTTACTTACCATATTTTGGGGAAAAATATGTACCAAGCAGTGTAAAATCTTGAAAAGTCCCAAAACCTCATTTTGGGGCGTTTCACAAAAAAAAAAAAAAGTGTAAGTGTAAAAAATAAAAGTAAATAAAGTATATATATATATATATGTATTTCTGTCTGTCAAGAGTTCTGTCAGGATTGGTTACTGTTTCTAACTATAGCTGTATGAAAACAACAGAAGTCTACGGAATGTCCCCATTTAGATGAACGCTTCATGAACGTGTGTGTGTGTGTGTGTGGAGTGTCTAAAATAGTAATAAATAAACGTCCTCTCAGACTATGGATGGCACTGGTGATGCAACCAGACAACTTTAGAACTTCAAACCCAGTCTACGTGACCCTTAAGACCGGCTACTTTACAAGTGTGGTGACAGTAACAAGCTACAAAGTGTAACCACAATGCTGATTTGATGGTGGGTTATTTTTGCAAGAGTGTGAGCTTGCGCCATACTATGAGAAAGCGCGATTAAAGGTACAGAGGAAAGATAAGGGGCGACAGGATGAGGAGAGGGACAATGGGACTTATTGTAATTTCTGTGACTTTCAGGCCTGTGCACAGTAACATTCACAGGAATATATAATAGTCTTTACAGTGACAACGGGTTTAGCAGCTGCTCTACACACTCTTGACACCAAATTATTAGAAGAGGAAAGAGAAACGAGACCTTGCCAACTTCTCGAGCCTGGCATATATTTTCAAGATAAGCATTAGGGCTGAAAGGTATATGAAATAAATATGAAAATATCGCAAACTCACAAAAGGAGTGCGATATGTGAATCATTTTAATAGGTTACTTAAATCAAAAGTTGCAAAAGGTCAAAGTTTTAGTTCGACGCATATAGCAGAGAATTGCTTGACGTTAAAAAGAGTTATTAAGTGCAATAAGTTGCAGAAACAACTCTTTGCGTCTGCGTTCTGTCGAAGAATCACAACTGAGCACTCACAGTGCACACAGAAGAGCGTTTCGACGGCGTGCGAACACCGAGTTGAGTGTCTTCGCATTTCTCCTCCTTATGTTGGAACGGACACATATACAACACTTATGTCAATAGTACCGTCTCGACGACAATTTCGTAAACGCAGTCGGTTCTGTGATTAAATTAATGTAAACAGACCCCCCGGAAAGAAATTCGGATTGTGTATCATTATATGGATCCGTGCTGCAGTCGGATGTAAAGGGACAGCAGCATATAAACTAAATGCTGCTGAAGTTGGCCTAATGTATAATCAAACAACAAAACCTAGAACAAAGATTAATCAAATTTATTAATCCAGTGGAAACACAATGTAGCGTTTTTTAACGTAAATTATTAAAATTTCGGTACTGATACTACTTTATTGGCTCTCTTGCTTGTAATGTGTATTTGTTCTTCTTTTCTTTTTTTTTTTTACTGACTGTTCACTTGCCTTTAATCATGTTTTTCCATCAAAAAACGTCTTTAATGAACTTTCTCAGACTATTATTTTTGCCGTGGTATATGAAAAAGTACTTAAAGTGTATGGAAAGCAGTTACAATGATATAAAATTAGTGTCATTAATTTTTTGGGTTGTATGTTCACACTGATGTTAAAATTTCATTTTCTGATTTGTGACACTAAATTTAAGTAAGGCCTAACACACTGCTGGTCACTTTCAGAGTTTATAGGGATTCTTTCTTTCCAAGAAGAATGGGGAACAATGGGTTATTAAAATTTTCATTTTTAAATATTTTTACCAATATAATTTAAATTGATTTTACACACTTTAAGCTATGTCGTATCGCATATCGAATATCGCATTTAACAAGGTATCGCATATAGCATTTTTCTTCAATATCACACAGCCCTAATAAGCATGTTGTCAAAAATCCTCTAAACTTACATACTATTTGAAGTACTTTAAAGAAGTTAAATGCAAAATAATTTGGAAGGCTTTATAGCTGTGCTTTACTCAGCATTTACATATACTGTAAAGGTATATTGTGTATGCCCAACACTATAAGTAAATCATTGCATATTTTAAAATGTTTCCAAATTCAATAGCACACAGTAAGACTGATATACAAGTGAAATGATCAGAATTCATCAGATGAATCTTCTTTCAGGTGTTTAGTTGCATGGTACATATTTCACCCTTCTACTTTAACTGTCGCCCTAAATCTGTAATTCAACAACTCTCCTCTTCGTTCCCTAGTCACTCTCTCTCTTCTCATAGATCTCATTTCATTTTTTTTTTTCATTTTAATTTGAAAAATTTTGGTTAATTCTTTTGGTGATTTCATTTTTTAACTTGGAATTTTTTTCATAAACAAATCTTCGTTAATATTTAATAAATTAAAAATAAAACAACACAATAAATAAGATCTATGAATTATAATTAATCTCCATATCATTTTAGTACTCTGGTTTCTGTTAGGACCCTCTTGCACCTTATAAAGATGCAAGATGTGCTGTGCTGGTTTCTTATTAACTTATCAATGATGACATGCCGCCTTCTTGATCACAGGGGTAATGACGTGTAAACCCCTCCACAGTAACTCATCTCCACAGCTCTACCCTCCTCTTTCTGAGATTACTTGGGTCTGACTTATTGGGCAAGGCAGCATCTGGCAAGATTAGACAGCACATGTGCATGGTGCACCATGAGTGCATCATTCTCAGCAATCTAAGTCAGCACGGAAACCAACTCAATCAATGTTAAGAGAGATCTGATCTAACCAATCTCTGAGAACGTCTCTTATCCCAGCGGGTTGAATGTCTTTCCCAGGACTGTGATGGGTCATACCTCTGAATTCTCCCTTTACAGACATGAATCCCTCTATTTGTGCATCTGCCTGTTCATGTTATTTTCCACTGGGCCTGTTTCAAGTAAGCAATCAACAGAGGGCCGACACTCAGCATGTGGTTTTCAACACTTGGGGGGGCCGCAAGATCATATCCATCGCCTTCCCTTTCAAATCATCATGCATAACGTCTCCTTGATCCAGACACCAAATATGAACCATACCAGCGTGCTCGTAGCTTCTGGGTGCATGGCAGAGGTTGGCAAAACACCCTAAAGACTTGTCCAACACAAACAACTTGCTTTCTGCACTGTCATCATGAGCGAAAGACACCAAAGCCTAGCAAAGACCCTGAGGTCATCAACATAACTGCTGATGCTAAAAAGAGGTGAAGTTCAAAGTTTCTCAACAGCAGACAGTTGTTCCAGTTGATACGATGCCAGTTTTATTTAAAGGATTTGATAAACACTGACAATGTGGTTCAGGTGACAACATTTAATGTTTATAAATTATAATGTAGAAACAAAATATAACATGGATTTCCCTCAATGCCATGCTCACGGTTTCCACTTGGGTGAATGATCTGACCTTTTCAATCACTTGATAAACAATCTTTTTTTGTTTGTTTGTTTGTTTTATAATTCTCTGGATAATAAAGGTCTACTTAAGTATTTTTTAATACTTATTTTAATACTTATTAATAAACTTTTTTTTTTTTTAAGAACCCTCATCTTAGGATATAATACGGCCATAAATTGTAAATGACGTATTATATTATATAAATTAAAATTATTTTCAAAGCACAACCTCCACAAAATTTTGTTAATTTAGCTCAAGAAATAAAAAATACCCTAAGATTTTCCTATTTTTTTTACCATTGCATTGTATTGGTTCAGAGTCAGAAAATGTCTGGAACCTAGACAGAGAATGTTCCTTGGCAGAAACTTAACAGTAAACTTTTTTGTTTTCCACTGATTCGTACAGTGTGTTCGAATGTATTTTTTTGTCATGGAGGAACAGACAAAAACTGGCAATAAAAAATCCTTATATTATTATTATTTGCCGATAACTCATTCTTCTTTTTTTTTTTTTTTTTCTCTTGTGCGAATGTGTTTCTGGTCCTCCAGGTTCTAATGTCTTAGGATTGCCATCATGGGTCAGGACATCAGCTCTTTCCACATTATGTGTATCTGGTGAAAGATGTGCGTGCACGAGGCTTTGTGAAGATCCCTTATTGGCAGCACTATGGATTTTAAAACAACACGTTTCACCCGACCCTACTTCCGCGGAACCTATTGTTTACAGCATTCTTCCGTTCATGGTCAATCTCCACCAAGTCATCATTTACAAAACACCAGGGTTGAATGTCACACCAGGGAGAAAACCCTGACTTGAAGAGCTGTCAGCATGGCTTCAAATTGCATGAACACAGCCTCGACATCCGACATTTTTAGATCTTTCTGATTTGTTTTATTTTGGAGCTCTGCTTCATGACCATGGGTAAAGTATAGTATGCTGGCTGTTATGTTCGACCCCTCCCTCTTGTTCTTCCTGACTCCCTCCATACCAGCCCCTATAAGGAAGAGATCCCGAAGAGAGGGTGAAACAGGCTATGACTGATGGAGTGACCTGTCAGCAGCAGTTGCTTATCTCTAGCCCTGATCCCTTTACTACCTCTGTTCCCTTCGCTCCTGCACCATCAATTCCTCTATAACTCCCTCTTTAAGTCCCAAGCAACTTAAAGAATTTATGTGTGCACCAGGATTATATCTAAGGTTTCACTGCAGAAAGATTAATGACTGCGCCATTTGCTTGTTTTCATTGTCTTCCATTTGTATGAGCTTGTATCTCATAATTACATGATGGCCTGTAAGGGCTTCCCTGTCATAATGTGCGTTGCCCCCGACGCCGCGTGTTCGTGTGTCTTAGATAGAAGGAAACTCACGATGTACTCGTTCAGACAAAAAAAAGGTTCAAAGTTGGCCTGGGTGGTAATCCTGGGTAAAACGCAAAAACTATACATATTACTCTTATTTCACTAAATGGGACGTTAGTAAATACCTTAAAGGTACATATTAGTACCTTTTGAACGGCTACTGCCGCAGTTTTGTGCCTTTTTTTCTGAGAGTGTATAACAAATTAAATAAAAGATGTTAAGGATGACGATGATGATGGTGACCTCTGAACAATCTGTTCTCAGTGATTGTCAGCAAGATCACAAACAGAGGTGGGGGTCTTGAACAGGTGTACAGAAGTCAAGTCCTACATGTGCTGAAACACAGCTGACCCGATCACTTAGAGGAGCATTACGCTGTCACGAAGACCCATTATAGCGATATCAATCACTTCTGTCCCCACCCATCGCCCGAACTGCACAGCCAATCAAAATAGTCTCAAACACAAACCGCTTTTACCAGCATCGCAGGCCTGCTTAAACGTGACTGAGGAATTACTGACAGCATGACTTTTTTTTGCTGATGGTAAATGATATATGGAAAAACAAATTATATACATAAAATACATTTTATATACACACTTCCTTACACCTTCCTTTTCAGCCCAGAGTATTAGCCACTACAACACTCCATTTGCAGGATATTAGTTATGTTTCATTGTTACAGTGACCTTTTCCCTCTTTGCCACCAGTCTGCTGCTGCAATTAACACTTTAACTGACAAAAACTGCACCAATGCACTTAATGCCAGCACTGATAATTATGATGCTAATATTAATGTCCACATTAACAAAAGAAGGCAAAAAAATGTGTGAGCTGTAATACATGTGCCGTCAGAAGGTGCTTGAGAAGCTCAACAGTAACAAGAAAAGTGTTAAACCTGCAAGCCCAGTGCTGGACATAAACATGCCAACACCACTAACACCATAGAAAAGGAAGTGAGTCAGAAACAAAAATGTATTTTTGGAAAGTGCTGTCAGAGCCTATGATATGTGTCCATGGTGAATGTAAGTTCAGGCCTAGCATGCTTCTCAGATGTAACCTAAACCCTGACAGGCATGGGTAAACTATATGATTCAGTGCTAACAACAGTGGGGGTAGATGAATTGCATACCATAGGGTGATATATTGCACACAAGAGATAAGGAATGGGTATCAGAAAAGCAATGTAAGGAAAGGGAAGACTCTAGAATGCTTGTGCAGTGTCAGTGTCATTTCCAAACTGCCTGTGCCTTCATTTAAAGTGGTTTAAATGGTCACCTCTGATGTTAACTGATGTACATTTTCACCCCTACAGGAAGAAAAGGATCGAGAGCAGAAGCAAATCCTGCAGGTAACTGCAAACTACAAGTCGTAATCAGAGTGCCCCCTGTTGCTACAGCTGCTTTCCAAAACCTCACCCTCCAAAAATATGTCAGCAAACCTGCAAAACGTAGTATATTTTTCATCAAGTTCATGCTTTTTAAGCATTTTTACATTTATGTAAAAATTATTTTCAAATGCAGCAACAAATTTCATATTTCACGTGCATTTTATTTGTTAGCAGATGCTCAGCTGTTTTTAATAGTCAGCTTATTTTTTGATCATTATTCATCAAAGTTTGGTCAACACTGCAGGTGTCATGATGGTCAAAGACATGGAGATGTAACTTTAAATCTTATAATAGAACCGACACTTATACTCAGATAAAAATAGCATGTAAATCTGACAATATGGTTTGCATGTATGATCATTGCCATGACTTTTTCAAGGTGAGTGCTGCTGTCTTTACACCTCTCTGTCTTAATAGTGTTAATAGGAGAGGATCATAATACAATGGAAATCACATGAAGCTTGGGCCTCCATTATACAGCTGACATTTAAATAGGATTATGCAGTCATGTTATAGAGTATAATGACCTGTTGCTCTTTCTTCTTCCTTCCATCACAGAAAAGGCACCACCATATGACCCCAACATCACTGAGCCCGATACTAGAGCTGAGCTGATGAAATGTGCGCAGGAACATTACAGGAATTGTCTTGGTTTTATGCTTTTTATATGTATATAGAGATCTATATTAGTATGACTTATAGTTCTATATTATAGTTTAATATGCCCTTGACCTCTGAAACGTTATTTCTCTCTCAGACTGGATAAATCTCTCTCTGGATGACAGAACTGCTCAGAAAATGTTGTGGCTCTCAGAAGGTGGAGCCAAAGTGTCACGTATGTCAGAGGAAGTGTGTCCTGTTCTAGACAGGCCAGAGAGATATGAACATTCACCACAGGTATGTAAGTGAGTCTCTGAATCTGTCTCTACATGTTTTGTTGTTATTGTTTAGTTTTGCAGTGCGATTTATAAAAATCTATTTTTCCAGAACTATCTTTTTATTGACGCTTTTAAGGGTTAGTTCACGCAAAAATTAAAACTGTCATCATTTACTCACCCTCATGTGTTCCAAAAGACCTTCGTTCATCTTTGGAACACAAATGAAGATATATTTCTCTCATCATTTTTGTCCATCCATTGAAAGTCTATGTAATCAACATTTTCAAGCTTCACAAACTACATAAAGTACATATATATATACATATATATGCATAAATGAAGATTTAATTTAGGCTTTTATTCACACATAAGCACTGATTAAAAAACATGACTTGAAATTAATCGAAATTATGGGATGCTAGGTCATGATTGTGAGACAAAACGTCAGTTATGACATTCCAAGTTAGAATGATGAGATTAAATGTCATAATGTTGACAAAAAAAGTCAGTTTTGATCTCATCATTTTGAATTTTTCTCAATTATGACATTTTATCTAAGTTTTGCTATCTCATAATTATAACTTAGCATCGCACAATTTCAACTTTTTGTCGTAATGATGTCTTTTTTAACTTTGTTATAGTTTTTAATCTAATAATTATTACTTTCTATATCAAATTTCGACTTTTTATCTTATAACAGATACATGCAAAAACATAATTATGCATGTATCTGCATGCAAAACATAATTATGCTTATCTCACATTTTTTGGCATGATATTTTTTTAATGAAATGGGCTTCCATAAATCTATGTATGTGATTGTATTGCTTCATGATCAAATCATTAGAGTCTAATATTTCAATGAATCTGTTGCTATGGTTCCACAACCAGCCTGAATGATTCACTCCACTCACTCACTCACTCACACACGTTAACTCAAAAGGCCCGCTACGCAAGTTTTAAAGACATTGAGGCTGATAGTTAGAATGCTTTACAAAGAAAGCGAAATGCATAAGATGGTCAAACCCATGTAGAAAAGGCAACTGTGTTTTTTGGATAACTTTCACCATATCCTTCTGAAGGTGCTGTGGTAAGGAGGGTTCTCTGGGCGTCGTGGGTACTGGGAGGGGGTATGCGAGGGTGGGTTGTGTGGGGCAGTGTGTGAAAGGAAGGGCGGACAAGTAAGGAGGGGCCCCATGTGGTCTGGCGGAGGGAGAATGACCTGTCATGGGTGTGGGGCTGGGCCGCCGGATCCTGTACACGTTCTGGCCCAAAAGGACGGACATCGAACTTCCAGGCTCCCTACTGTCACACCACTCGGGCATCTCGGCTGACCAGCCAGCGGCATCACTCAAATTTTCCCTTGTTGAAGATGTGGAGAGAACGGTCCAAGGAGACCAGACCGATTCCTCGGTTGCACCAGGTCAGGAGAGTCTTCCCTGGGGCAGGAACTCCTACTGCTGGATCCGAAAGAAGGATCAGTAGGGGCGTGAATACATGAAGAGAGGGAGGGGTTGGAAGGAAACAGGGTAAGGGTAATATAAGAAAGAGGACAGGAAACTTTGAGAAAGAGTCATTGGTAGGGAGTAAGATACAGAAGTTATCTAACTACAACAAAATGAATAATACTGAAACCATAATGGAGACTTGCATTCTAAATCTGAATCTGCCTGTTACTAACCACTAGGTTGGTTCAAAATATAGTATTTTAGCCAGCAATTTAATTGGTGTAGCATTAATATTTATACTAATGATTTTGAATAGTCACTGTATTAATTTTATATTCCATGCGATGACAAATGCAGATGGTCTAATAAACTAGTTCAAAATAGTAGTGATGTGTTATATATGAGTGGTATGTTGTTTTTTTATTTTTGACATGTCGTTAAAACCAGGTACAGGTTTCGGGGGGCTAATCAACGGGCCAATGTTTGGCTTGTTAGCATGACCCAGTTAGGGTTAGACCAAGACAATCAAAAGTACTTTTTTGGGGAGAAAAAAAAAAAGTAGTATATCATTTTTTACCCTTTCAGCTCTCTTCAAAATTCAGCTCTGTCACAGATTAAGTTTTTTTTTATTATTATTATTTTTAATGAGCAACAACGTCTATGTAAAAGTATACAGAATATACTAATTTACACTTATTTTAAATGACGGCTTCTTTTCTGTTACTGAAAGGTTTGAGACTGTGAGTGTTCTTGTGGTGCCATCAGCCAGTCAGAGTCATTTAAGGTATTCGCGCATTAGTTGATGGTAAGGCAAACTGACTGAATGAGAATTAAATCAAAAGTGGGAATGGGAATGAAGTGAAGGTGAATCATTTGTGTCTCTCTTATATTTTTTTGTCCATCAATTGAAAGATGTACTCAACATTTTCAAGCTTTACAAACTACATAAAGACATCATAAAAGTAATCTATATGAACCTATACAAGTAGCTGAATCAAAGTCTTCTAATTTACTGTAGGCTTTTATTCACACAAGCACAGATTTTAAAAAATGACTTAGAAAGTCAATTATGAATACAAATTATGAGATACTAGGTCATGATTATGAGACAAAAGTTGGAATTTTGAAGTTATAGAATGAAGAGATTAAAAATCATAATTACGACAAAAACTGTAATGTCAACATTGATCTCATAATTATAAACTCATTATTTCAACTTTTTGTCATGATGTTTTTTAACTTTTTGTAATAGGTTTTGTCAAAATTATTTGTCATAATTTCAACTCATCTCAACAATCTCGACTTTTTGTCATAATTCTGCTAATGGAATGGGAATGAATTTAAGATGAATCATTTTATTTTAGTATTCATAAGTTTCGTTACGGGGCGGATTTAGTGATTTGGGGCCCCCAGGCAAAATAGATGAATGAATAAATAACGACTGTAAACAAAGCAGCGCTGCTCATAAACGCTACTTTGTCAGATAGAATGAAAAATGCCATTGAAACTTTTCTGAAGTCGGTTCCCTTCATTCATTCATATAAAAACTTGAATTAGTGAGAATGAGAAAAGTGTGAAAAAATATAGCCTATATTGAGGAGGAAAGTCCGCTGATGACCGTGATGAGTTACCAGCGTAAGCATGTGCCAAAGGCTGTCAAAATGCGTATGCGTCCTCTACTTGGGTTGTTATGAATAAGTAAGCAGCATTTAAAACAAACATATAATACGCACTGTTGCTCAATATTTAATTACAGCTTCAGATACATATTTTCAACTGCTACAAGCAGGATACACGAGAAGCGTGTTCATTTCGGACAAGCAGACGGTTATCGTGATGATAAAACACCATAAAAAGCAACTGTTCACATATCCACGCTTAATGCGTATCTTGTAGATGAAAAGCATTTTTAGGGGGCCCTTGGCTTTTGGGGGCCCAAGGCGGATGCCTACCTTTGCCTAATGGGTAAGTCCGCCTCTGTTCGTTAGATAGAAGTGTCTGCTAAATGTGTAAATGAATGCTAAGGGAGAGTTTGTACATAAAAACAACACTGCCCCTCTGCTGAGCACAGGAAGCATCGACTTTGCTCAGAGAGTTACACATTTTCTTCAGCCTGCTCAACCACACCTAGTCAAAATCTTTGAACTTTTCAATGCAAGTAGATGGCCAGGGCAACATAATTCAACAACAAACTATTTGTTTATTCAAACGTATTTACTTAAACATTGAACAGTTGTGAACTGTTTAAGATGAATGCATAGCTGGTTGACATCTGTAGTGTTGTAAACCCTCATATTTGAAATATCATTCAGTCCATCAAGACGTGAGAAGTTATCATTACTAATCAACAATTATACAATTTGCATTCGTATCAGTTATCAGCACATTAATCAGTTATAATGCAGAAACATGTAATTTATGGGTGAAAAATCCCAAACATTCGTGTTACCGAAATTTTCTGTCCGCTCATTGTTTTTTAGAAAGTCTTCAGGACAGTATCTGAAATAAAAATGAGTGCACACAGGCAGAAAGTGACATCATTTGCAAGCATTCACATTAACATCTAGTCAGCTTTGGCAATCTTGCCGTGGAATATACACTACTGAATTCACATCTGAACGCAGCGGTCTAAATATCCAAGTACATGTAGTGTTCGCTAATGTACAATGCTCCCCTGGTGATGGATGTGCGAGTATCTCAGCGTGTAAATGGGCTCATATACTATCAGTAAATGCCACACTGCAGAGGACAGTTGCTGGGAATGATTAGTAATGTAATGATGTACTTTTGCTCTGTTAGTGTTTCTCAATGAAATGCACTATGTAACTAAAGTCTGTCACAACCATCCGCCAAAAGAAATTCTCCAATTAAGACATGCTAATCAAACCTCTCCTCCTCCTGCTGCAGAGGTGAAGGGTTGGTAAAGGTTTCACCACTTTCAGTGCCATAGAAGTACTAATGATATGTGGGAGAAGTTTCCGATTTGGCAACATCTTTGTTAAAAACATCCATCAAACTCTCCAGTTCTGTTCAAATCACTTTCGCACACAAACATGCTCACGGTCCCCCACCCCTTCTCATTCACGCTCAAACATACAGTACATACGCACACATTCGTCTTCTCTCAGTGCTTGAGAGAGAAGTCGCCCGTGTTAAGGCGAGGTCGTGGCAGTGCTCCAAACATCTCCGTTCCATCTGTGGCTCCGGGGACCAGGAGGGCTTTCATACTGGCAGCTATGTGGTCCAGGTCCGTACAGCCCACCTAAAATAAAAGACATTTAAATCAAGCAAAAAAAACAAGTAAAAGTGAATAAACGTGACATAATAAAACAATGGCCATTATTCCATTTTTCTTCTAAAAATAAATTATACATTTTATAAAAAAAGTTTGTGGACACGTTTGTTGTGGACATAAATATGACCCAAAAGACCATCAGATTTTCACACAAGTCCTGAAAAAAGACAGAGAACCCAATCAAACAAATTGGCTTCTTGTGCTCTCTTTAGAGAGGCTTCCTTCTGGAACAACAGCCATGCAGACCAATTTGATGCAGGGTGCGGCGTATGGTCTGAGCACTGACCCCATCCCTTCAACCTCTGCAGCAATGCTGGTAGAATTCATACGTCTATTTCCCAAACACAACATCTGGATATGACGCTGAGCATGTGCACTCAACAACTTTGGTCGACCATAACGAGGCCTGTTCTGAGTGGAACCTGTACTGTTAAACCGCTGTATGGTCTTGGCCACAGTGCTGCAGCTCAGTATCAGGGTCTTGACAATCTTCTTATAGCCTACACCATCTATGTAGAGCAACAATTCTTTTTTTCAGATCCTCAGAGTTCTTTGCCATGTTGAACTTCCAGTGACCAGTATGAGAGAGTGAGAGCGATAACACCAAATTTAACACAACTACTCCCCATTCACACCTGAGACCTTATAAAACTAATGAGTCACATGACACCGGGGAAAAAAATGGCTAATTGGGCCCAATTTGGAAATTTCACTTAGGGGTGTACTCCCTTTTGTGGCAAGCGGTTTAGACATTAATAGCTGTTTGTTGAGTTATTTTGAGGGGACAGCAAATTTACAATGATATACAAGCTGTACACTCACTACTTTACATTGTAGCAAAGTATCATTTCTTCAGTGTTGTCACATGAAAAGATATAATAAAATATTGACAAATGTGAGGGGTGTACTCACTTCTGTGTGATACTGTATCTGTGAGTGGCAAAAGTATGTGAATCTCTAGGATTAGCAGTTAATTTGAAGGTGAAATTAGAGTCCATCTGTTCAGAGGTGTTTTTCAATCAGTGAGATGACTATCAGGTGTCAGTGCGTGCCTGTTTTATTTAAAGAACAGGGATCTATCAAAGTTTGGTCATGTTTGTGGAAGAGTGTCATGGCACAAACAAATGAGATCTCAGAGGACCTCAGAAAGAGTTGGTTTTGCTCATCAAGCTAGAAAAGGTTTCAAAGCCATCTCTAAAAAGTTTGGACTCCACCAATCCACAGTCAGACAGGTTGTGTACTAATGGAGGAAATTTAAGACCACTGTTACCCTCCCCAGGAGTGATTGACCAACAAAGATCACTCCAAAAGCAAGACATGTAATAGTCTGCAAGGTTTCAAAGGAACTCAGGATAACTTCTAAGCAACTAAAGGCCTTTCTCACATTGGCTAATGTTAATGTTCATGAGTCCACCATCAGGAGAACACTGAGAAACCATGGTGTGCATGGCAGAGTTGCAAGGAGAAAGCCACTGCTCTCCTAAAACAACATTGCTGCCTGTCTGCAGTTTGCTAAAAATCATGTGGACAATCCAGAGGACTATTGGAGAAATGTTTTGTGGATGGATGAGACCAACATAGAACATTTTGGTTTAAATGAGCAGCGTTATGTTTGGAGAAAGAAAACACTGCATTCCAGCATAAGAACCTTATCCCATCTGTGAAACATGGTGGTGGTAGTATCATGGTTTGCGCCTGTTTTACTGCATCTGGGCCAGGACAGCTTGCCATCATTGATGAACAATGAATTCTGAATTATACCAGAAAATCTTAGACGAAAATGTCAGGACATCTGTCTGATAACTGAATCTCAATAGAAAGTGGGTCATACAGCAAGACAACAACCCCAAGCACACAAGAAAGAATGGTTAAAGAAGAACAAAGTTAATATTTTGGAATGGCTGAGTCAAAGTCCAGACCTTAATCCAATAGAAATTGTGAAAGGACCTGAAGCAAGTAGGAGCGCTTCTGTACTGAGGAATGGGCTAAAACTCCTACAAGCCATTGTGCAGGACTGATCAGCAGTTACAAGAAACGTTTAGCTGCAGTTATTGCTGCAAAAGGGGGTCACACCAGATACTGAAAGCAAAGATTCACAAACACTTGCCACTCACAAATATTTAACACGGAATCATTTTACTCCATAAATAAATGACAAAGTATATATTTTTGTCTCATTTGTTTGATTGTATTCTCTTTGTCTACTTTCAGGACTTGTGTGAAAATCTGATGAGGTTTTGGGTCACATTTATGCAGAAATATAGAAAATTCTAAAAGGTTCACAAACTTTCAAGCAGCACTGTACAAGTGCATTTTGTCACAACAGCAGTAAAGGTGTTAATCAGAAAAGGACTTGGCAACAAAATATTGTATCGATAACTGGGTCAATAATGCAGTACAATAATATTGCACCTATTTAACACATTAATTATGAAATTGTCTTATCAATGAATGATACGAACAATTTCGCCTCAAATTTGGTCAAATGAGTAATCTAGTAGGTGGCGTAATTTTGCTTCCTACAATCTTACACATCCTTTGTATTGAAAGCGTATACATAATCTGTAAAAAAAGGTCATTTGAGTTGTCAATCTCTATGAAGCTGTAGTAGGAGGATATGTGGATGAGGACATGTATGAAGGCGATGTGTAACAGACCCGTTCTCCACTATGAGAGTCGCCCTGAGGGGCATGGTTGTTCCTGTAGCCCCACACTGGTATAGACACGGGCAGTGAACAAGCCATTGCCATGGGGTTAGAAGAGCGAGACACCAGGTGACCCATGGCCAAGCCACGCGGAGGGGGAGGTGCTTCCTCACTCAGAGAGCCTGGCCGCAATAAAACAGATATAAATACATGAACGACAGCAATAAAAACAAACTGATGCTATGGTGTCATAATTCAGATAATGATCTCTTTGAACAACACTTACATGAACAGTCACTGTGCTTGAAACAGTTTCTATGACTTCATATTCGCTTGTGATTACTGAATAATGCACATTATTTTACATTATTTTGGGGTCGGTAAGATTTTTAAAATACTTTTGAAATAAGCTTTTTATGCTTACCGGGCCTGCATTTATTTGATCAATAACACAGTAAAACCAGTAATATTGTGAAATGTTATTACAATTCAAAATAACTTTTTTGGGGGGGAATATTCATTTTAACTGCAATTTATTTCTGTGAAGACAGCATCATTACTGCAGTCTTCAGTGACACATGATCCTTCAAAAATCATTATAATATGAGATTTCCTGCTAAAAAGCATTATATATTACCAGTTGAAAACAGCTGTGCTGCTGTCTAATATTTTTATGAAAAACTGTGATGCTTTTTTTTTTTTTTTTTTACATTTTTTGATAAATAATTTATTTGAAGCGCAGAATCTTTGTAACTTTATAAATGTCTTTACTGTTACTTTTATTCCTATATACAGTGTCCTTGCTGAATGAAAGTATTAATAAAAAAAAAGTCCTACTGATCCCAAATTTTTGAACAGTAGTGTAACCTGTCCAGCTGAAATGGGAGATTTTTATATAGTGATTTCCCTATTTTTTTTATCACCTAACAGCACTTAAAATTATATTTTAAAATACTAATAATGAATAACACTTGTTATCTCTTTTATATATTTATATCTATTTTTGGCATTTACCAGAATTGTCAATATTGGTACATTCTTATTTAAAATAATATAATAAAATTAATTATTATTATTATTATTATTACCATCAGTGCTTCCTCTCCCATCAGACTCAAAGAAGGGCTCGCAGTCCCGGGACAGAGAATCCTCATCCATTGAAAAGACACCTGAGAAAGAAAGAGATCCATTCAATTCGAATTTGAGTTTAGAAATGACAAACACCTCCTTATATGAAACAAAAAATAGATGCATTTACCTGCCGATTCATTTAGGTTACGTCTCCTCCCATCCAAATCTTCTTCCTCTTCCTCGTCTTCTTCCTCCTCCTCCTCCTCCTCATCATATCATCTTCTCCAAGTCTGCAATTTCCGTCCCTCTCCTGGCCTTCTCACGTTTCCTCCATCGCCGCATTGCACGGTAACGTATCCATTCCCATGCTGACCACCTGGCTGGCCAATGGCAGCAGTCGAGCTGTAGATCGACGGGTAGCTCTGAGAATAGAGCCTCATGTTGGGACTGACAGTCCCGACTCCATCTCCAGTCAAGCTCTTTGGAAAGAGGACACAGTAAATCATAAGGTGTTGTGATCAAAAATGCATAAAAAAACAGCACTCACCAGCCTGTCAGACGGCACATCCACACCCAGTTTGGCTCCTCCTACCTCCATATTCAGACGCGTGTGTCTCTGAGCCGTCAGTACAGTGGTGGAGTGCAGAACTGCGATGTCATCCATGTATCGTCGTGACGACTCCGCTAGGGCCCCTGGTCCCCAAACATGATAAGCATAATCAAACTTCCACACCCGAGTTCCACCCCCTTCATGATTCCTTGTTCCTTCCACCTCAACCCCGGGAGGACGGAACTTCTTATACGCGGTCAAAATTGCCAAATCACAACCAGACGTCTGACTGTAAGCCTCAGCAGCAGCAAGCAGCGCCAGCCAGCTCTCCTTGTGATTATCGGGGATCTCGGGGTTAGAGGATTTGGTGACAGAGGCCATGATGCGTTTACGCAACAACCTATGGCTCTGTTGAACTGTTTTCGGAATCCGTTCTTTTGGAATGTTGGAATGCTGGTGTGTGTGAATGTGTATGTCTGTGTATATATGAAATGCGTTTTGTGGTTAGCACTCTTTGGTAATGAGAACTTGGTTTAGTTAAAGCTGATGGGACTGTTAGAAGAGGCACATTTGAAATGGGTGATGGTGTCTGCGTGCTGGAGAGAACTAGGGGAGAGATGGGAGGATGCCACCACTTGCTGTTGTTACCTAGAAAAGAAAAGAGATGCATAAATATAGATAATCAAAAGTGCAATATCAATCTCATTTAAGCAAATAAACCTGCATTTTATTAGGCACTGTAGAACAGCTTGAAAACCAGTTTGTTTGACTAATCAACAAGCTCATCAACTGCTGTGCAACAAACCCCCACTCACTTTGAAGGGTCAGTTACTCCTCCATTCCTTCGCACGTGTAGCACACGTACACGTTTGCTTGGGACGCTCTCGTTTAAATGAGGACCATTTCTTTATAAAACGCTAAAAAAAATCATTTTCGAGGCCTGTTGTTCAGCTGCATGCAGCAGATCTGTCTGTTTCTCGCATTTTCGGGATAACATGACGAACAGCCAACCATGATTTCTGCTGCTTTTGTTTGTTTGTTTGTTTGTCACTGTCAGCTTTAAAATGCAGTTGGCAAAATCAGCGGGGTATTTGCATTACGACATTAACTGATTTAGAGCTTGTTGATCAGTTCATTGGTAAGTGGCCAAGTGAAATGTTACACAGGCCAGTGCGCTCCAGCGTTAGCAATGCAGCTAAAAACCTATTTCAACATTTTGCATAATTTAAACGGCATCAGGATGATTCGAGAAAAGAAAAACAAGTAGTTGACTTACCCTCGTAATATCCTCCCGCCTCTGCCACAATCGTCCTTTACTTCCAAACTTTATTAAACCCTCTTTGTTAAGAGCCTTGTTAAGAGCCGTGCCTGTCTCTCCCCTAGACTCTAGCGCAAGTAGGAGCAGACCAGTGTTGCCAGATTGCGCAAAAGAAACGCGCAAATGGTCTGAAAAACAAACACTTTTTAAACATCTTTTTTTCATGCGTTATTTGTGTGGGTTGATCAATAAGCTAGGGTGACCGACCATACGTGCCATTGTCACGTATGGTCACCCTACAATAAGCATAGAAAACACACACAAAAACGTAGATTTACCCAGGTTTTTTTATTGTTTTAAATGCCACGGACCCCAAATAGGATCATCCTTGTGCTAAAATGTAAAAGCCATCTACTGTATATATTTTCCATAATTCACGTATGAATACCCAATTTATACTGTGAAAAGACAATATTGTAAATATGTTTAAAATATTAGCAAAATATTGAGTTTCTTTACATTACATTATTAAAGTTTTCTACTCACTACTGTACCATTACATATATTGTTATTTGAATGTGTATTATTTATTATTATAATCAAATTAATCATTCATTTAATCTTATTTCTATTATTGATTTATTGTTTTTTTATTTAAAAAATGTTTACACTGTTTTTCCAAAACTTTTCCACGGACCCCCAACATTCCTTTGCAGCCCTTTTGGGGGTCCCTGGACCCCCTCTTGATTAGCCAATACTAAATTACAACTTACAGCAAGATACTCTTTTCTATAATTAAATAAATGAATGAATATCTCTGTCGTGCACATACACCTGGTAATGGAAAACACATTTAGACACCAGGGCTGCGTTCAGCCCCAACAAAACATTGCTAAATGTTTTTTAAACGGAAACGGTGGTGCATTGAACACCCTGCTCTGGTGATGCAAGAGTTGCAACTATGGCAGCTGAGAAGGCCATTCTTTGTGTTCTTTTTGAAGAATTGTCTGAGCCTGATGAAATCGGTATAAATACATGTTTAATACTGAAATATACGCTCAATGTTACAGTCACTGCCCTTGCGGTCCAGAATAAAAGAGAACATCCCAATCGAGTGAAGGGATTTGTGGAAACTGTTGTTCCTAATTATTGTGATCCAAAATTTGCCTCGCATTTCAGGATGAAAAGACAAACATTTCTTCAAATATCTTTAATTGTTGCGGTTACTGAGCTGCAGCGGACACATTTGTAAATGACTTTACTTGGACCCATTGTGCGAGCTGTCTCTTTAATACCGCATGGTTTATATACATGTTGCTGCTGATTGGGCTGACATTTTTGACACACCCACCAAACAAGAGAAAACGTATCTCAAACCCCATTGCGCACCGTTTCAAGGAAACATGTCGTTCAACCCGGAAACCGTAGCAAAACGTTGCACACCGGTTTGAGCTTGAACGTGCCCTTAAAAAAAAGCACATGAAATCCCCAAAAATATGCCCTACAATATTCAGTGCCCTGTTGGAACTGTTAAAGGTGCAGTAGGAGATCTAGGAAAATGCTAACTTTAGCCTGATAGCACTGAACTTGAACATCCCACCCTCCCTGCAAATCGCCGTTCAATGCTACGCCCTCTGAACGCATAAACGCACGCAGATCAGATGATCAGAAACAACATTACTACAATACATCATGTGTCATTCACCGGTGAGAAAACTTTATAGCACAGTTAGTAAAAGTACAACAATACCAGGAAGGAAAGTCGTTCTTGCTCTGTCTGCAATAGCATATGTGACCGCGCTGATGATGTACCCTGTCTGCCCGAACCGGTGTTCTGCCGAATTCAGCACCCCTGCCAGATTATGCACCCCTTCGTTGAAGTCGCTACCTGATTGCCTAATCCTAACCCCACCCCTAATCCTAACCCCTCCCCCACACCTACTCCTAAACCTACCAATAGTAGGGGGTGCATAATTTGGCAGGGTGCAAATTACCGCACTACACCGGGTGCGCAGAGGTATGCAAATACATATGTTGACAAGCAGGTAGGAAAGTCAATCAAAATTGATTGGACGAGCATTTCTTGGTCCTACACCTTCCGCAGAATATATAAATACAGATAAATACATTTAGACCACTTAACTTAATGATATTATAATGTTATTGGGACGTGAAGAGACTTTCAAAAAACATAACAAAAAATATTTCTGAAGACAATCACCTATTGCACCTTGAAGTATCAACAGCCGAAGTCATTACAGCCCCTTAAACCGCTAGAATTTGGGACAACACAGACACTGCTGTTGTTGAAGTGCATTGTCATGCTACAAAAATAATAACTTCTACTTGTTTTATTTAAAAGAAAGAAACAAAAATCAAAGTTACAAAGGAAGTAAATGTGGCCAATTTAGAAGCTGACCTTTTTCACATTTCTGGGGTTCTCAGCAGCGGAAGTCGTCATAGTTGGGTTAACTTGAAGAGCAGTGAATGGGAGAGTACCACAAATATATTTTGCCCGCACCAAGATGGCGGCGACGTAGACGTACGATCCAGCGGCCAATGAGGCGTCTAGGTATTTATTTATGTCTATGCCATAGAAGCCCATCAAACGCGAAATAAGCGGACATGGCAACATTAGAGCGGACGCACGCGCGGCGGTCTTGCACATACACAGGCGTCAACACATTTGCAAAGGTAACGTTCAGAAAGAACAAACATGAGCAGGTGTGACATTGAAGGAAGCTGATAATAAAGAGAATTTAAAGAGCAAAATTAAATCAAAACTGACTGTATTTGGCTGTCTTTGTTCAATGGATCACAAAAGGAGATTGGCAGCCTCCAGAATGGCAGCCTCAGTCATCAATGCATATTTTCCCCATGCAGTGAAAGTGAATGGTGAGTGTCATTCTTTTTTCCCCCTTTTTTTCACTGAAGAGAAAAAAAAGTCATGCGGGTTTGAAACGACATGAACATGAGCAAATTATGCCAGAATCTATGGTGACAGCGGGAGGACTTTCAACAACGATCCCCTCCACGATTCTGACATCTGCTTTTTATTACAGATCATTCAATTATTGTAAATATCATCCCTTAACATTTGTAGAATTGAACCCGTTCTTAATTTAAATGGGGTGGACATTAACAGTAAAAAATGTACAAATAAATTTATTAGAAATCTATTTTATGAAAAGAGATCTATTAAGCCTATAGGGAAATTTTCCTGGAACATTTGTTTTCCAGAGATTATTTGGAAAAAAGCTTGGCTTCTTCCTTTTCGGTTTTGAATATCTAACAAACTTCGGGAAATACATCTGAAAGTACTTCATAATATTTATGTTAGTAACTATACTTTAGCTAAATGTATGGATATTGATGAAAAATGTTCATTTTGTTCAGATCAGCCAGAAAGAATTCTACATCTTTTTTTTTTTTTAATGTTACCATTCCAAAAAAATTCTGGGAAGATATATCTATATATATTCAACAGAAATCTGGTTATAATTGTGGATTAACATCCAAAGATGTTATCTTATGTTTTGAATACAAAAAATGCATCTGTCAATTTTATGATGAATCTAATGCTTTTATTTGGTAAATTTCACATTCATAAAAGTAAAAGAAATAGTTCTAAACCCTGTTTGAAGGTCTTTATGACTGATTTTCATTTGTATTTTGAGTCTCTCCAATGTATTGATAACAAAAATGTAGAGATACAATTTTATTCGCTAAAGAGTTGAAGTTACTTGAAAATTGAACGGGTATATGCTGTTTTTTTTTTTTTCTTCTGTATTATTGATTTTTTTTTTCTTCTATGTAATGTAAACCCGTTCCTTTAATTGTGTTATCTTTTTGGATGTCTTGTTAAAGTTGTAAATGTTGCATGTTATGTCTTTAATGTCTAATAAAAATAAAAAAATAAAAATATATGCTAAGAACGTAATACTCGTGAGCTCATCTTCAAAATAACAAAATAAAGACAACGTCATGTTTTGTGAGTTTCTGATTGGCTGCTGCGGAGGTGGGCGGTGTCATCCAGGGGAAAAAACTGAAGTGTGATTGTTTTGGTCAAACTACGCGAGCACAGCACAGCACAGGAGGAGGAATGGAGGCGAAGCCAGAAAGTCACAAGGTGGGTAGCGATAGTGTTTGTCAGTAACCTTACGACGATGTCACATTTGACACCACACAAAACTATATATACATTTTTGACCTTTTTACGTATTTAATGTCTCAGGATAAGAGGTTTTCTCTCGGGTTTTTTATAGCTGGAGCTAGTTAGCGCTAGCCCAAGCTGATGACTGACATGCCGTTCAAGCCTGATGGTTTAGTCACTGTCATGTCTTTATGATGGGTTGATATTTCAAATACCACTGTCACCCATTGGGTAACACGTTCAGCAAGGAGGATTTTATTGAACGGCTTCACTGGTCGGGCCGGTTAACTGGAGAGCTTTGGTCATAACATAAAGCAATATTGTAGCTTAAAACTAGCAGCTAGAATGAGATTCCATATGATGATCTGTTGTTTATCTAACTTCTGAAATCTATTATTTGTAAGCCGCTAAATTATTAATCTATTGTAGTCTATCAGGAAATGTCCACTATAGTATTAAAGCTGCAATTATTTTATTGTTGAGTTATTAGAAAAAACAAACATTTAAATTCATTGTATCTATTTAATGCTGTTGATATGATCAAAACTGAAGGATAATCATTATATATTGACATCTTGTTTCAAATGATTCATCTATAGTTTTGTTGACATTTGGTCCTGCTGTAAAAGTGTGATGTTTTATGTCATTCATCAGCTGATCTTTGAGAAGGAGGGTGTTTACCTCCACACCAATGCCAAAAGAAGCAATCAGGACACAGCCATCCCTGGCTTCATCCGGATAGTTGAGCGGGTATGATCAACAGACTGTATCAGGATTAACATATTTTATTATTAAACATTTAATGTTATTATGTATTATTAATGATGTTATATGTTAGTAAATAATTTTGTCTATTTATTAACACCATTTACTAAACCTGAGAGTGTTTAAGGGCTGTTATCACATTTAAACTCTTGCAGGATGGAGAGCCGGCAATGGAGTGGAGCCCTGTTGAGGAGGATGTGAGAAATGCTCCTGCTGTCTTCTACACCAAAAAGGTTGGTAAGAGAATGACTTGAGTGGAGAGGGTGGAACACCAGGTCTGCTCTTCAAAGTTCAAAGGTCACTTGTCACATGTTCATTTAAAATCAATATTGAACTTAACATGTTCGAAGAAAAAAAAAATATTTGGGGAAATTTGTAAATTGTGGTTTGCAGGCCTGGGAAAGTCATGGAAATAAGGGTCTTTGAATATTAATGGAAATTAAAACATTTTTGTCCTACTGAAGATATTGGCACACATACAATAAAACCATTTAAATCTCTATTAAAAAAATCTTTTTAAAAATTACCATCCACTAATCAAGAGTAATTGTAAAAGTCATGAATATTCAGCCACGAAAGTGCCAAAATCCCTGAGAAATGCTTAATATATCAGTGCTTCCCACAGGTTTGAAATATATTTGCGGTGGTAGCCGGGTGGAAAATCCTCCTATTACCCTCAGCACAAAAATGGTCAACTACATGTGACAAACAACAAATAATGTGACTTTTAACAATATTTTTATTTATTGAAACTCATTTTTTTTTATACAGATTATGCTGTGTTTAGGGGGATATAAAAATTCTTCAACTACACCAGCAGTGGCGAACTCCGGTCCTGAAGAGCCCGCAGCCCTGCAGAGTACAGCTCCAACCCTAATTAAAACTCACCTGCCTGTAGCGTTCTTGTAACCCTTCAGACCTTGATTAGCTTGTTCAGGTGTGTTTGATTAGGGCTGAAGCAAAACTCTGCAGGGCTGCGGCTCTCCAGGACCGACATTCGCCACCCCTGAACTACACCATTAGCATGCATTTGAAATATAACATTTTTATGAAAAAAAGACACTTTAACAATGATGAAAGTTAAATATTTAATTAGTTTCCGGCTATTGAGCTAGGTGTTAGGGACAGAATTCTGCCATTGGTTGGTTACAGAAAAAATATCTGTAGGAAATACAGTTTTAGAAGGGAAAATGTGTAATTACCATATACATCCAGCAGAGGTCCATAGAGATCCATTCATTTTTCTGAATGTGGCTAACTGCTCTTATAAATGCAATGTGGAACAAACATGATCGCACTTGCACACACAGACACACGCACACAAACATACCTGGTGTTTGTCTGTGAAATATCCACCGCGTCTCTCTGGGGGTCTCTGCAGCGCGTGTGGGATTGTCAGTGGGAGTAAACTAAACTAAACGAGCAGCTATGAAACGCATAGGCTCTTCACGTTTGCTACCCTGTTGCTATACCTTTGGTTCAGAATGCATTTTGAAATTCACATTGCATTTTGCTACAGTTATCACGCGGTATTCCGATGAAAATGCAATCTCAAGTGTCCAACCCGTAAGTCTAAATGCATTTAGGAAAAACAGCAATTAAATGATAATTTTGCTGCAGTTTTTGCTTGGACATATTAAACATATCTAATCAATTTGGGGAATACTTTTTATTTTAATTTGACAACTTAGCATTAAAATATGTATTTAATTTACATATTAAAACTAGTGTAGTAAATGGCAAATGTAAATTAATATGGAATTTAATTGCACAAAACTTTGCACGTATGGGTAATGGAAAATTTACATTTAAATACAGAAATACATTGCCGTTTTGCATATTACATTTCAAAATGAATATAATATATTAATATATCTAATCAAAAGTGATATTAAATATATTTATAATGTTACAAAAGTTTTCTATTTCAAATAATGCTCATCTTTTGCTTTTCATCAAACAATCCTAAAAAAACGCATCACAGTGTCCACAAAAATACAGATAATTGATAACAAGAAAAGTTTCTTGAGCACCAAATCAGCATATTAGAATGATTTCTGAAGGATCATGCCACACTGAAGACTGGAGTAATGATGCTGTAAATTCAGCTTTGCTATCACAGGAATAACTTGCATTTTAAAATTAAAATAGAAAACAGTTGTAATAATATTTTGCAGTATTACTGTATTGTTGAGCAAATAAATGCAGTCTTGTTGAGCGCAAGAACATTAAAAACATCTTTAAAAAATTATTTTGTATGGTATCCTGTCACCTGAACTTCTGCTTCTCTTAATCTCTCTTAAATTCTGTTTCTTGAAAGGATGGGGAAGGAGGGGAAGAGGAAACTAAGTTTGACCCAGGCTATGAGCCAGACTGGGCCGTCATTAGTACAGTCAAGCAGGAAAGAAGGCAAGAGCACCCACCAGTCAGAGAAAAAGGTACTGTGCTAAACTGTTACTTGTCAGATGATGTGCGCATGCGTTTAGATACCGTACATGCTCACATACATTTATATCTTTTGGCAGGTCAGTGGGGCTCCTTTTCCCTGCCCCTTTCAGAGCTGTACTCTCTTCGGAGGGCTCGCTTCTCTCTGGGCAGGAACTTCTTGGTGCTGACCACCAGAGGGGGCGATCCTCTCCCTCCCCTGCACTTCCAACGAGGAGGTGCTAGAGAGCTGCTAAAAGCCATGCAGCGTTACATCAGGCTGGCCCCGTGAGTGGCATACTAATTTATTCTTTTGCAACCAACCCTTTTGCATTTTAGTACCCATGTATTTACATACTCATGTGACATTCTGCTGTAAGGTCTCCCATGGATGGTAGGCTCTTCCTGGCATACCCGCATGATTCTGGGGCCCTATCACAGTCGTTTGATGAGCTGCACCTCTTTGATGATACCAGTGCAGATCTTGTGTCTGTAAGTCATATTTGTTATGTTTTAGTGTGGTTAAAGCCACATAGCATAACATAACAACATAAACAAGGGCCTGTAAACATGCCATCTGATTGGTCATCTCTACAGAGGTTCATTCAAGACCCTTACGCGACTACGTTCGGGGGCTTCTCCAAAGTGACGAACTTCTTCCGAGGAGCACTTCCACATACGCATCAAGAGTCGCCCCTCAGTAACCGCTCACCTCAGGATGCCCATTGCCCACACCCAGCTGATGAGGAGCCAGGCTTTGAACTCATTACCTGTGTAAGTTGCATAGAATGCTGACTGTTTGTGTATAAATGTTGGTTGTGCATAAACATAAAAAGAGATTGTACATTCCACCAGGGGGCAGAGCTCGGCCCCAGACCGCAGGTCAAAAGAGGAAAGCCTTTGGATAACTGGGATCAGTTTTTGGATCCTGAGGGCCGTGTCACTGATCCACAGAAGGTCAAGGAGCTGGTGTTCAGAGGGGTGCGTCTATGTTTCAGTGTTCTTTTTCTAATCCTGCTTACATGCCACAAACCAATGAAGTTTCCATTGAATAAAATCTCCCCTGCTTTTTCTAGGGCATTGTTCCATCTCTGCGGAGGGAGGTGTGGAAGTTCTTACTGGGGTTCTACCCGTGGAACAGCACAACCAAAGAGAGAGAGGACATCCTTCGGGTGAAAACGTAAGCTGAACACTTTTTTTTATCACACGCCATTAAGGTGTCAAACATTATATAGTGTACTTGTTCTCTCAACCCAGTTAGCAATCTAAATAACATGTACAGTGGTGTGAAAAAGTGTTGGCCCCCTTCCTGATTTCTTATTTTTTTGCATGCTTGTCACACTTTGTTTCAGATCATCAAACAAATTTAAATATTACACAAAGATAATGCAAGTAAATACAAAATGCAGTTTTTAAATGATGATTTCATTTATTAAGGGAAAAAAGCTGTCCAAACCTACGTGGCCCTACGTGAAAAATTAATTGCCCCTCCTGTTAAATCATGAAAGAACTGCAATTAACCACATTATTTTAGAAAGCTGAGTTAAATTTCACTAGACACACCCAGGCCTGATTACTGCCAGACCTGTTGAATCAAGAAATCACTTAAATAGAACCTGTCTGACAAAGTGAAGCATGCTTAAATAGCAACACATTACGCCGCGATCTAAAGAAATTCAAGAACAAATGAGAAACAAAACAGTTGACATGTATCAGTCTGGAAAGGATTATAAAGCCATTTCTAAGGCTTTGGGACTCCAGCGAACCACGGTCAGAGCCATTATCCACAAATTGAGAAAACTTGGAACAATGGTGAACCTTCCCAGGAGTGGCCGGCCTACCAAAATTACTCCAAGAACGCATGACGACTCATCCAAGAGGTCATAAAAAAAAAACAGAATAACATCTAAAGAACTGCAGGCCTCACATGCCTCAATTAAGGTCAGTGTTCATGAATAAACAATAAGAAAGAGACTGGGCAAAAAAACAGCATCCATGGGAGAGTTCCAAGGCAAAAGCCACTGCTGACCAAAAAGAACACAAAGGCTCGTCTCTCATTTGCCAAAAAATATCTTGATTATCCCCAAGACTTTTGGGCAAATATTCTGTGGACTGATGAGACAAAAGTTGAACTTTTTGGAAGGTGTGTGTCCCGTTACATCTGGCGTAAAACCAACACAGCATTTCATAAAAAGAACATCATACCAACAGTCAAACATTGTGGTGGTGGTAGTGTGATGATCTGGGGCTGCATTGCAGCTTCAGGACCTGGACGACTTAATTGACGGAACCATGAATTTTGCACTCTATCAGAAAATCCTGAAGGAGAATGTCTGGCCATCAGTTTGTGACCTCAAGCTCATGCGCACTTGGGTTATGCAGCAGGACCATGATGCCAAACACACCAGCAAGTCCACCTCTAAATGGCTCAAGAAAAACTAAATTAAGGTTTTGAGTGGCCAAATCAAAGTCCGGACTTAAATTTGATTGAGATGCTTAAACAGTCCATTCCTGCTCGAAAACCCTCCAATGTGGCTGATTTAAAACAACTCTGCCAAGGAGAGTGGGCCAAAATTCCTCCACAGCGATGTGAAAGACTTATTGCCAGTTATCGCAAACACTTGATAGCAGTTGTTGCTTTTTTTTTACTGCAAAGCGTGGACAACCAGTTATTAGATTAGGGGGCAATTACTTTTTCACGTAATTGGTTTGGACAGCTTTTTTCCCTTAATAAAAAAATAATCATTTAAAAACTGCATTTTGTATTTACTTGCATTATTTTTTTGTAATATTAAAATTTGTTTGATGATATGAATCTTTTAAATGTGACAAATATGCAAAAAATTTAAAAAAACAGGAGGGGGCCAACACTTTTTCACACCACTGTATTTAGAATCTTTGTTTGGATCGTGATTAAAATGCAGTGGTTGCCTCTGATTTTAAATGGAAAAAGCATCCAAAAGCGAATCGTTACGTCCCCCTATATGCTACTCGTTTTTGCTGTGGTATCAAAGAAGTACTTCACTGTTATGAATAATAAAGAACCTTTTTTTTTTGTGCTCATTTGCAAATGATCGATCGGTACTCAAAAGCTGCCCATATGATATGCAAATGATCCGAGCGTGGGTTTTGTGAATCCGTGCACCCCTACTCTCTGGACTTGTTATTTGAAGAAAAAAACGATCACTGAAGTTTTATCATGCTGATTTTGTCCGCGTGAAGTTCAACCGATGATGTTTTTTTTTTTTTTTTTTCGGGCTACTTAAATTCATTTTGGGCTACCAAAATCGGAAGAATGTCTGCCCGAAGGGCTACCAGCGATTTTGAAATTTTGTGAGCCCTGCAGTGGGGACATAATTACAGATTATAATGGTTTATACTGTCTTTTTACGTGTTGCGTTGCGTTGCGTTGCGTTGCATCGCGCCGTGTAAACATTAAAACCATGTCTGCATTTTGTGATCGGAGAAATGACAAACAACATATGCTACTCTACACTGCTCAAAAACTCGCGTTTGAATAGTCAGTGGAAAATTCTTTAAATATAAAAAAACGTACTTACAGACTGTGAGTCAGAACACCGGCATTGTAGTCTACTCAGACCCATTGTAGGCTACTCTGCAGGTTTAGGAAACAGTCCTCTATAAAATGAGCTGCACACATCTGAATATTTGGGTTCATAGGCGGAGGGTGAACCAACTCCAAGTAAAAGCAGCCAAATGTATTAAACATAATCCCGTCTTTTTAGGCAAGAACCAGACGTGGGTGTCATGTAGGCTAAAAAAAAAGTTTAATGGGACTGAATTTGTATTTAACATGATAATTTAATAAAAACATTGTAAGTTACGTTTTAATTTCCATTGTTATTCAAACAGCGAATAAATTATGTATAGAAAGTGACATTATCACTAACTTTGATCTATCGCGAGTTTAAGGACCCATTGTTTTTACTAGGGTACGAGACGAAAGAGTGATGTAACGGGATTCCGGCCACAGCCAACAGATCACCAAAGACAAATAACAGTTTTAAATAATTTATTAAATAAGAATGAAATTAATGAAAGGAGCTTTAGCTTCGGAGAGGGCCATGGCCAAAATAATAAACAAAACCACTAATAAAATAAAGAACAGATTTAGATGGCCTAATTATAAAGAAATGAAAATACAATTCAACTTCCCTAACTCCCTAAACAAAAACACATCGCAAAATTAAGTCAAAGTAAAGGGCAGACCCCTCCTACGCTCCCAGGACTTTCTCAGAATATAACAACAATAAATCAGACATAGCAAGAACCATGTACAGCAACCACAACGCTATTGGTGATCTGTTGACGGAGACGGAATCCGGAGCTCCTCACGCCACGGAAGCAAACGCCAGAGTGAGCTCCCCTCTGGGTTGGTAGCACCGCCCTTTTTAAAGTCATCAGCTTCAGGATTCGCCAATCACGTTCCTTGATGAACAGCCAACACCTGCACACATGCACCAGTACAGAAAACAACACCCACACAAATAACAATGCCAGGTATCGTAACATCCCCACACACAAAGAATCAACTTTTAGTCGATTTTAAATGAAATCAAAAGAACGAGACAAGGCATCGGCTAATACGTTGTCCTTCCCCTTTTTATAACAAATTTCAAGATTAAAATCCTGAATAAACAAGGACCAACGCATAAGTCGTTGATTTGCGTTGCGCATTCGTGACAGAAAAATCAGCGGGTTGTGATCAGTAAAAACGAGTACAGGGATAGAACTCGATCCCACATAAACTTCAAAATGTTGCAAAGACAACAACAGAGCTAGCGCCTCCTTCTCAATAGTGCTATAGCTTTTCTGGTATGGTAAAAACTTTTTTGAAAAAATATGCTACAGGATGCTCAACACCATCATCATCGTCCTGTAAAAGAACAGCCCCAGCTCCGGTGGCACTGGCATCAACTTCAATTTTAAAACCACGCAAATAATCCGGAGCAGACAAGACTGGTGCACTACATAACAGGACTTTGACAGATTTAAAAGCATGTTGGCACTCCTCAGACCACGAAAACTTCTGGGAGGAACGAAGCAAATTGGTTAGAGGTAAAACCACATCAGAGAAGTTTCGGCAGAACGCTCTGTAATAACCCGACATCCCTAAAAAGCGGCGAAGTTCGCGCTTAGTCTGTGGCACGGGAAAATCCACAATTGCCCGTACTTTTTGGGCAACAGGACGTACTTGACCTTGTCCAACTTGTTTCCCTAAATAGGTAACAGTTGCCTTGGCAAATTCACATTTTGCCAAGTTCAGTGTGAGGGAAGAATTAAGCAAACGTGTGAAAACCGTAAATAATGTGTCCATATGCTCTCTCCAGGTAGACGAGAACACCACAATATCGTCCAAGTAAGCCTTACAGTTGGCAACATCGCCTAATATGGTGTTCATTAGACGTTGAAAAGTTGCTGGAGCGTTCCGAAGTCCGAAAGCCATCACTGTATAATTGAGGAAATTATTGGGAGTGACAAATGCAGAAATCTCGGCTGCTCGTTCTGTTAAGGGAACTTGCCAGTAACCCTTTAAAAGGTCTAATTTCGTTACGAACTGAGCCGAACCCACATTGTCTACACAATCCTCCATTAAAGGCAGAGGAAACGAGTCAGGCTTGGTAATTGCATTTACCTTACGGTAATCTGTACAGAACCGATGAGATCCATCCGGCTTCGGGACGAGCAGACAAGGCGAACTCCAGGCACTCGAGCTAAGAACAGCTAATCCATTGTCCATCAAGTATTTCACTTCAGACTCGATTATTTTTCGTTTAGCTGGATTCACTCGATATGCATGTTGTTTGATAGGTGTATGTCCATTCACTTCAATATCATGTTTAGTTGCATTTGTTTGAGTCGGAACATCAGAAAACAACCCAAGAAAAGACCGAATTAATTTCACAATGTCAGCTCTCTGGTCTTCAGTTAAATGCAGCAAATGAGAACTAAGATCTGACAAGATGTTAGAGTTATTTAATCGAACACCAGACGTAGGCATACTTCGCAGGCATAGCCCATCGTCATTTGTACAAAATGATGATACCATAGCACTAGAGGCAACTGGGATAATAGAGCTTTTTGACTCTTCTCCCTTACCACGTGCAACATAACGTTTGAGCATATTAATATGGCACACCCGCGTCTTTCTCTGCCGATCAGGGGTACCAATAATATAGTCAGTATCACTGAGTTTCCGATCCACAACATAAGGTCCTGAAAACTTTGCCTGCAAAGCAGAGCCAGGGAGTGGTAACAAAATCAAAACTTGATCTCCCTTCTCAAATGAACGAGCAACTGCATCCCTATCAAAGCATTTCTTCATTTTCATTTGAGCAGTTGATAGAGCTGACTGAGCCAACTCACGAGCTTTATAAAGTCTTTCTCGAAACGAGCTAACGTAATCCAATAAATTACAATTGGACTTCACGTCAGACAGCCAATTCTCTTTTAGAAGTTTAAGTGGTCCCCGCACAGTGTGCCCAAAAACCAACTCCGCGGGACTAAACCCCAAAGACTCCTGAACAGTTTCTCGGAGGGCAAATAAAAGCAAAGGCAACCCATCGTCCCATTCCTTTTCAGACTCAGTGCAATAAGTCTTCAACATAGATTTCAACGTTTGATGGAATCTTTCCAGGGCTCCCTGGGATTCAGGATGGTAAGCACTTGAAACAACGTGCTGAATATGCAATTGAGATAAAATCTGATTGAACAAACGGGACATAAAATTTGTTCCCTGATCCGTTTGAACGACCCTTGGGAGTCCAAAAGTAGAAAAGAAAAGTGTGAGGGCTTTCACAATAGCCTTAGCTCTAAGTGAACGAAGTGGTATTGCCTCAGGATAGCGAGTTGCTGCGCACATAAGCGTAAGCAAGTAAGTATGGCCTGATTTCGTTTTCGGTAAGGGTCCTACACAATCTAAAATAACGCGTTCAAACGGCTCACCGATAACGGGGATCGGTTTAAGAGGTGCGGGGGGAATAATTTGATTAGGCTTCCCAACCATTTGGCACGTATGGCAAGAACGGCAATACTTCGTAACATCAGATTTTATTCCAGGCCAAAAGAAATGACGCATTACACGATAAAGTGCTTTAGTGATGCCCATATGACCAGCAACATTATCATGAGCAACACTCAGCACTTGTTCACGAAACCTCTTAGGGACTACCACCTGATAAAGCGTGTCCCAGCCTGAATTATCTGATGTCGAAGGTGTCCATTTTCGCATTAAAATTTCGTCTTCATAAAAATAACCAATTGGTTTACTCACAACATCCTCGTTTATGACCACAGAATCTCGGCAACACGCTAGCGACGAATCTTGTTTTTGCTCGATAACAAACGTTACACGATCAATAGACAGTAACGGATCAGCAGAATCAGCACCACCAACAGGGAACAACGACATAGACACGGACACCTCAGGCTGCAGCGAAACAGGGTCAGAATCATCTTTATCCGCAAAGAAACTATCGGAAAGATCAACGACATCTGGAAATTTTCATGACTGGGCTCGAGTAATCACACATGCAGGGAACACAGTTAAATCTTCTGCATCTTTACTTAAAGCAGAAAATACACTAAACGGATTCTCAATGACTTCAGGAAGAGGAAGTACTTTTCCACCTGCCAAATCATTTCCAACAATCATTATAACTCCCTTCACAGGTAACTGCGTTCGTACAGCCACTTTTACGAAACCAGTTATCAAATCGGAACGAATATGCAACTAATGCAAGGGAGCCTTCACAACTCCCATCTCAATTCCCTGCACTAAAACATCTGAGCCACAATACGTTTCCTTCGAGAATGGCAAAGCACTTTCTAAAATGAAGGACTGAGCAGTTCCTGTATCACGCAGCCAGGTAACAGGGACTTGATCCTCCTCCAAACCACTTATCGAAATCATACCTTGAGCAATAAAAGGTTCAAAAACAGAATCAATTTCATACGATTCCGTACCCACCGTTCGAACAAAGCCAACACTTTTCGTTTGTTTAAGCTTATTTTTCTTTTTCAAAATGGGACATACGGCAATCAAATGACCAGTCTCGTGGCAATAAAAACATTCACGAACGTCAGGTGATCCTGCCAATTTCACTAATTTAGTTGATTTAGGTTTGTCCGAATTCGCAGAATAGAGTAGGCCTAATTCTCGCCGAGCAGGTGCTACAAACACATTTTTGTGCGTTAATACAAATTCATCAGCACTCACTGCGGCCTCGGCAAGAGTGGAAATCTTTTTCTCATTTAAGTACACCACTACTTTATCTGGCAACGAATTCTTGAAATCTTCAACTAAAACAAGTTCACGAAGCTGCTCAAAATTAGTCGTTTTACTGGACTGGCACCACTTATCAAAGAGAACACCCTTTTCACGAGCATACTCAACGAATGTTTGATTGGCAGTTTTCACGTGTGAACGAAATTTCTGTCGATAAGCCTCGGGGACAAGCTCGTAGGCTCTCAACACAGCAGACTTAATCTTATCATAATCTAAACTGTCATTAATAGACAGCGTCGAACAAACTTCCTGAGCCTTTCCTGTTAAACGACATTGCAACAAAAGAGGCCACACCTCTTTTGGCCAACACAAAGCTGCAGCAATACGCTCAAAAGCGCCGAAATATGAATCCACCTCGGCCTCCCTAAATGGTGGGACGAGGTTAATTTGTTTAAAAAACATCAAAATCGGAAGAATTTGCAGAAGGCCTAAACAATGAGGAATCAGAGGTGTGATGCAAAACCTGACCAACGGGGACAACAACAGGTGCAGTCTTAAACTCACCAGGGGCTTGCAACCAAGCCTGCTTCTCCAACTCGCATTGTCTAAAACATAAAAGTTGTGTAGTATACTCTTGATGCTTAATTTCCAAATCGAGTTGCTTTAATTTAACAGCGAGTTTTAAATCTTCCGTCCCTAACCCACTAAGCGAGCGAAGCACCGAATCACTACTGGGCACCTGTTCTTCATCACCTGAACTTTCGTCAGTCTCCTTACCCGCTCTTTCAGGATTTTGCGCTGCTATCAACACCCCCTGTTTAATCAACTCAGTGTATATTACATCCCGCACTTCTTCCTTACGAGCTGCTTTTACTACCAAAATATCATAATAATTAGCGACCAAAAACAAATCTTCTTTACGACACGATTCTAATGCTTCAAACGAAGGCTTCTGCCGAAATGCCTCAATACTAAAATCCATTCTTATATTCCCTTCCCCTCCACACAAAAAAAAACTGCCAACCAAACTTACTCACCAGCACAACGAAGAGAAAAATACATACCGTTGGACGAGCCCCCATTCGTTACGACCCATTGTTTTTACTAGGGTACGAGACGAAAGAGTGATGTAACGGGATTCCGGCCACAGCCAACAGATCACCAAAGACAAATAACAGTTTTGAATAATTTATTAAATAAGAATGAAATTAATGAAAGGAGCTTTAGCTTCGGAGAGGGCCATGGCCAAAATAATAAACAAAACCACTAATAAAATAAAGAAAAGATTTAGATGGCCTAATTATAAAGAAATGAAAATACAATTCAACTTCCCTAACTCCCTAAACAAAAACACATCGCAAAATTAAGTCAAAGTAAAGGGCAGACCCCTCCTACGCTCCCAGGACTTTCTCAGAATATAACAACAATAAATCAGACATAGCAAGAACCATGTACAGCAACCACAACGCTATTGGTGATCTGTTGACGGAGACGGAATCCGGAGCTCCTCACGCCACGGAAGCAAACGCCAGAGTGAGCTCCCCCCTGGGTTGGTAGCACCGCCCTTTTTAAAGTCATCAGCTTCAGGATTCGCCAATCACGTTCCTTGATGAACAGCCAACACCTGCACACATGCACCAGTACAGAAAACAACACCCACAAAAATAACAATGCCAGGTATCGTAACAGCGAGTTAACACTCTCAAAAAACAAAAACTTGATATTTAAAATCACTGAAGATGTTTACAGTGTGAAATTAATATCTTACTTACATTGTATGTACATCTGCGCTTTATTGTTTATGATGAGAGAATTCGCAAGAGTCCGGAACGCGTGCGCACTCAAGAAAACTGATCTGTTTCAACGATGACTCATCTGAACGCTTCTGATTGGCCATTGCATTCATAAGATCAATGGAATTGTGTGTGATTGGTTATAATGTGCAACACTGTAAAAACGCCTAAAATTAAATACGGTGCAACATGAGCAGATCTTAATTTAAGTTTTAATGTCGCCATTTAATGGACAATGTCTATTCATATTAACTTTGTTAGCAACAGACGTAATAGATTTAATTTGTTTGTGCAGGGGCAGTTTTGTCCAATTTAGTGTCATTTTTGCCCCAAGTCCCCGACTCCCCGTGGCCAGGGGAAGGCTAAGCCTGTTGAACTGTTCTAAAACAGTGTTGTAAATAAAACTTAACCACTGATTTCTAGTGTGTCCTCTTTTGGAAGGCCACAAACAAAGTAGTTTTCGCTTTCACAACAAAACAGCGTCACACACAGCGGCCTTGAGTGAGCAGAGGCCGGAGGCTAGAGTGAGGAACGGCGGGGGGGCTTGAGAACGGCGTGGCCGGCGGGCTTGTGGCAACCACATGTGACGACCCCGGGCTGGACTCCGCTTCGTCCATGGTGAAAGCCGATCCGGCGATCCACAGCGCGAAGTTGATGTATTTCCTCAGCGACCAGCACAGATCAGCTCTAGGCATGACAAAGCAGATATCGTCCTCTTTTGGAAGGCCAAACAAAGTAGTTTTGCTTCACAACAAAACACACAGCGTTCTCAACGACATGGTGCAGCAACATACTACAGAGAGAATAAAAGTTGCGTCTTTCTTTGCGTGAACATTTGGGCGGTGTATGCAAATCTTCCCACACAGTGACGTTGACATGTGGGGCGTGTTAGAACGAGTCATTTTAGGAGGGCGTGGACCAGTCTTAAAGGGTTCACCTTAATATCTCTTTGGGTTTGAGACTTTAGTCTTTGCATCTTCAGGGATCTTATCTATGCACAAAGAGTTTGTAACACTCCAAAGAGAAAGAAAAAATTTAAATTGCATCATATGACCCCTTTTCTTATTATAGATAAACCGGCACGATAAGGCAATAAAGTGTCACTCTCTTTCCTTTCAAAAACCTGAAATCTATGTAAATGATTCGTTTAATGTTTTTGCTCTTACATTGATATTTTCAACTCAGGGGCTGAGTAATTTCAGGATGAGGTTTCAGTGGAAATCAGGTAGTGAAGAGCAGGGAGATGAGGAAACTCTCTTTTCGAGATACCGGAGCCTCATAGGTACGGAAGCCTGTGGCATAGGTCGTACAGTAAGGGTAAACCGGCACTGTCTACATCTTACGTATCCTGCTCTTGATTGGACCAGAAACGGGATGTGAATTTTTTTTCGAACAGACAGCGAAAATCCTTCTTTTCTGGGAATGACGAACCACAGGACTTGCACTGCCTCCATGTGTACTGATGACAGACTGAATGCATACTTCGATCTGGTATGGCATTTTAAGTACAACTACCGATCATAGAGGTGCTGTATCTTCTGCACTCGATCTCTCTCTCTCACTTTGCTCTTTAGGTTATGTCCAGGGGATGAGTGATCTTCTGTCTCCTCTCCTCTTTGTTACCCAGAATGAGGTGGAGTCTTTCTGGTGTTTGACAGGCTTTATGGATTTAGTGGTCAGTAAACACACTTGTTTTCTGATTGTGTTATTCAATCGATGCATTAGCTCTGGATATAAAGTCTTTATGTGTCTTTAGCACCAAAACTTTGAAGAGTCTCAAGAGGCCATGAAACAGCAGTTGCTTCAGCTCAGTGTCCTACTGAGAGCACTTGATCCAGAGCTGTGTGACTACCTGGGTAAACACAAACACACATTCTCTATAAACCTCTACTTTCTATATGTGTTTTTTCTCTTTCGGCTGATGCACGGTGGAACAGCTGGTTTAATTAATTTTTTTCTCTCTTAGACTCTCAGGACAGTGGTTCACTTTGTTTCTGTTTCCGTTGGTTACTGATTTGGTTTAAGAGAGAATTCTCTTTTGAAGACATCTTGAGTCTGTGGGAGGTAAGATGAGACAAACAAGTTATTTGTATGATTTTCTATGACTTTCATTAAACAGTGTTTTTCTACTATGTTGTATGTGACTGTGTATGTTACACAACCAATTTTGTCATGAACAAAAAAAAGAACACATTATGAATTTTATATTAGGGTAGAATTTCTGAACTTGGCTCTTTTGTAAACTCAGATGATGTCACTCTCTTAATTATGTCATTTAAAACTGAAGTTCATATTCTATTTTTAAAACATTGATATAAAATGTACCATCATCATTAATAATACATTAAATATGATGCGTTTATAATTCATTTGAATCGATATATTTTAGCAAAATATACTGACTGATGATAACTACATACAGCATGTGAACTTAAAGTAGATTTCTGTTGTATTCTGTAGTTTAATTAACTTAAAAGAATGTGCAGTCTGCTATCACAGTATATTTTATACACAAAAAGTTTGATTTTAATATTTATTGTTAGATTCATTATTAAAGAGTAAAGACCCACTTCTCATCAGTGTTGTTTTTATATTCTGATTTTTATATATATATATATTATATATAATATATATATTATATATATAATATATATATGTAGGACGAGAGAGACGAGTTTTTGTATTAACTTATTTTATTACAGTTAGATGCCCTGGCAACTTTCTATTTTCTAATTAATTTAATCTTTTTTTTTTATTTTTTTATTTTATTTTATTTCAGCTTTAATTTCATTTAACGAAAATTATTTTTATAGTTTTATTGAACATTAACAACACATGTTTTGCAGGTTCTGTGGACCCGCCTGCCTTGTGAAAACTTCCACTTACTTATGGCCAGCTCCATTCTTGAGTCACAGAAAGAGGAGCTGATTGGTTCAAATCATGATTTTAACTCTATACTGAAGGTGTGTATAGAATTGATTTAGCCCATGGAAATATAAAGCAGAACCAGGAATATGACATACACAGTAAGCTAGTTGGTTGATTCTAAACGTGTGTGTTTCCAGCACATTAATGAGCTGACCATGAAGCTGGATCTGCAGTCAGTACTCTGTGGAGCAGAGGCTATTTATTTGCAGCTGACACACTGCAAGGTGAGACGGGACAGATATGACTGCTGATATGCTATGAAAAATAACCATGGCCATGCATACTACATAATGCTTACTGACTGCTCTGTTCTCAGGAGCTGCCTTCGAAAGTGCAGGAAGTTCTTGGGCTGCGTGTTCCGTGCAGCTCATCAGACGAGAGTCCAAACTCAGAGCCCAAAGAGACAGACACACTTCTCGCTCAGTCAGAGGCCAGAGGAGTTTCATCCTGCCAGCCGTTTAATGGGCAGACACCACAGCGCACCCCTCCTACATACCCCTAATTCCAGAAGGTGATTGGCAGAAGGGGAACAGATGATTTTAATTTAACTATAATGATGAATAATCATGATAATGATTAACTTGTTTATAAAATATGGGGAATGTAATTCAGAGATTGAAATCTAGATCTGCAGGAACCTAATAAAAATTAGATCAGCTGACTATTTTATATTGTACTTTCCTAAGAAGGACCGAGTATTTTCCACATGCTGTTTAAACTGTTGAGTTAATGGCTGGGCATTGCAGGCAGAGTTTCTGAAGAGAGGGAACACTTACATCCTGTGATGCTTATAGTGTGAGCTCATATTTTATCTGTTACTATTTTATTCTTTTATAAGCATTAGATATAATTGTTGGAGCCACTTGTAACAAAGTTCATAGTTATGTGAAGAGGGAAGCGGGAACTGGCGAACATATAAACATGAAACTTTAGTTATCAAATAAACAAACACAAAACAAAAATAAAGCGGCAGCCCCTCACAGACGACTGCCGAATAAAACAACAACATAAAATGTTCCAGGCCTGGTCCTTTCTGGTCCTTCATTCTAGTCTCTTCTCCTTTTCTCCTTATGGAGCTCCTTTGTGGGACTCTGAATCACCTCATTCACCTGCCTCGCTCTGTTCCCACGGCTCTCGACCCTGCCACACTCGTCACATTACTATACTCGCAGTACCCAAAACCATGTTATTCGTTATGTATTGTATGATGATGTATATTTGTTCTGTTATCTCTGTCTTTGTTTGTGTTGCCTGTCTCTCCCTCACTTACTTTTCCCTCTCTTTACTGGCATACTCAGAAAATAATGGTGTGCACTACCATTTTGCATGCAATGTAGCAAGAGCTACTTCATATTTCTTCTTTTTTAACATTAAACTTTTTCATATGGCTAAAGAATAAAGCATTGAAATTTAGACCCTGACATTTTGAGTTTGAGGTATTGTTCTTTGCCAAATGTCCACTTTATTGTCAGTCCTTACCCAAATAAGAGGATTTTTAACCTTGACAGCCTTGACCCCCATCACAAAAGCTTTTCAGTAATCCTTCATAATAACTTAGATTAAAAACGTTAGCTTTATATATGATATGCATGCATTATCTGCATTACATGCATATGCACATTCAGATAATAAAAAATGTAATGGAAATGTGAATTTTTATTTTAATAAATTAATAAAAGTTTTTTTTTTGTTTTTTTATTATCTCAGTATCACAATAAACCACTAAAAAGCTTTCTCTGTAAAACTTCAAAATAACCTTAGAATTAAATTACATGTAAATGTTCAGATTTTAGTTTTTATTTTAATAAATGAAAAAACGAATTCATTATTAACAGCCTAGATACATATTTTCACTTTATTATTATTATTTATTGTAATACCCTAATACACAGTGATGAAAATCTTTCTCTGTAACACTTTATTATAATTTTGATTTAAAACATTATATGTATTAGCATTACATTACGTCATGTGTAAATGTCCATTCAGATGATAAAAAATGTCTTGGAAATTTTAATAAATGAATAAAGCAAAAGTCAAAGTCCTATATATATATATATAATTTAAAATCCCTATTGTTTTTACCCACCTCTCTCTTCCCTTCAGATTCTCACGCAAATGAGTGGATAAGTCAGATAAAACCACTTCATCAGCTGCAGGATTACAACAGATCATCCAGTTTAAGAAAAAAGCCTTAAAAGAAGAATGAACTGAGAGATGAGAACTTATTAGATCACTTTTATTTTAAATGTAATAGTTCCTCCTTCTCCTTTTTTTCTTATTATTTAGAAACCAAAAAAAAAAAATCTATGTTTAGAGTAAAATGAAGAATTGATGAACCAGAAAATCTTATATTTCAACATTTGGCATGTTTTGTTGAACCATTTAATTTATGTCTGTCACAGGACTCCCCACCAATGCTGTCATCACACAAACAAACACATTCACACACTCCATCAGCAGGTGTCTGACTGGGGTTAAAAGATCAGGGTAAATGGGGTCACTGTTGTCCACTGTCCTGCCAAATGAGCTGGAAAATGAGGGGTGGAGAACCACGCCTCCTTCTCACCGTCCTGCTCACTGCTCTTTCTGCTGTTCTTCCTCCTCTTTTCTCTGTCCGTCTCTCTCTCGCCCTCCCTTCATTTTCCCACTGTGTTTGTTTGAATA
Source organism: Sinocyclocheilus anophthalmus (assembly GCA_018155175.1). Lineage (NCBI taxonomy): Eukaryota > Metazoa > Chordata > Actinopteri > Cypriniformes > Cyprinidae > Sinocyclocheilus > Sinocyclocheilus anophthalmus. The sequence continues at coordinate 60,656 of JADLZN010011033.1, forward strand.
CAGCTGCAACGTATGAATTTAGCATGGCACTTAAACAGCCCTGCGATCTGCCACCCTTCTTTGTCTTGTACACAAACACACACTTTTACTCCTGAGACTCATCTTGTCACTTTTACAGCTGGCATGACCTCGCTTTACTAGAGAACAGAAAATAAGAAGAGTGTCTCATTCAAACTCAATCTGCACTGAGTTAAGCTCTAGTTAGTTTTCAAGGGCTAGAGCAGTTCAAGCAGCTCTGTGGTGTCTGAGTGAAGTCTCCCTTTGTGCTTTTGAGAACTTTTTTTAGAGGGTTATTGTGCGATGAGAGTTATATCGGACGTTTCACATTGTTCTGTTCTCTTTACTTTTCACACAAATGGGAGTGAGATGAATATGTTATTCGGGACACTTTTTCTATTGCTTTTACAAACACCCAGACTTACAGTTTTCACCTGGTGGTTTATAAATCAGTGAAAATAAGTCATATTTAGAAATCCGAATATCATAATGTCTTAGGGTTGGGGTTATTTGACATGGGCCAGTTAGCGATCACCTAGCAACCAGTCAGAAAAACACTGGCAACCACCTAAAATCCTACCGCTTATTGCAACACCCTGGCAACCATCTATAACTTCCTATAGCACTGTGTCAGTCAGAGACGTGTCTTTTCTATAGATCTAAACAATGTCTTCAAACTGTTTGCTGATTTGTAAAGACATTAAACAAATTAAATTCTACAACTTTCTGAAATGCATTTTTATATGAACTCAAACTAAAAATATGCTATTCACATTCAACAGTTTTTTTTACATTCACTCTATGACAGCAATTGTCTTGTTTCTGTATTTCTATCAATTCAAAAATGAAAGAATTTAATATGAATGGAAAAAAATGTCTCTTAAAATTATTCCATAAAGATCTGAATTATGTTCTGTATAATTCTTAACTATATTCTGTGTAACTCTATTCTATCCACAATCATTTCTTATATTTCTTTCACCATATTCTATAATTCTATTTATGAGAAAAATCAAAAACTTGAGCTAATATAACCCCTAACTATTTATATACATATACATTGGACTAAACAAGGCTGAATGTATTTGATGAAAAATGCAGTATGAATGTAATATCTTCTAATATATTATATATGTATTACTTCATTTGTAAAGTTGTCATGGCAAAAGTTTTGGTCTTAGTGCTGGTGTGTTGGGACCACAAAAGCTATAGAAGCAAATTAAATTCACACAAATAGCTGAAGTCCTGTGAATGAATGCACTAAATTATAAATAATGATAAAAATAACTGTTGCTGTGAAGAAAGGTACAATCAAATTTTCTATGACTAATTTTTTTTACAAAAACTCAACTTCTGAAATGTTTAGCCACCTGTAGACACACTGACAAATCCAGTCCTGAGGTCTCCACTTCAGCGTGTCCTGCTGTGACTGTGAGGGCAATCCAGGAGTCGAGTGCGAGCGTGTGAAGTGTGTGTGAAGTGAGTGGGAGCAGAAGGCCAGGCACTGGTGTCTTGACAGTGATTTGTAAAGAGAGACAATACGGCTCATTGACCTGCCGGTTCCACTGTCTGTTGCACATACTTCGCCCAGCCCTCCCATGAGGACTCACCACTCTTTAAACAGGACACCAGATTGCCACAGGCCCAGGGAGGGGCTGAATGAGTGTGTGCTGTGTGAGATGGAGAGGCATAATGGGAGACTCGTTGCTTTGACAATGAGATTCCACGCAAAACGGGGGTGACGGGGTGATTAGGTGGCACGTGAGCAAGTGTGACTTCAGTGCGAAGAACACAAAAGTTGCACGCTCTCCAGCTCTACCCATCAGTCTCAGTCTCTGTCTCACACTCGTGTATCAGATTTCAAAAAGCTTTTCCATCTGCTCTGAGGCTGATGTCATTTCAGACCTGGAAAATCAGGTGTTCTGGGTTATCAGTTTCAGTCTTACTGCAGGTTTTGTAGTAACAGCCTTTTGTGGCTTCATTACATATTCTAGACAAGACAACAACTTTGTCTTGGTTAGAATAGGGAATGAAGCCTCAAAAGGCTGTTACTACAAAAACTGCAGTGATAAATACCAATAAATACCCAAATCCAGTGCTAAAAACCGAACTCGTTCAATAAAGTAAAGCACTTAACTAAAAACTCTTTTACATTTTCAGTTTGTCACATGAACCTTAACCAACATCTAAGAACTCTGAACATGTGCACGAGTTGTTAAATTATTCAGATATTAAATGAGAATCTCGGGAGGGTAGTTCAAGTAAATATTTAAGGTCTGCCTGACAAATGTTTTGGAATCTTTGTTTTAGAAGTTCAGTGAAAGTAGGTGCTTAACTTTTAGAAAATATTGATCTAATTGTATTAATATTAAATGAGTTCTGTTTTCTATTCCCTTATTGTCATTTGCAAACAATTTTTTAACCCTGTTACCTATGTATAATATAAACTAATAATGATATATAAAGATACTACATGGAATAATAATAATATAATATAATATAACAATTAAATTAAATAGGCACGATTTACACAATTTTAAAAGAATTGCTATAAGGTGGTATTCAGTGATAAACTTCTATTTTCCATAAACTTAAGAAATATTTGGTTATGTTTTCTTCCAACATAGGGTTGAATGGTTCAGCTTTGAATTAATCATTAAAAATAAACTGAAACTGAATACTAATTCCATATTGTGTCAAAATTAAGTCTGATGAGAGACCAACCAAAATCACAATTTCTGAGAGATACAAAGATTTTATATGTTTTTTAAACTCGCTACTTTTTTAGTGCTAGGTTAGTTTTATGTTAGATAATAGTTCATCTAACATTTCTAATGGGTGTCACGAGACAAAAAATGGCATTCATGTCTCTAATGCTAAAGTTATGAGAACATATTTGTGGAATGTGCCTTGAGAATGCTTTAAACACCATGACCTTCAACCACTAGCAGGACTTTGTCAAATACATCAAAGTCCATGAATTACTGCATATGCCATTTTAAATCTTTATTTGAAATATAGATGTGTAAATGTAATCCCACCGTCTTTATCTGATACCCTTCACTGTCAACAAACATCCAGGTCTTATTGTTATTCATTCCCATTGTCACAGCATGGTGATGACCTCTTTCTCTCCTCTCTCTCGCTCTCTTTTCTTGGCTCAGTGACGGTGACAAGCTGTTGCTCTGTCCCTCTGGGCGACTCCCTCTCCTGTCTGCGCTCCTCTCTCCTCCCTCTCTCTCTCTCTCCCTCCCTCTCTCCACCTGTTGATGCCATTGTTGCTCAGCCAGCATTGTGGTCTTTTATTTTTTTACTCCACTCATTTTACACACCCCTCTTTTATTCTTCACTTTCTCACTTTTTTCATCAGCAGTCACCCTTTCACTCAGAGGATATATAAGCGGACCGAAGAGAGAAGGCTGCTGAGAAACGCACACAGACACTCACTCACCAGCACACATTTAAACCCAAGCACTTTCAAGAGGGCAAGGACGTTTGCACAAACTCTTTTACTCGGGACCAAGACTTCTGAGACACACTTGGGACAGCTTCAGTATTGGATCACATCTGCTGGCAGGAGTGATGTCTGTGTCTCTGTGGTGTGAGGAGGAAGAGGGCCAGGACAGGACTCAGTCTTCGGTCCGAGCCCCATGGGACCCCAGCGCCTCCGGACTGAGGGTTATTCACAGACTTCTGCAGTCAGAGGAGAGATACCTGCCATCTCCTCTCTACATCTCTCTCATCCAGAGAGAACCACAGCGCAGAGAGGAACTGGCCAAGTGGACCATGGAGGTAGATTTTACATGATAAAAAACTAAATCCAGTGCAAGTCAAATATGTTGTTCATGTTTTTAATATCAGTAATTTTGTATTTTTCACAATTAGTGTACAAAATACATAGTAAAGATAATTTTTTGAAGTTATAAACAAAAGTTGTAAAACAAAGATTATTAGAGTTTTACAAAAAAAAACTCAGTTTTTTTGCTTGAGAATTTTATATTTATTCAATATTTCACATTTACTTTCTAAGCTCACTAGAAATTTATAAAGGAAAAAAATGCATACCATTTTTGTCAGTATAGGGCCTGAAACTCTTAAACTAGGGATCCCCAAATTGTGGATATGTATGTGAGTTGATGCAAAGCTATAATAATTAAATCATAAAAATGTTCAATTAAAACAACTAATTGTAAATTAAACAATGACAGAAAAACACTAATAACAGCAGTGAAACACTCAGAGAAGCTGGGCAAGTGGACCATGGAGGAAGATTTTGGGGCTTTCTGAAGATCTGTAAACGTCTTACAATGGTTTAAAAATATAATTTGTATATGAAAACAGAAAATAAGTCATCACACCTAGGCTCCAAAAGTACAAAAATGTAATAACTGACCGTTTCATAGGTGGCGTTTCGAGCACGCAGGCTCTTCTTCAGACAATGAAAAGTTTTAAACCCACATGCCTTTACACAACAGCTGATTAATCACATGACACAAAAAGTAGCATAAAGCCAATGAAAAAATACTCAAAATAATACTAAATATAAAAGTGTAGTTCTAAATATACAACAGTAATGACACGAAGGAAGACATTTTAAATAAAGTTTCAAATGTTTTTGTCCATATAATTAAAAAGTCAATAGAGTTGAAAAGAACATTGGACCCACTGACTTTCATTGTATGGGCAACAACACAGACATTTTTTCTAATAAAGAAAGTCCGGTTTGGAAAGACATGCATAAATAATGACAGAATTTACATCCTTTTAATAGCAAATTATTTGAGGACATCAAATCAAAATGAAGCATACTAACTGACAGGGACAAAGTTTCTACAGTCCTTTATATGTTTGCTTTGACTATGAGGGGGGTTTTTTTGGTGCTGTTTAAATCTTCCTCTTCTGTGTTTTCATAGGCGTGCTGTGAATGTGACTGCGATGAGTCTGTATTTCCCCTGGCTGTCTCCCTGTTGGATCGATATCTGTCGGCCACTCTATCCCTGCCTGTCTCGCCATCCTGTCTGGCTGCAGCTTGTGTTCTGGTGGCCTCAAAACTGACAGAAAGTGACACAGTTAGTGCAGATGCACTCTGTGCTGCAGCAGAGTACGACTTTCTCTCATCAAACCTGCGGGTGAGTGTTTTTAAAAAAATCTATCAAAATTCACTGAAAGCTCAATATTATGGACAATGTTGTCCAAAAGTCTGAAGCAATAAAATAAATCATTAAAAAATAGTGCTGTTTTGCATTTTTCTAATTTAACACTTTTTTCCCCCCATTAGAAATGAAATAATTTAAGTGAAAAGTTTTGGAGAAAAGAACTAAAAGATGAATAAAAATGACATATACACATGCATATGGACAGTACAAGTCAGTATATGCTTATTCCGGCAGGAAATGGAGCGTGTGGTCCTGGCGACTCTGCGGTGGGATGTGGCAGCAGTGACCCCTCAGGACTTTATCCCACACTTCCTGCGCACGCTCGGGGAGCTCAAGGATCGTGATGTGCATACAGGAGACTTTGTCGCAACGCTGCGGCGCCACAGCGATACACTTGTTGCCATGTGTGTGTGTGACTCGCGCTTTCTGGGAACACCTCCATCACTGGTTGCAGCGGCTGCACTGAACTCTGCCCTGCGGGGTTTGAGAGCCAAGAGTGCAGGAGAGCAGAGTGTCATGACCTCTGCCCTGGCCACACTCTGTCAGACTGATGTGGTAAGCGAAGATTTATCGAGGAGTAGAGCGAACTAAACATAAAATAAACAATAATAATCATTTTAGAGAGAGAGAGAGAATATTATTATTCTTATATTATGTTCATGCTTCTTTGGGTCTGCTCTTGAACTATGTTAACTATCCGCTGACAGGCGGTGTGCTGCAGTGTGCACGAGCTGATAGAGGAGCTCTCAGGGAGAGACTGAGGAACGGAGCACAGGAGGAGAAAGATGAGGATATTGAAGATGAAAGAGCCAGCACACCCACAGACCTAAGAGAAATAGACTTTTAATGCAGGGTTAATTTATGAGTGATATTTATTGCGTCTCACTTTTATTTATCAGTATAACTGATTTAAACACAATGTGACATTTATGTGTTGTCTTCTGTAACTTCTGAAGTGATCTAATTTATAATCATTTTTATTTATTTGTTTGAGGGATTACGATTTACTTGTGCCATATTTATTAACTTATGTTGCCATAACTGTAATTGTGAGTACTTATGTATTTCAGGTTTACCCTTTTCACTTAATGTATTACATTTCTACTTTTTATATTATCATATTATTTATTGTGTGCACATTTTTATATTTAATTTATTTTGTTTGTCAGTGTTTCAGCTTGTTTGTAATCAAAGTGTTGGGTAAAAACGACTATCTATTTTTTAGAATTAAAATAAAGTGTCTATGTTTGCCAACAATGTGCATCTCTCAAAGTCTATTTATCAAGAAAGAAAGAAAGAAAACATGCTGCAAGGTCTTCTAAAAATGTAATTAGTTAGGACTCTCAAAGTCCATCTAGCACAATTAAAATATGAAACAAGAGTAAGAAAGAAAGAAAAACATTGTGCAAGATCTTCAAAAAACTAAATTAATCAATCTTGCGTTTTTACAAAGTTTTATTATTATTATTATTATTACGTAAATTAAAAAAATAGAACATTTTTACTTTACATCCAAATAACGGTTGTTTTGTTTAGGGACACTTACATTACATTGGCCTTTTTGGTAAAGTGGATTAATGGAATTTTATTTTTTACAAATTATCCCATTTATAATTTTGATAGTTAATGGCGTTACAGATACAAAATACTGTACACTGTAAAAAAAAATCTGTAGTTTTTACAAAATAATTTTGGCAGCTGTGGTTGCCAGAATAATTTTGTAAAAAATACAGAAAAACTGTAAACACATTTACAGTACAAAACTGTCATTTACAAACAAGAACATTTAAATGTAAACCAGTAAATTCAAACAATGCACACTGCTATTAAAATCAGTTTTGTACCTTTAACATACTGACAACCACTATAATAATGCAGGTGGTAAAAGAGAAGGCCACATGAAGAATCAAAGCTCATCACAAGCAGCTTCTCCACAAGCAGAAGTATATACTAATATATAGAAGGTGTACAGAGTCATTCATGCAAACACAAAACTCCATCATGGTAACACACATGATACTTAAATAATGCATTCAACTTTCATTAAACAACAGAAGATGTAACATAAAGCCCAAATATACATAACTAATAACAAAAACTATTCAAAAAACATGATCATTTAAACAAAATACTTGTGTCATGCAGGGAATTCTGGGGGTGTCAGTTTAAAGTTTTTTGACTGTAAATTATACATCGATTTGTTATTTTTACTTCTAAAAACTGTAAAATTAACAGCATTTTACTGTAAAATTACATAAAATGTCTGGTTAGATATTTTACAGTTTTCCCTGTATAGGCTATAGTACGGGAACTTACTGTTAACCTATTAACATTTTTTGTCGTAGCGTTTTTACAGTTAAAATTACACTTATTTTTTACAGTGTAGGTTCATGTTTGCAGAAAGCGTCGCGTTTGGATTGCGTCATTATTCATGGCCGCACTTGTTTTTGAGGCAGCAACGCTGAGTAATTTGTAGTCCGAGGTTTCACTCACCGCTCAAACAGGATCTGACCCAGTGGTAAGAGAACTCGCCGTTTATTTGATTTAGACGGTAGAGTTTCAGACCAGACGACTCTACAAGACGTCGGTAGATGTCCGTGACTGTTTTTCTCATGAAGTTGAGAATTGTGATTGTGAAACATGTTCAGTGTGTTTTCGCGAACTGTCCTACAGACTTCCTTTTCTTCGGCTGCTCTCTCTTATCATGATCGATGTGTACTTGTATAAAGAAACCTGTCTGCTTAAAGAGACCGTGTTCTCTCTAAAAATATAAGCTAATGATTCGTTCGTGTCAAGGTATACCTTTAGGGTGAAAGTAAATGCTGTCTAATCGATGTATACAAAGGTATCCCAGGATGACTGGAGGCTTGAAGGTGCTGCTGCTTTTGTCTCTGTGTCTCGTGGGGTGGACAGTGCCAATAGATCGCAACCAAGACCCTCCTGAGGAGGAGAAACCAGAGGAGAATGCGGTAAGACTGGTCACAAATCTTGCTCATAGACTAGAACATGCCATGTGCATTAATCATTTTGTTCAATATTAACTTGCTCTCTTGTTTTGGCTGTATGTGCATATCTCAGGATACTGGTCTGTACTATGACCGTTACCTCAGAGAGGTGATTGAGGTTTTGGAAACAGACCCTCACTTCAGAGAAAAACTCCAGACTGCCAACACAGACGATATCAAGGTAAAGCACTCACTATGTAGAGCACAACAACAGTAGGGCTCCAAATGGAAAAATCCCACTCCTCTTCTTTATAAAAATGATAAGGTGTAAGTATCCTTCAAGACAGACCTACCAGGAGCTCAAGAGTAAGTTATAACACATGCTTCCGTAGAAGTCACAAGTAAGTTTGATTTCAGCTTCATTTTTAATCTAGTTGGTCACATACTCTCACAAACAACTTATTTTTATATATCCGTCTTCCGTTTGTTTGTTTATTTATTCATAGTATATATATAAATTTATTTTAATTAAGTGTATTGTATTTTGCGTGTAAGGTATGATAAACTTGTATACAGTGAATATTATCACATTACTGGTATTATCATAATTGTTTTTATAATTGGGTATGTGTAGGTCAGTTACCTCATAAAAATAGTAAGTACCAGTCCTGTTACGTTTGTGTTTTGGTTTTGCTTCAAATTAAAGTTTGTAATGTGATTCATCACCGTTCTGGTTCATGGTTCAAAAGCGCTTTTTTTATTTAGGGACTTTATTATGAACTCTAGGAATTTTTATAAATTTTAATAACATGCATTTTATATTTATTACATACTTCGGTACAGTGATTATTAGTTCTTATACATTGTATTGTTGTTTTTATTATTTTATGTAATTTGAGATGTGTAGGGCATTGCTTCATAAAAGACATTGAGTGCATAGAACTTGTCCCATTGTCTCTTTTCTCCATTTCTGCTTTTATGCTTCAAATCAAAGGTTTGTAATGTTGTGATTCATCTCGTTCATGGAGCTGGTTTGTTTGATTCATGGTTCAATAAATCTTTTATTTAAGATTTTATTTTAAAAAATCCCTATGGAGAAAATGAATGAGGAAAATACCAAATATGCAATATGTCTCTAATGCTGTTTTGCCTTTGAGCATTGACGTTTTATCATTTCATCTGTACTTTAAGTCCTTAATGGAAAGATACTGTGTTTTAGAATGGACGCCTCAGTAAGGAGTTGGATTTGGTGGGCCACCATGTGAGGACGCGACTGGATGAGCTGAAGAGGCAAGAGGTCTCACGCCTCAGGATGTTGCTGAAGGCTAAACTGGACAGCACCAACGCACAGAGTGAGTGGGTTTGGTATACTCAGTGTACTGCTGAGCAAGAAATCTTGTTTGACGTGACTCTGCGCATGTTCACGCAAATGCTTTGTTGTGATTGCAGGTGTTCAGATGGATCATGCCTCCTTGTTGAAGCAGTTTGAACATCTGGACCCTCATAATCAGAACACTTTTGAGGCCAAAGACCTGGAGCTGCTTATCGTCACGGTAACACCCATTCTTAACATGCCATAATGTGAAATTGCAAAAAATCATAATCCAAAAACATAGATTGACAAGCATTCAGTACATACTTGTTCAGCAACTACATTTAACTTTCACCAAGTTTCAAATACGAGTAAATAAAATTCTGATCTTCTTTTTGTGTTTCTTTGTTAATCCACATGTATCAGATTATAGATAAGATTTTTTTTCTCCCTTTTTTTTTTTTTTGTAAGTTTCTTTATTTGCTTTTTCATACAAAATACAAGAGATAAACGACCCATTCTCCATAAGTGAAAATTTCACAATATTATTACCACACTTAACAAAATCCCAGCCAACTGCATACAATAACACAGTGAAATAAAATATAGGGCAATAAAATAAAATTAGAAAAAAAAGAATAATACATAAAAACACAATACATAATTTAAATATAAATAATAAAATCAACTAACTAAAAAATAAAGTGAAGAGTCATACACATTTTTTGTGCTTATTTGTTAGGCCACTAAAGATCTTGAGAATTATGATGCAGAACGTCATGAGGAGTTTAAGCGCTATGAGATGCTGAAAGAACATGAGAGGAGAGAGTACCTGAAGAGTTTGGACCAGGAGAAGAGAGAGAGGGAGGAGAAGAGAATCGAGGAGCTGAAAGAAAAGCACAGACGACATCCTAAAGTTAACGCTCCGGTGAGGGGGTGAAGAAAGGGAGATGTATGGATAGATAGATTGATTGAGATTTTTCTAAGTAAACCGTTCTTCATTTACTTCCTTTTCATCCTTTCAGGGTAGCGTGGATCAGTTACGGGAGGTCTGGAAAGAGACAGATGGGCTTGATCCACAAGAGTTCAATCCCAAGACATTCTTTAAGCTCCACGGTGAGCCGTTTTGTCCTCAACCAGTCCATAAGTAGCCGTTTCACTGGCAAAATGAATTTAATTGCGTTTTCTCACTTAGATACAAATGGTGACGGTGTGTTGGATGAGCAAGAGCTGGAGGCCCTCTTCACAAAAGAGGTAATGTTTCACCTTTGAGGTCGGTGAATCATTGAAATCTGTTATTGACAGTGATGGAAGCCTCTGAGTCAGCAGTTAAGACTCTAGTGGACTCTAATGGCTGTCCTGAGTAAAACATCATCAACAGAGGAATCCATAAATAAGTAAGATGGCGCCGCACACGGCCTTCAGTGCTTGGCTCTCCAGTGTTTGTACTGTTTTTGTTCGTTTTTCCTGTTTTTTTTTCTCAAACACGATATTATTCTTTTTATTATCTGTGTCCTGTCTTGTGACTGTCATTCTGTTGCACTGTGGAGCTTCTGTCACTACAACAGATTCCTCGTATGTGTAAACATACCTGGCAATAAAGCTCATTCTGATCTTCTGATAATGGCACGTTTGATGAAGCTCATAAAAGCTGTTCTTGACATGCAGAAAACGAGCAAATGGCAATAACTGAAAGGTGCAAGCAGTTACTATCTTTCCGATGTGTTCATCTTTTCTTTTTTACTGTCTTAGCTGGAGAAGGTGTATGATCCCAAGAATGAAGAGGATGACATGATGGAGATGGAGGAGGAGAGGCTGAGGATGCGGGAACATGTCATGCAAAACGTAAAACCTTCACTTTCTTTCACAGTGACAGAACAAAAATGCTAAAAACTAAACCCAAATCAGTTCATAAAAGCCTAAATGCTGTGTTTACATGAAATCATTTAGAATTTTTGTGAGTTTTTCTTTGGTTTTATTTAAAATGTGTGATAAATGAACACTGAATAAGCTGTTAGAATGTCTAGGCAAAAATGTTATAAGTGTGTGTATGTAAATGCTTTCATTCAATTTCTCTCTCTTTCCCTTTATCTGTCTTTCAACCTTCAGCTTTTTAACACTTTCACAATGTGTGGAGCAGCAGTGACTCCATCCGTTCTGTTCTTTCAGGATGCATGAGATGAAGAAATAGTCATTGTTTTATCTGATTTAAAATGTTCACTGCATTAGTCTTTTATTTATTTATTTATTTTTTTTAATTGGTTACTTAGTTCTTTAATTACCGTTAACGTTCCTTTAAAATACTTTTCCTCGCTCGCTGCGTCCTATCGAGGCAGGTAGATCTCAATCAAGAGGCTCCCCCCCCCCCCCCCCCGGCAGCCTGGAAGAGTTCCTCAAATCTACAGAGAAGAAAGAGTTTAACAATCCAAATGAATGGGAGGTTAGAGTCAGATTTAGATGCATGTCCCACTTTATTATACTGTCTTTGCATGCTAGTGTTTTGTGCCAAATCATTATCTTTATACACTTCAAGACACTGGATGATACAAAGCCAGTGTACACCGAAGAGGAGCTGCAGCGCTTTGAGGCAGAACTTCAGGATAAGGAGATGGAGCTTGGCAGAAGGGCGGAGAAATTACGACAGGAGCAGGAACTTCTCAAAGAGAGAAGCAAAGCTCTAGAAGCCCAAAAACGAGAATATCAGCAGGTAAAAGACTGGTTTCAATTGGTTGCAACCCTTTTCTTGTGTTGCCTTTATATAATTAGAATAGCTGTATGATTTCTAGTATTAACATGTGGTTACAATTATTTAAGGTGTCCTTGTTACAGTGTAATTATACATTTAAGAACTGAGTAATATTAACAAACTACATGTACTTACTATAAGGTTACAGTTAGGATTAGGGTTTGGTTTAGGGTACTTGCATGTAATTATGCATAATTAATTGTTATTATAATAGTAAGTATGTGTAACAAGGACACCTTAAAATAAAATGTTACCGAGATTTCCTTTGGTAAGAATGCTTGTAAAATAATATTTAAAAATAAATAAATACAATATATGTGCTTGTCTAAATAATACAAATTATATTTTTATTCATTAAATAGATTTATATAACTAAACAATACACATTTCAAATCAAAATGGAATAGTTTTACATTTTGTATAAATTTAAAGTCAGTTTTGGACGTTGTAAACCAAAAAAAACACAAAAACAAAAAGAAAAATCTACTGTTAAGCCCATACTAAAACAAATGATTTTATTTCATTTGCAACATCAGTACTACATATTATAGTCATTTTTGATGCATTATTGCGATGCCAGAGAACTGAGAGCTTGTTTTATTTCTAATCAGGCAGTAATGGAGATGTCACAAAAACAAAAGGAGCAACAGGCACTGAATAGACAGCCTCCCTCAGGTCCTAATGGAGAGCTCCAGTTTCAACAAGAGATGCAGAAACTAGCAAATGAAGACAGTCAAGGTGAGAAAACTGAAATTAATAATCCATGATTCAACATTTGGTTAACCTCACATGATATAATTTTAGAAAATTTGACTATTTACACTATGCAGGTGAATGTTTCAGTATGGTAAACATTGCCTGTTTTGTCTTTTTGTTTTTAGTGTTGAAAGTCCCAGTCAATCAGAATGGAGTTCAGAATAACCTACCAGCTGAGCCACCACAGAATCTTCCTCAGCACACCTCCTAACACAAACACATTCACACTTCTACCTTCCAGAACCTGTCACACATACAAGCCTACTGACTTACCCTGTTCTTATCCTATTCGCTCAGCATTACATAACTAGACCAGAACAACAATAATTAACAGGATACATCTCAATACATATGTGGTGTTTTTTGTTTTCACTACCCCCGAAAACCAAATATGCTCCAAACCATGTAACGGACACCCCCCCTATTTTTCGATGACACCACCTGCTGAGGGTCATTTTCCAACTCCCCTAGAGTTAAACAGTTGAGTTTTACCATTTTCAAATCCATTCAATCGATCTCCCGGTCTGGTGGTAGCACTTTTAGCTGTAGCTTAGCATAGATCGTTGAATCTGATTAGACAGTTAGCATCTCGCTCAAAAATGACCAAATAGTTTCGATATTTTTCCTATTTAAAACTTGACTCTTCTGTAGTTACATCGGGTACTAAGACTGACGGAAAATGAAAAGTTGCGATTTTCTAGGCCGATATGGCTAGGAACTATACTCTCATTCCGGCGTAATAATCAAGGACCTTTGCTGCCGTACCATGGGTGCAGCAGGCACAATGATATTACGCAGTGCCTGAAAATAGGCTTATTGGAAGTTACCTAGCTTGGGACTATTTTCAGGCGTGCGTAATATCATTGCAATGAGAGTCTTAGCAATAAACCCACAAAAAAAAAAAAAATACTTCTAGCCATAGCCATTTTGAGTGAGATGCTAACGGTCTAATCAGATTCAATGCTCTATGCTAAGCTACAGCTAAAAGTGCTACCCCCACACCCGCAGATCGGCTGAATGGATTCGAAAAACTTTAAAACTCAACTGTTTAACTCTAGGGGAAAATGAGCCTATTTTTAAAAATAGTGGAGTGTTCCTTTAATGCAGTGGCATCAATATAGACCGTTCGCATGTTCCCTTCTAAAGAATGGCTAATATTGGAGATGTGGCTTTGTATGGTGGTAGTCAGGGTTTTTCCTTAAATATTGTTACTTTTGCCCTGGTTTCAAAGTTTACAGCCTTGCTTGCTTCTCGATGTGTTTCTAGACTGGAATAATGTGGTTATCTGGTAATTCTGTGGTTCACATTATGTCAGTAAAACCTTATAGACAAGGCTTTCTGATTTAAGGTTTCAAATAGACTCGGGACGAGCACAGATCTGTTAATCGAACATATTCAGATTCCGCAATGTGCAATCAATCTAATATAAAATCCCACTGATTATATGGGAGTATTGTATTTCTTTCATTTAATAAAGGATATTTAAGAAAATATGCTACTGTCAGATTTTAAATCCTGTAAAATAATGTGGTTTGTATTAAAGGGATGTAAAAAAAAAAAGTGTAGTTCTGTCATCATTTACTCACCCATGCCGTACCAAAATAATAATATATTTTGACAAACTGAAGGGCCTAAAACAACTAGTCTATATAGTACAAGTAAAACAACACTGAACTCATTGATTTTGAGACTTTTAAATGTATGGAAAAAAAACAAAACATTTTTCAAAGTCTGTGTTCAACTGATAACAAGAAATTCATGCAGGTTGTGAAACGGACTCGAGGGACACTGGAAAAAAATATTAGGCGTAGAAACAGTTTTGACTCAGAAATTGCTAGTAAATATCACAAACAACTGCAAAGAAACGGCAAGTGGCACATTTAATTAAATGTTAAATTTTGAAGTGGAAAACCTGAAAATAGTATTTTCTTGTAAAACATACTCCAATACAGTTTTATTCACAACTTCCAAAAATAATTTTTTACAGTGCAAGTAAATAATGATAACATTTTCATTTTTGGTTGAAATCTTTAACGCAACCGATATTTCAAGATTATGGTGTTGTGCTTTGATTTACAAATGTATTTAATCACAATCAATAATTAGCAAAGATCCAAATCATTGGGTCAACAAGTGACACTGAACATTAAATTCAAATTGTGATCTGCAACAAAACCATTCATATGATGATTCAGGCCATTTGTTTCTAAACTAAACTTGGCTCCAATTCCAGTTAGCGCTGTTCTGCATTTCTCTTTCAATAAATCAATTAGATTTTTTTTTTTTCCATGTCTGTGAAAACTCGTTGTGACAGCGGCATTGTTCTGAAGTATTCACAAATCTGTGTTGAGTGTCATTTGCTCGCACTCCTTGCCACATGGCACATACTTGCTGTAAATTCCATTCCAATTCTGTCAGACACTGCCTAACCCCAGTGACCTTATTGCTCCACCTCTTCTGCTGCAGCTGTCACCTTTCACTTACACTCTCTAGTGATGCTACTATAGATATGTAAATAATGTCCCTCCACTCAAGCATCAGTACAGCAATCTGAAATTAAGTGCTGTCCACATATTTAATCTGTTCTCACAGGGATTGTTTACTTGAGAGCTTTTGCTCCTATAGAGATTTTGTAAAAGGATAGTGTAGTGATTAGATAGTTGATAGTTGGCCCAAAAAATTAAAATTTCATCATTTGCTTGCCATCATGTTTTTCAAAATCTTTATGACTTTTCATCTTGCTGTGGAACATAAAAATATCTTTTGAATGTATTTATCTGTTTATTTGTTTTGCATACAATGAAAGCCAGTGAGGTCCAGTGTTGTTTTGGACAAAAAAATTAAAAAAAAATTACAACTTAAATTGAAAAATAGAAAATGTATAAAAATGTAAGATATTAATAAAAACTATAATAGCAGGCTATCTCAATGATACTATAATAACTGATTCAAAAGTTAATAAATAATAATTAAATACAAAAGTAATACTGAACAATAATGAGTGAGATGAATCAAAAATAAGTGTATTAAGAAAGTTAATTATGATATCATGTTGACCTCAAAAATAACTGCTAACAAAAACCAACCCTCATATTTGTTTTCATGCATTTAATTCATTTAATTTTCCTTTGTGATATACAAAGTCAGGTTTTGCTTCAGTTTGGTGTCGTTTCACAAGGGCAGGGAACTCTGTTAACCAGCAAACGGAGGAAGGAATTATTTGTTGAATTCTGTAGCTTGTAAAAGACAAGAGGACAAGAGGAATGAAATAAAGAGCCAAGAAAGATAGATGACTCAGAGACTGTGGGAAGAGTCTGATGAAACGAGTACTTGCTTTGGATAGTGTGAAAGAGGGCTTCTGTTCGAGTCGTTTGCATCTCTGAGTGGGCTGACTACTGCTGAATCATCCACTTTTCATAATGCCTCTTTTTTATTTTTTTGATGCCAACACATATGAAGTCAGTAGGTATTTTACTGTGTCTCTGGAGCATTGACTGTCTGGTTTCCACATCCTGTTTCTCGCATTTGCTTATGTTAGGCCCCTAACAGTGATTTCTTTGCTTTTTTTCACTCTCACCCTCTATATCTGCATAAAACGCTATCATAAAGTTTTTCAGGTTTTTTAATGGAATCGTCCACCAAAACATTTTTCCCATCATTTACTCTCCTTTGTTTTTCCATACAACGAAAGTGAATGGTGCACAAAGCTGACGTTTTGTGTTTCACCGAAGTCAATCAGTCATACATGTTTGGAACAACATGAGGGTGAGTAAATGATGACACAATTCTTATTTTTAGGCGACCTATCCCTTTAAAATCTTAACTTTTTGTGCTGTACACTCTTAAAAATAAAGGTGCTTCAAAAGGTTCTTCAAGCGATGCCATAGAAGAACCATTTTTGGTTCCACGAAGAACCATTCAGTCAAAGGTTCTTTAAAGAACCATCTCTTGCTTACCTTTTCAAAAAAGGTTCTTCTATGGCATCGTGAAGCACCTTTATTTTTAAGAGTGTAGTTTCAGCAGAAGCAGATCTAAAGCAGATGTATGCAGTTCTTGTGAAGGAAAGCGACCATTAGAATTGCACAATATAGCTAATTTCTTATTGGACAACCAGGTATGTGATACTCTCTCTTGACGTTCTCATTCATATTTCCTACATCTCTACCCCTGTCCTTTCTCAGCCTGTGAGTGATGATAAGAGACAACCAAGCAGTTAACACAGCACTATTATTCAACACTACAGCACCTCCAGTGTTTGTATCTGGGCCATATTGCAATAGCCTTTATGGACAGGAGAGGGAGCTAAGAGCTCATAAAACTTCCCACAGCACTAGCTCTGTGCCAAACATACTTGGTTGTCATCTCCTAAATCACGATATCCACATATGAGACATTTCTGCTGCTTCTGCACCATTATGCGTGCAGTATTTATCACTCTCTGAGCTGTACGGTCTGACAGCGGTGAAACTGCAGACAATGGATTGCAGCCTGAGCATAAAACGTTGGTCGCGATGTACTTTCTGATAGTGCTCAGGTGATTTGGGGGTTATCACTTTGCTATTGTGTGACGGAACCAAACTGTTCTGCACTTCAGGCCACCACCACACACACAGAAACTAAATGTGCTGAGTTCACAGGGACAGACGACAGTCTCCCACTGTGATTGTCATCTCTAGAGTGATTTACAGGACATTGAGACAAGGGTATTGTGTGCCAAGAAGAACCTGACATACAGAATTCTATTAAACTGTTTCAATGTTAAAAAAGCACAATGGTAATGAATCTGCTGTTTGGGTTCTGGAGCACCACATACATTGATATCTGTGCTCTATTAAATATAAAAGTTCCAAAAGGGGGAAAAAAATGTTTGTTTCCCCAAAGAATCTTTCTGTGAACCATTTTTTAGTGTGAAGAATATTTGAATACCCTCTTGAGGAATGGAAATGTTCCATGAATGTTAAAGGTTCTTCATGGAACCATAGATGCCAATAAAGAATCTTTATTTTAAAGAGTGTAGAAGAACCATTTTTGGTTCCACAAAAAAAACCATTTGTGAATTGGAAATGTTCCATGGATATTAAAGGTTCTTCATGGAACCATGAATACCAAGAACCTTTATTTCTAAGAGCTTATAAAGAACATTTTGTGGAATTGAAAGATTCCATGAATGTTTAAAGGTTCTTCACGGATCATGCCAATAAAGAACCTTTATTTTTTTTACCTCTTAAAGGAATAGTTAAAAAATGAAAACACTCATCCTTTCCATGTTCTGCGGAATATAAAAGATCATTTGAAAAATGTTCGCTTTTTTGGTCATTTTGATGGAAATCAATAGTAACCAAAACTATTTGGTTACCAGCTTGCTTCTTTTGTGTTCCACAGAAGAAAAATAAAGTTACACAGATTTGGAACAACATGAGGGTGAGCAAAAGATGACAAAACTGTAAATGTGGGGGTGAACGATCCATAAAAAATTGACAAGTTATTGTAATGTAATATTTCTTATAGGGTTTTCTTAAATTGGAGGCTTTGTTGTGACCAGCTGCTCATCCTGAACTTTTCTTGAACCCATGAGAACTAGGGTTGGTTATATCCCAGTGTCCTCTCCTTATCTCTTTTCCTAAGTGCTCACTGGCTTGGAAGGCTCTGATGATGCAGCTCCAAAAGACACTCGGATAAGCACCATGTGGTGACCCGCTGTGCATGGGTTGAGATGCTAGTACTAGCTAGTGTTATGCTTAAGACACACATCAATTTTGACACCTTGGTATATTTGGGTATGGTATGTGAAAATGGCATATGAAGTCCTGCCGTGCTTTGGGGGTTCTCAAAGTGAGAAGTAAAAAAACTCGAAAAAGTAGAAAAGCTTAGAAATATCAGTTGAGGCTTTTCAAAGCAGACATCCCCCACGTTGTTCTTGTGCAGCACTTGCTCCAGCTGCAAGTTATAGCACGGCACAACTGTGTCTTTAAATCCTCTCCTTGTGCACAGCGATGACATCATCCTCGAAAAACACATTACGTCACCCCTTTCGGGACCCTTCTCATAGCTCCACCCTGCTCTCCCCCCGTTTTATTGGCGTTTATCAATGCAGAAGCCCTCCTTGTCGC
The DNA here is from genome assembly GCA_018155175.1 of Sinocyclocheilus anophthalmus. NCBI lineage: Eukaryota > Metazoa > Chordata > Actinopteri > Cypriniformes > Cyprinidae > Sinocyclocheilus > Sinocyclocheilus anophthalmus. The sequence goes on from JADLZN010011033.1 coordinate 79,678, forward strand.
CTGGTTTATTGGTGGAGAAGTCACCGGTGTCTGTTTTTTATTGGCTTGCAGCATTTCTGTCTGTGGCCTCCGCCACTGAAAGGGGCTCCTCGACTCAAGTCGCGTCGCGGGTAATTTGGTTTTCCTCAAGCGCACGCGCTACTTCATACTTCTTCTTACGTCAAGCTTCTTATTATGATTATCTCATGACTAGATATAAAATATAGGCCATAGGCCTATAGCCTACATCACAAATTATTAGCATTTTTGTAGAAGAAAGGTTTTCTCCACCGAACGAGTTATAGGGTGTCTGAGCAGAGTTTGAACCTTTTCCAAATGCAGTCAAAGTAAGGCTGGTGGTGTTACAAATAGGCAACTATTTTTACTTTTTTAAAATATAAATGTTTCGACTGCATTTTCAGATGTTTCAGTAGCTAAACATAAGTTAGTTCGTTATTATAGTAAGTGAGTGTGCGCTAAATATGAACAAACGCACAGAAATAGTCCAAGACATTAAGGGTTTTTAAAGGAATGGCCTTGCACACTCAGATAGCGGACGGGAGAATAGCTTATAGCCTAGCTTAATTATAAATGTAAAAATCCTGTGTTTTGTTTAAAATGTCTGTAAGATGTTTAACGGTTATCTAGCTGTGCTAGATGTGACAAAAGACAATTTAAGATGCACTAGAGGAACAAACTGTGCAAAGCTGGCGGAGATTTCTATTAAACGTCGACCAAGTCTTTATATAATATACACTTTTTATTTGCACCAATTTGACCACTCGTGTAATAGGCTACTCAAGTGTGTTCTTGGAAACCGTGTAGCCTATATTTAGATAGAGATTTTTTAAATACACATTTTGGTTCATAGAGTTTTGCTAGAAAATTATTACGTGGGCAAGCGGATTTCGAAAAGGAGTCGCCTAGATGCAAAATATTATTTAACACCGTTATCGTCAAATTAACATTTTAAAACCCAATAAAAGCCGCACTTGAGTGATGATGCAATGAAACGCTGAAAAAATGATGTGATAACTGTTAGCTAGTGCGGATGGTTTGAGAGGCGCAATACTGAAAACAGCCGGTAGAGGGAGTGGATGTGGCGACACTCTGTCAGAGAGAGAGAGCGGACCGGCTGCTGAAGTTCTTAGTGGTACCCAGCCAGCGCTGAACTATTTGGACCTTTTGCCCATGAATGCTCATGCATCGCTCTTAAAATAATACGTTCATCCTCTTATGTGAGGAAAGGTGCTGTACCGTACATTTACAGACATGATATCACACAGTTACAGCAGCCCTAGCAACAGCTCGCGTTTGTGCTCGCTGTGGTGGTGAAGCATGTGTGAATGTTTCTTTAAGAGCCAGCACCTTTACATCGAGAGGGAGGGGGAGAGAGAGAGGGAGGGGGGGGGAGAGAGAGACTGGGGTTGTCTGTGGATAGGTGTAACGTTTGCTCGCTCGGTGCCGTCGTTACATGTGTGAGGAAGAGGAAGAGGGAAGGGGGGAGGCTGATAACTGGGCGAATTCGGCACCCGAAAGCGCTGCGCTCCGATGGGGTCGACAGGGATGAAATGATGATGATTATGATGATGTCTAGCGTTTACTCTCGACGATGACAACGGTGAGCGGTGCATATTTCAGCATCGCATGCATTTTCTTAGATATGCATGTTTGTGTTTGTGATATCGCCCAGCTGTGGAGATGAGGAGGGGGATGGAGGACTTTGGAGGAGGGGGCGAGGCGAAAGGATGGGAGGAAGAGAATAAAACAGCAACATTTGAAGAAATGACACGATGCGTTGTTCGTTAGACTAGTTCAAATGTAATCGTTTCCTTTCGACGGCATGTCCTGTCGCTTATCTGCAGAAGAGAGACGGCACACATATCATGGTGGAGCGAGCGGCAGAGGAATACGTCAACACATACATCCAGCCCAGTTGACACTAGAACGCTGAGCGGCGTTTGGGCGAACTGCGAACGGAGCGGTGCTTATTATTTATTCTTTTCATCGAGCCATTCATGTTAGTGCGGAATAAACCAGATCAGCAGCATCCACCCGTTTCTTCCTTACTGCGTGTCGACAGCGTCCACGGAAACACAAAACGCGCTGCCCGGCTACATGATCGTTACACACCACGAATTTCATTTCCGTATATCATGCGCATCCATTAGCCTCTTGACTAATGTGCTTTACAGAGCCTGTTTAGAGAAGCAAATGTACCGTAAAGGCGAACGGAAAATAAAAGCGGTGCGTTGTGCTATTAGGAATCGGCTGCGGTCTGTGTTGAAGGGAATTTGAAATAGGTGTGTGTCGGAGAAAGAGAGGGAGGGAGCCAGAGAGACGGACGGACGGACAGACGGGCAGGCAGAGAGACTAAACAAATGGAACTGGGTGTAGATTTGAATGTTCTGCATGACAGTCGCGGAAACGAGGCGGATACACTGTGTTTATTCGCCTCGACGTCGTTAACATTCAAGACAAGGGAGTATTTAGCACGATTTGTGGCCTGTGCGAGGAATCACTGCTCTATTGATTCTTCCAAATTCCTCTGTGTCGACATTCACTGGAACAGGACGCTCTTTCATGCTATTCCCAGATTTCTGTGACGGGGAAACCCGATGGTTACAATGTTATTTGTAGTTTGATGCTCCCCAATGTGTCTGCCACCATCTAGTGCTGAGTCCTGTGTCGAAGAGCCGAGTGATTTCAGTGCTAACTCCATGTCTCTCACTCAATGCTTTTACATGCACAGGAATATTCTGATGTGAATCAGAATTTGGTCATATTTTGATTATGCAAGGGTCATGCCAACACATTGATTGCCATAGCCAGATTAATCCAGTGTTTTGGTTTCTGGAAATCTTAATTGGATAGCATATGCTTGTATTATTAAGATTTGTGGGTCATATTCGGAATATCGACTTTAACTGAACATTCTTTTTATCTACGTCCAAGCAAAGGTAATTTGTGATATCAGATATAAACACCTCAAAATCTCAGAGAAATTAAACACTTTTTCTTTTCTAATGAAGATGAAATAAAATTGAAAGAATAATCATGGCTTATATTTGTAAGAGTCCCGTGACTTATATTTTCGCAAATCATAGCTCCTGTGTTGGGATATGAAAGATATTTCATGAGTTGATTCAATTATTCTTCAAAATGACTAAAATGCATGGTGCACTATAAATGGCTCAAGCAAACAGAAAAATGTTCAGGATATGCTGATATGTCACTATTTCTGGAACATATGGAAATCTGTTTTCAGAATAAAGGCTTACCTGGAATATGAACCTTAATCAGAAAGTTATGTGCATATAAATGATGTCACTGTCAAGATGGGCATATTACTTTTAAGCATTACAGTTTTTTATTTAGTGTCTTTAATCACAATATGTTTTAAAGGTTTAAATGACAGTCAACAGTAACCCAACAGCACAGATCATTCCCCACTTATCTATCCCAGTGCTATGACAACTTGTATTACAACATTTAATGCATTAAATGTCTGCATTGAAAGCATGTTTTATTAGTAATTGCAAAAGTAAGATATCATAACAGTTGTGTTTCACCTCTTTCTGTCCGAAGCCTTTTTGGTTTTGTTTATTGTATTATTTTCTCCATGTGTACTGTCCCCCTATTCCCTTTTTTTGTGATGGTATCCCAAGAGTCAATAAAAGTGCTATTGTAAAACAGTCTACTGGGAAACTTGCTGTTTTAAAATGGTTTACTCAGAGACTATGAATTCACTGGATTTGATGTATAATGCTTTATTTCTTCATGTCTTGCCCAGCTTTGACCATTTGTGCTAATGTCACTCTCCTTTATTTTCCTCTTCAGCTCTCCTTTACTTGAAGTTCGAACCCATTGGGTAGAAGACTCTCCTCCATGCCCACCCTTCCTTTTACCTAATCCAGTCCCTGCGACCCAGTGACTTTCCCCTCCTACTTTCTCCTGCCACTTTTGTCCCACCTGATACCACGTCCTGCTGCTCCACCCAAACACACCCAAGCCAAGGATTTTGAACAGCACATACTAAAAGCCAATCAGGAGCCTTGAAGCCATTCAGGAAATAGCAACACAACTCATGAATCTACCTGAGCGCTGAGGAAAAAATAAAGGAAAAGCTGTGGATAATAAACTCATTGTCAAGAAGACAGTTCGGACAGTACGTGTCCACCCTTGAAGAAGAGCACAGCAATTAGGAGATTCCTGCAAGAAAGCTTGAATAGAGGGTGAATTCAAACTGAGGGACAGGATATAGAGGAAAAGAAAGAGAGAACAAATGCACGCATAATATAACATATCTGCATACTCACATTCCCACACACATTGCAGACTGTTAAGGCGCACGTTCTTACCACAGACCACACGCTGCACCATCCTAAACACCCGCATATGAATGACAAGTTGTTTATCTGTGTGCCGTAGGCTCTCAGGCACGCAAACACCATCAGATTCGCGGTCCCACACTGTGATCCTCGCAAATTCCTCTTTTTGTAGGGCCAAGACATACACACACTCGCCCTTAAACTCTCGCACCTGTTCACGGCCTCAAGATGATGTGTGAGGTGATGCCCACCATCTCGGAGGACGGGCGGGGTGGTGGTGGAGGAGGCCCGTCCTCTCCTGCTGGAGGTGGTGGGGGTATGGGGGGCAGTGCAGGGGCCATGGGTGGTGGCTATGGGGGCCGGGAGGCCCGTAGTGGAGACGAGGGGGGGAGCACTGGAAATCTGGAGTCTCTGATGGTGAACATGCTGACGGAGAGAGAGCGGCTGCTAGAGAGTCTCAGAGAGACCCAGGAGAGTCTCGGCACGGCACAGCTACGTCTGCGAGAGCTGGGTCACGAGAAGGACTCGCTACAGAGACAACTCTCCATCGCACTGCCACAGGTACACATCAGGGGTCCTGAATGTGTGTTTAAAACATTATTTGAAGTTGCAAGAGATTCATAATGTGAATATTCGTAATTATATTGATTTATTGTGCTCCCTTAATTTAAAATCATAAATATCATCTTCGTTTGGAGTAACATGTTTTAAAGGAATATCTGGGGTTCATCAAAGTTACATGTATGCTCAAATGACAGCATTTGTGGCATAATATTGATTACTACTTTTATTTAAAAAAAAACTAAGCAAAAACTTAGTGAGGCAATTACAATGGAAGCAAATGGGGCCAATCTGTAAACATTAAGATACTTATTTATTATTTTTTTTAAAGAAACACAAAAGCACAAGATGTGCACAATTGATTTAATGAGGTTGAGGGGTTACATGATTTTAGTATGAAAAGTCTTAAGTTATATCCAATTTTACAATGTTCCCAAACAAATGTCTACAAAAATTATGATTTAAATAGATTTACAGTACTGATCAAGTAATACACAAGTTTTAACAGAGGAATTGATGTAAGTGCTTTCGCAAAATTATAGCTTTAAAATTGGTCCTATTGTCTTCCATTGCAAGTTTCTTACCAAAATAGCTCAATTTTGGGGGCAAAAAAGGTCCATTGTCTGTTTTCAGTAGCCTAGCTATGTATAAAGCACAGTTCGCACAGAAGTCACTTTCTAATCAAGCAGCTTTCTGTTTGGTCAGCACAGCAAATGCATGTGACCAACCTGAAAATGAGCTAAATCTGCATTCACGTTTTTCACCCTTGTGCAAAATTCACGAGGATTCTTATTAAAATGACACTATTTTGCTCACAAATTGGATATGGGCCACACCATAACAATGATTTTTTTATATATAATTATTTTGGTGATAATTATCACACAAATGCTGTCATTTGAGCTTAAAGGGGGAATTTACTGCTGGAATGCTGGCTTTTTTTTAATAAAACTTGGCTGTTTATGCAGTAGAAATGCGAAACATTTTTAAAATCTGTGATACATGACTAGAGAAAAAGGGCTGTGATGTTCCCTTTTGCCAAGAAGTTCAACACCCATAATGCACTTTTGGTTTTGACGTCGCCTCTATGACCTGACTGTCTGTGGATGGGAATATGAAAATGCACAATCTGTAGTTTTAACAAAAGCTCTGGAGCTGTCAAAGGTCTTGAGGTTTTGGAGGTTATGGAGCTGGCTTTTGCTGAATAATCACTGATAATCTGGGTGCACGTAACACAGAGCTTATCCATTAACTTGGATTGAACCTGGAATATTCCCTTAAGAATTTGGACTGGAAAGTTTGCATGGAAAAACAGTTCACTGAGATGAACCATGTCTGATGATGAGCTGCCAGTGAAGTATTAGTGATGTCACACACAGACAGATGTAAAGAATTTTAAAGAGTCAGAACTAAGCTTGTCTGGTTAGTGTCATGTCCTTTGTTTGCATTGGGCAGTCTGTGATTATATCTGTCTGATTTGGCTGACATTTAAGCTAATCTTTATCTTCTAGATTGCTGTGGGCTTTTCTTTTCAGGTCTTGAACTGTTTGGTCTCCTCTGATCTAATTTAAGGTGTTCTACATGTATTTTTGAGATTATCTGCTTATTTATGATTCTGTGACTTGTTTTAGGCAAGGTGGGACAATATATTTTTGATTGTTGAAGAGTATAATCTTTTGAATCTTTTGTTGTTTCATTTGTAGATTTGGTCAAATAATGAATTTGAATCCTTTAAAGACATCATAGCAGCTTAAGGTGAAGTAATGAGCTTGGCCAGTGGATAAATCTGTCAGGCATTGCAGTTGTATATGGGGTCAGAACAGTATTAAAATGAATATATTCACAAATGCATAACCTTATTCAAATTCACAAAATGTGTTCATGAGTTTTTCAAATGATTTTATATTACAAATAGATTTTTGGATCTGCATTTACAAATCTTCACATTATGGTTGTCACCTTAGATTTGTGTTCATATATACATTTCACAAATGATTGACTCAAGTAAGGTGACCCAAGTAAATCTTTTTTCTGCAATATGTCTTTTTATGGGAGAGTTGTGTCATGTTTAAATGTTACAATTACACAGAAACAAAATTAAAAGTAATACTTTTAGTTTAGTAATTTAAGTCACTCACTTCGTTGCTGGCATCCTTGCTGCCTGTCACATTATATGTAGTTCTCAAAGACATATACGTACACTGCGAAATTGACAACCACTTTGATTTGTAGTAAAGTGAATCCTCTAAGTTCAAAATAAAGGAGTCGCTTCTAATATACCAAACTCTCTGGACCTCTCTGGAGAAAAAAAAGTTGCTCTTTGCATAATGTGTGGATTTCATTTCAGCATAACATCACTCCTTTTCTATTAAAGCACATTGCACAGAAGAGACAGACAGCATTGAGTCACAGAGTTGAACTTAACTGTATTGTTAAAAGTCTTTTCCGTCATCATCCATCTTGTCTTGTTTTACAGGTAAATAAAACAAAATACCTTTTTAACAAAAATAATTTTTGACGTCTAAAGAAAATATACATGTAAGAATGAATTTGTGAATCAAAACCTGTCAGACAAGTCACAATTCCAAGGTGACCCACAAATGTGTGACAATTTGCAAATGCAGATTGAACAATAAATTATTAAATGCAAAAACATTGAACAATTTGTCAGTGCATTTGCATATTTATGAATCATGCTTTGTTCATGTGAATTAGGTTACACATTTATGATTCTGTTTTTGTGAACGTATTCCTTTTTATACAGTTCTAACACCATATTTGTCTACCAATTAAAGATCATCAACGTCTGTATCACTGGAAACATTTTGGGACCGACTGCCACCAACATATGGCTTGAAATATGGGAATGACTGGATATTTAAGGGGCATAGCAACACAGAGAGAGGGAGAATCAATATCTCTCTCTCTTTCACACACAAACATATGCAAACACTCTGAAATAGGCAGACACATATTCAGAGCAGTGATACATTAAGCAGGGTTCAGTCGGCGCATCCCATCAGTGTTGGGCGTATGAGAGAAAAACGAATCGAGAAAGAGACAAAAGCTGAAAAAGAGGATGTAAAGCCATTGTTGAGGTCCTTTGTGTCAGTGGAGCCGTAGTGGGAGCTTGAATGAGAGAGAAATAAGGCAGGACATTATCACGCAGTTGAGTTTGGCATACTTTTGCCAAACATAATTCTAGTCCAAACTCAGCAAGGTACATTTCCAGAATGCCAAAGTCCTATGGGCCCACTGAGTTACCATCTGTGTACCACTATACCACTCCTAAGCTCAGCCCCCCCACTCCTCCTTTCCTCTCCTCCTCCTTGCTCCAGCTTCTTTTCCCTATTTTTGCATGTTGGCAGAAAGTGAGGCAGTTAGATATAGACAGGATGGAGACGTGACCCACCAAACGCATTCATCATGAAGGAAAGGAAACATGATTGGCCGATTTGAGCTCAGAAGGTACATGCAACGTGATTGGTGCTTTGCTTGTTAAAGGCCTTTTGATTGGGGTTTGGTTTGCATTGCGGAGGGAATGTGATTGCTTAGTAAGATTGGCTCGGATTCAAATCTCCTTATGTTTTTCTTGAGTCGCTGATTTGATTGATCCGGGATTTGATTCACTTTTAGGTTAAGTTATTATTCAGCATCATCTAATAAAAATCCCAAGATCTGCTGTGCATTTAAGTAAATGGACACACAAAGTACATAATTACACATGCAATAGCAATTTTGTCTGCGTAAGACAGGGAAGCTGTGTCATGCGTGATTCTTGAGGAAGGTGCCCGATCACATATAGGCGGCTGGAAAAAGATGGTGTGGCTTTAGGCTCGCAGTGGCAGCCGTGTGAGGCCATATGTCATCTTACACAACATAATGCTATGAAGACCTTACACCCGAGAGTTGCTCATTGGAGTGTTCAGAATGTGGACTTTGTCAGCTGTTCACACAGAAGCAATAAAAGTAACAAACTCTGATTCAGTCCCACATGCACACAAACACGGGTTGGTTGTACGATACCAACGTTTGGGCATTTACGATACCAGCCTCTGTTAACTCAGTAACTAATCAACAGCCTTGTATTACTGATTAAATGATGCTGCGATGTCAATAAATGAAATAGTTCAGTGTCAGTAATTTGCATAATCTCATGTTTTTTAAATTAATGTATTAACACGTTCAGTTGTTGAATTCGGCAGTTTGTTTGCAAAATGTATATAAAAAGAGGCAAAGAGCTGAATTTTTGCAACACTGCTCACACATGCTGTAGTAGGCTATAACAAAAACATAACTGCAACAAAACACATGGGAAGTCCAAACGAACTCTGAACTCAATGCAAATGTGCAATAATTTAATAATCTTTCTCTACACTTTTGTAACAACGTTTTTTCATCTGCTGTCGTCTGATGGTCTGAGTACAGTAATACGTTTAAACTTTTGATGATCATTAAATTCTTTATACATAGAGTGTAAATGCCTACTTTTCTTGTGTATCCTATCTGAATAAATTAGATTTATAGATGAAAAAAATGTTTAAGAAATTTAATTTAAACCAGTGGTTGGGTTACCAGTGCCCAAACTGTTGAACTGTGCTGAATAGCAGTATGTTGTAAGTTTTTCATCTAATATTTATATTTTATTTTAGCTTGATTTCATCAACAACATTTTTAATAGTTTTAGTTAACAATAACAACCCTTACCAAAATGTAGTATACTTCAAGTTTAGTTTATTAAGTGTACTTAAGTAAAGTTCAAGTATATTTTAAGTATACTTTATGTAGTAAGTATACAAATATCAGTGTACTAGAATTTACCCCCAAAAAAACCCCCATAGTAAGTGTACTATTTCAATACTCCTTGGTACTAAATTGGCCCACTTTCTAGTATATAAAAGTATACTTTTAAATATACTTTAAGTATAACAGTAGTAAACTTTGAGTACACAACTAGTTTGCATCAATATTTTTAGCTTGTACTGAAACTATACTAAAAGTGAACTTATAGGTATACTTATAGTTTACTAATTAGATACTTGTAGCATTTTTAGTACACTTTGAAGTAGGGTTGTGACGGTGAGGAAATCTTCCCACCGGATAATCACCATGTGACAACACCAGTAATACCGGTATCACCGCGGAGGGTGGGGCGTTCCCTCTTTTCCACGCTTGCCTTCGCTTTTAAATAGCTTGTAAAAGCAGTGTGCATTTTACTTTCACTTTTAAATAGCGGCAATTCGGCGTAAAGCAGTTGTTTTTAGTTTTTAGTTCGTTTGAATTTTCCTCTTTTCCTCGCTTTCCTTCGCTTTAAATAGCTTAAAAGCGCCTTGCGCATTTTACTTTCACTTTTGAATTAGCGGCAGTTAAATTGCTTGAATTGCTTGAATACAACAACAAAATACAACGTCAAACTCACTTTAGCGTATATATAAAACATAGAACTTTTATTAACAACACAAATAAAAATACACCATGCTACAGGCTATGCCTAATATAAAATAACAAAAAACTTACATAAAGTTTAATAGGTATACAAAACTGGAAATAAGTAAATGTATAATATATAAACAAATAAATAAGAAACGTAAAACGTTTATTAGCAAAACGAATGTCAAGTAAAATAAATAAATGACACAAAGTTTAAATAAAGTAAAAATCAGCAAACAATGTGGAACCAATTAAATAAGAAACAAATGTTTTAAAAAACTTCCAAAATCACCTTAGATAAGCGACAAAAGTCAACAGGCTTTTCAAATCCAAAATATTGACAAAGGGCGCTTTTGCATTTCGTTTCGAAACTAAATCTTCCGCGATCGTCTTGTCTGTCTCACCACACTCTTCTTGTCAGTCAGCTCGACTCACTCTCCTCACTGGATAAATGAAATCTGATCTGTGATTCGACGGTCATTCGATGGTGGGGGTCGGTGACGCGGTGGGCAAGTGACTTAATCGGTGTTGCGGCTTAACATCGGTATCACCTATCGCGGCAAGCCTACTTTGAAGTAGTCTCAGTAAACTACTAGTTTAGTAGTTTTATACTGCAAGTATACTCGTAAGTTTTCTTTAAGTGAACTTTACATCATACTTAAAGTATACTACTATGTCCCTATTTAGTATTAATTGGTATTATTGGTATATGAATATTGAACATACAAAACATCAAAAAAAGAACAGGGTATCTGCTTGTAAAAAAAAACATTTTATTCTAGCTTCATGCATTCTTTTTTAAACACTTGAATGTGCGTAAGTTTCATAAATAAAAAATAAAGAAAGAAATAACATTTTGAAAAAAAAAAAGCTGAAAAAAAGACTATGAATTGGATTCAAAATGATAATCAAAACGTAGATGGAGTCAACCAACACCCCAAAGCTTGACAGTCATTATTTCCTCTTCATTGGTCGACATTTTATTCCATAAGGTTACACAGTTTTGATGCTGTTTTGTCTGATGATCGTGTTAGATTACATGTGGAAGCATCTGTTGTTTTGGTTTCTTCTTCACTTGTGTTTTTTGGAAATTCTGTACAGAACATGTGTACTAGCGCCCCCTACCGTATAACAATGAAAACACGGATTCTAGGAGCACAAGTATACAGTAGCTCAAATATATTTAGACTTTTTCCTCAGTATAAGTCAAGTATACTTAAATATCATTTTAGTATATTTCTGAGAAGTACATAAAGCCCATTTCTGAGAAGTACATAAAGTAGACTAAAAGTGTACTTTCCTATTTTTAGTTTAAAAGAAGTATACTAACAGCACACTTGAATAAACTTCTTTTTCGTAAGGGAACACTGGCGGATATATATATATATATATTATATAGAGAGAGAGAGAGAGAGAGAGAGAGAGAGAGAGAGAGAGAGAGAGAGAAAGTATCTTTCAAGGTTTTGAAATCACTAACCTATCAAACCTAGGCAAATCCAGTGATTATTTTCATCTTCAAAACAGCTGAACTTCTTGTATCAGCCTGCAAACACAACTTTTCAGGCAGACTGATAATAAACCCTGTGGGCTCTTACACCTAGTGAAATGGTGTGAAGTCAGCCAATCAGATTAGAGCTTGCCAGATTGAGAAAGTGTGTGTTTCAGTTGTGTGTATGCACCGTGTCTCAGACGGTCAGTGAGTCTGTGGGCGGTCCGTGGGCAGGCTGTCTGAAGCCCAGACTGCACGGTGGACATATGTGGTGTATGTGTTTATTTCTACATTATGTCTGTGTGGTTTGAGTGATCCGTAAATATATTTCAGGCTGACCATAGCACTGGATACACACTCTTTGCTTTATTTGTGTTGATTGCTAGGAGCCTGTAAAGATCAGAACAGAGTTAATTTTCTGTTGTGTCTGTTTGTGTGTGTGAGCAGGAGTTTGCGGTGTTGACCAAAGAGCTGAATGTATGTCGGGAGCAGCTGCTGGAGAGAGAAGAGGAGATTGCTGAGCTCAAGGCGGAGAGGAACAATACACGGGTCAGTAACTCCATAACCATAATATGTGCGTGTGAAACAGACATCACATCCTCTTTAGATCCCCTGCCTGTGTTTGTGTGTTTAGGGTGTTTGTTTTTGATGAAAAGTTTTGGCTGGGGTGCAATATCCCACCCTTACCATATATATATATAGACTAGTTTTCACAAAGGCGTTCTCTCAGTAACTAGAGTCAGAAGTACAGTGACAAATGGATGTTTTCTGTAGCTAGTTCAAAACAAATTTTCATTTACTTTCCAATTTTGTTTCGGAATTCCAGGAGAAAACAAGGTAGATCCAAGTGCAGTTTATTAAAGTACAAAAGAACAGAACAAAAACGTGGCAAAAGGTAATCCAAAACACAGAGAACAGAAAACACGATGAACATGAGACAACTATGAACTCAGACAATACACAATCTAGCAGCAGTGACAGACAGTGAGCATGGTATATATATAGATGGGATAATGAGTAAATGATAAACAGGTGATCATGATCGGAACTGATAAACAGGTGCTACTGATCAGAACAGAAAGACAAGCAAGGGACTATGGGAAATGGAGTTAAACAACAAGAAACTGGAGCGCCCTCAAGTGGCCAGTCCAGGGCACCACAACCAGACACTGTGACATTACCCCCCCTCTACGGAGCGGATACCAGACGCTCCACCAGAACACACAAAAGTTCAGGAGGGAGGTGGAATTGAGGCGGACCAGGGGGAGGGACGGCGGGCCAGGACCATACAATGGAAGGGGGCCAGGGGACAGAGATAGACCAGGGCATGAGCACAGAACCGGCAGGGTGAAAGGCCAAGGCGGGGCCGGCAGGATGAACCAGCAAGGCCCCAACCACACAGGAATCCCAGCAGATAGCCAGGATGGAGCCGGAGGAATGAGCCAGTGAGGCTCCTGCAAAACCAAAACCCAGGCAGGCAACCAGAGCGGAACCGGAATCCTGTCAGGCAACACTGGTGGGACAGAAAACCCTCTCAGCGACTCAAGAAAAACTGTAAACAAGAGCAGAGAGAGTTTAGTACCAGCCTCGATGGCTGCAACAGGACAGGCCGATTGATCCGCAACGGTCCCTGTGAGCTCCCAGACTGGAGCGGGCTCTGGAGTGGGCTCTGTGAGCTCCCGGACTGGAGCGGGCTCTGGAGTGGGCTCTGTGAGCTCCCGGACTGGAGCGGGCTCTGGAGTGGGCTCTGTGAGCTCCCGGACTGGAGCGGGCTCTGGAGTGGGCTCTATAAGCTTCCGGACTGGAGCGGGCTGTGAGCTCCGGCGGCCAAGCGGGCTCTGTGAGCTCCCGGACTGGAGCGGGCTCTGTGAGCTCCCGGACTGGAGCGGGCTCTGGAGTGGGCTCGGTGAGCTCCCGGACTGGAGCGGGCTCTGGAGTGGGCTCTGTGAGCTCCCGGACTGGAGCGGGCTCTGGAGTGGGCTCCCGGACTGGAGCGGGCTCTGGAGTGGGCTCTGTGAGCTCCCCGACTGGAGCGGGCTCTGGAGCGGGCTCTGTGAGCTCCGGGTGCTCCCGGACTGGAGCGGGCTCTGTGAGCTCCCGGACTGGAGTGGGCTCTGGAGAACTGGAGTGGACCTTCTGGCCTCCTACTGACCTCTCGCTTGCGTGACTGAGACAATGATGATGCGCTATCACTGGAGCGGGCTCTGGCATCTCCGGGGGCACTGCAAGGGACTCAGACTGACATGACATTACCAAGTTGCGGTAACGGAGATACTCAATGAGACCCCAAAAGTCAAGAATCTTAAGCCCAACCATCTCCCGAGGAGGCACGGGATTGTCTAAACAATCATTAAAATCTTCTTTAAAATCAGAGTCATAAAGTTCCATCCCTACCGCAAAGTTCCAAAAGGTCTGAGCGAAACCTCCAATATCCATCCCCTGTTGGCGAAGATCCGCCAACACCCGGAGCCGAGCCCTGCGCTCCTTCGAAGCAGGAGGAATAATACGAATATCCATGGTCCACAAAAAAAGGTGAAAAGAAAAACAAACTGCTGGATCTTGTAGTGGCTGCTAGATTCTGTCACGGAATGCCAGGAGAAAACAAGGTAGATCCAAGTGCAGTTGTTTAGTAAGTAACAAATTAACAGAACAGAACAAAAACGTGGCAAAAGGTAATCCAACACACAGAGAACCGAAAACACGATGAACATGATACAACTATGAACTCAGAAGACAATACACAATCTAGCAGCAATGACAGACAGAGTGAGCATGGTATATATAGATGGGATAATGAGTAAATGATAAACAGGTGATCATGATCGGAAATAATAAACAGGTGCTACTGATCAGAACAGAATAAACAAGCAAGGGACTATGGGAAATTGAGTTTAACACATAAAACATAGAAACAGGAAGAGCGCCCTCAAGTGGCCAGTCCAGGGTACCACAACCAGACACTGTGACAAATTTACCTTTATGTTACTATTGTGGTAGCATGTTATCACAAAAGTTCAACTTGTGTTCAGTTAACAGACTATTTGTCCTGGGAATAATGGTGGAAATATTCAGTCTTTTTTGTAGCCTCTTTGCTGACCTTTTGGGTTTTGAGACTTTTTTTTTTTTGGAAATGAAAATTCTACTTTTGTTCAGCAAGGATGAATTAAATTGATCAAAAATGAAAGTAAAACATTTATAATGTTACAAAAAGGATTTAATTTTAAGAAAATGTTTTTTGTTCTTTGAATTTTTTATTTATCAAAGAAGTAATATATTTTTTAATCGGTATCAACGATCAAAGAATGGTGAGCAACGAAAGTGTATCCGGTTTCCTACTAAATATAGTTAATGGTTTGTGTTATTTTGTTTCACTTCATCAATTATACTGTCATTAATTACTCACCCTCGTGTTGTTCCAAACCCGTAAGACCTTCGTTCAACTTCGGAACACAATTTAAGATATTTTTGATTAAATATGAGAGCTTTCTGATCCTGCATAGACAGCAAGGGAACTACCGCGTTCAAGGCACAGAAAAGTACCAAGATGATCTACAAAGTAGTCCGTGTGACATCAGGGGTTCAACTGTAAAGTTACGAAGCTACGAAAATACTTTTTTGTGCAAAGAAAACAAAAATAACGGCTTTATTCAACAATTCATCTCCTCCGCATCTGTGGACGCGCGTTCACAACAGTATCATGACGCGAGCGTGTGGCGGCACCGGCGCTGACCCAGATCTGGCGTGATGATGGCATTACGCCGGAACTGGGGCAGCGCCGCCACACGCTCGCGTCATGATACTGTCATGATACAGTTGAACCACTGATGTCACACGGACTACGTTGTCGATCCCCTTGTAGATCATCTTGGTACTTTCTGGACCTTGAGCATGGTAGTTACCTTGCTGTCTATGGAAGGTCAGAAAGCCCTCAGATTTCATCAAAAATATCTTAAATTGTGTTCCGAAGATGAATGAAAGTCTTCCGGGTTTCGAACAACACGAGGGTGAGTAATTAATGACAGAATTTAAATTTTTGGGTGAACTAACCCTTTAAGCAGCACAGCTGTTTTCAACATTAATAATGATTAGAAATGTTTCTTGAGCAGCAAATCAGCATATTAGAATGATTTCTGAAGGATCATTTGACACTGAAGACTGAAGTAATGGTTGCTGAAAATTCAGCTTTGGCATCACAGGAATAAATTATTTTAAATGTGAAAAACAGTTAAAGATCTTATAATATTTTGCAATATTACAGTTTTTACTGTAATTTTGATCAAATAATACAGCCTTGAGCCTTTGAGCATAAAGGACTTAAAACATAAAAAAATCTCCCTGACCCCAAAATTTTGAATGGTAATGTATGTGACTCCCCTAAGACTGTTCTCTGGGAGTCAATCCTACTCTGGCAAATGTTCACTAGAGTAAAGAAAGGGGTAATAACTATCCCCCGTCTCCCAATTTAAATTCTTACTTTCTCTGTTTCTTTCCTGTGCTGTCTAGCTGCTGCTGGAGCATCTGGAGTGTCTGGTGTCTCGTCACGAGCGTTCTCTCAGGATGACTGTGGTGAAGAGGCAGGCTCAGTCTCCTGCTGGAGTCTCCAGCGAGGTGGAGGTGCTCAAGGCCCTCAAGTCCCTGTTCGAACACCATAAAGCCCTGGATGAAAAGGTCAGCAGCCCTTCCCTACTCTCTCCTGTCCTACAATATTTTGGCATGATGATAAATCCAAATATCTGAATTTTTTTGTGACCACAGCTGTCGTTTGGTTTCTGTTTTCATTGTGTTTTTCTGGTTAGTCCTGCTCATAATGAAAACACAGTGGCCTAAAGCTTCCGAAATGATGAAAAGCACCATAAAAGTATCACAAAAATAGCCCATATGACTCATATGCTGTATTTAAAGTCTTCTTAAGCTATACATTAGCTTTGTGTGAAGGGAAATAACAAAATCTAAGCCATTATTTCTCTGATGCAAAGGTAGTTTCATTTGGTCCCTTCAAAAAACCTAATAATTCTGTTTTAAAGCACAGCTATCAGTGAAGCAGGACACCTTCTCATATTGCACTTTATGAGTTCATTAAGAAGTTGTTAAAGCTGATATCAGTGTTTAAACAGTCTAGGGCTGAACGATTAATTGCATTTGCGGTTACACTTTACTTGAAGGGGTGTGCATAAGACTGACATGACACAGTGTTCATAATCTTGACAGTACACCTACATGGTGTCTTTTGTATGTATATTGACACATGTTCATGACTTGGTGAAGTTTTTTTATGATGTTTTATGCGAAACTCGGCTTAAGTTCATTCGCTCAGTTATGGAATTTTTAATGCAAAGATGACATTGTATGAGATGTATTTGTTATGGGCTATGGTTAGGGGTAAGGGTAGGGGTAGGGTTAGGTTAGGGTAAGGTCAAATAATGTCATATTTGCATTAAAAATGACATAACTGAGCGAATGACACTTAATGACAGTTGTCATAAACATGCATAAAACCTCCTTCATATTCATGTCATGTCATGATTATGTAGGTGTAATGTCAGTCTTATGCACACCCCTTCAAGTAAAGTGTTACCGCATTTGCGATAATATCGCGATATGAAAAATTTAGATTTTTCAATCGCAGAGGCTGGCGAGAGTGAAGAGGTGTGTTCCACTAAGATCGGTGTATGACATCAAAGTACGGCGAGAGAAAGCTTAAGGAGACGTCCGCGCTCTCTTATAGCTCTCGCAGTACTTTGATGACACACACCCATCGGTCTAAGCAGCGCTGCTTCAAGTCGAGCGCGGGCCATCAGCAGAAAAATAAAAGAAATAAAACGATAAACAGCCAAAGGACGTAACTTAGAATGGGAGATGGATCGGTATGTGAAAGCGAAGAGAAAAGCCACAGATGAAGTCGCACAGAACCAGGCAGGTGCTGGTCATTCAAAAGCTAAATGCAGAAAATATGACGAGGCATATCTTGCTCTCGGCTTCACACACCGTGTCTATACAAGACGCTACAGTTGTGTGTCGCGCCACAACAGCTCTACACTGGACACGACAAAGCAAATCATTTTAACTTTGTGTCAGTACGTCATAAATAGAACAAGGCATCAGTTTAATGTTGGGGTTTGTCGCGCCGCATCCAGTGTAGACAGCGTCACTGATTATATGGTTTCGACGGTATTTGCCGCTCGTGTGTCAGGTGTAGAACACATGTTTATGCGTTGGTGAGGAAAGCCTGTGTGTGTCCTATGCCTTAGCGGACAGCAAGAAACTCACAAAAAATAAAAAAATAAACAGAGAGCGAATATAATAAGTTATCTCTCTATCTGTTTTTCAATGTTTAAGGGATGCAGGTGTTTTTTTTTCCCTGGTGAGGTTTTAAAATTAAAAACACATTAATTTCAAATGTTTAGTGAAATATTGGTAGTATAGTCTGATGGGGGGGGGCCAAAAAAAAGTTTGAGAACCACTGGTCTAAAGTTAACAGACAGTGTTTAAAAAGTGCAGTGCACATGTTTACATATGTTTATTACAGTGACTGTGAATTACCCAAAGTAGTGTGGTAAAGCAACAGACTTGTTTTTATATTTCTGCAATCTACTTTAGTTTGTGTGATTTGTTACTGACTTTCATATTAATGTTTACACCAGGCTTACTTGTCAGTGCTTTATGTTGTCATAATTATTACATGCTTACAAGGTTGGAAGTTCAAAAAATCAGTCAATATACAACTGTGATTGTAGTTGTTAAATAAAAAAAGTCATATCAATTCATGCATCACCTAATATATAGGCCTGGCCTACAGAAAAGAACATTTATGTTTAATCTATCTATAATAGTGTGTTGGTCATACTATACAATGATTTATAGCTTGTCTTTGTTGAATAATACAGAACATAAAGAGCTTTAAAAAAAGAATTGCATATTAAATCGCAATCGCAATATCGGTAAAAAGAAATCGCAATTAGATTATTTTCCAAAATCGTTCAGCCCTAAAACAGTCAGACATCTACAGAATTACTGTCTCTTCATAGAGGTGATGTTTTTTGGACGGTTCCCCTGTTAGTCATTGTCATTTTGTTCCTTTTTTTCCACACTCTCCCTCAGGTGCGTGAGAGATTGCGTGTGGCTTTAGAGAGAGTTGCCGTTCTAGAGGAAGAGCTGGAAGCATCCACAAATGAGGTAAACATCATACGTTTGCAACATATGCCTGTACCTCCTTTTCTCTCTTTATGTGGCACGCTGGTCTTGCATGCTTAGATTTGTTCGCTACACTTAGGTTCTGTCTTTACGGGATCAGATTAAAAGGAGAGAACGGGGTTTGGACAATGGAAAGGAGGTGAGTCCGAACTATTTGGATAATGTTTTGAATCTTTTCAATCTTTTTTTCTCATGTTCCTCTGTTTTTCACACAGCGGCTCCCGAACGGCCCCTCCTCCATCTTGGATGATGGCGAGATTGACAGACAGAGAGAGGGAGAGATAGAGAGACAGAGAGCAGAGCTTTCACAGTTAAAAGAAAGACTGGCGCTCATGTGCAGACAGGTGAGTGTTGCACTGCTGCCCTATAGAGGAAGAATTTTAAAGGAGTCATATGATGTTGCTAAAAAGAACATTATTTTGTGTATTTGGTGTAAGAAATGTGTTTGCGGTTTAAGGTTAAAAAAACACATAATTTCCACATACTGTACATTATTATTTATACTCTATGCCCTGCCTTTCTGAAACGTGTAGATTTTTACAAAGCTCATCGCTCTGAAACGTGAGGTGTGCTCTGATTGGCCAGCCATCCAGAGCGTTGTGATTGGCCGAATACCTCAAGTGTGTGATGGAAATGTTACGCCACTTACCATATTGTGATGCCGTGTCCCGGCCGGAGCGACGAGACAAAAACAATAAAACCCATTATAAACAAGGCATTTGTTGCATCCAGTGGGGACATAATTACAGATTATAATGACATACTGTGTTTTTAAGCGTTGCGTTGCATCGCGCCGTGTAAACATCAAACCATGTCTGCATTTGTGATTGGAAAAATGACCAACAAGCACTACTCTACACTGTTTAAAACTCGCGTTTGAATGGTCAGTGGCAAATTCTTTATATATATATAAAAAAATGTACTTACAGTCTGTGAGTCAGAACAGCCGGCACTGTAGTCTGCTCTCCCAGGATCAGGAAACAGTCCTCCATAAAATGCGCTGCACACATCTGAATATTTGGGTTAAACTGTTCTGGAACAGTGTTGTAAATACAACTTAACCATGATTTCTAGTTGTGTCCTCTTTTGGAAAAAACAAAGTAGTTTCACTTTCACAACAAAAAACACAGCGGCACACGACGGGCTGGAGAGTGAGCAGAGGCAGGCTTGAGTGAGCGGAGGCAGGCGGGCTTGATTGAGCGGAGGTGGGCGGGCTTGAGAACAGCGCGGCTGGGGGATTCGATGAAGGAGCAGCCGGCGGACTTGCGGCAACCACAAGTAACGACCCCGGGCTGGACTCCGCTTCAAAAGCCGATCCGGCGATCCACAGCGCGAAGCTGATGTATTTCCTCAGCGACCAGCACGGGTCAGCTCTAGGCATGACGAAGCGGATATCGTCCCCTTTTGGAAGGCCAAACAAAGTAGTTTCGCTTCACAACAAAGCACACAGCGTCTTCACAACATGGCTGCAGCGGCAACAACAATACTACAGCTAGAATAAAAGTTACGCCTTTTTTCTTTGCTTGAACATTTGGGCGGCTTTATGCAAATCTTCCCACATTGTGACTTAGACATGTGGGGGTGTGTTAGAATGAGTTGTTTTAGGTAGGCGTGGTTGACTCTCTAACTTTTATAAAGAATATCTCTTTGGATTTGAGTCCAAAGACTTTAATCTTTGCAACTTTACAGAACTTCTTTATACACCAAGAGCTTGTAACACTACAAAGATTGGAAAAAAAAAATTGGAATCGCATCATATGACCCCTTAAAAAATCGTAGGCACATCTAACAAGACAAGTGATTCAAAAGGAAGCCAACTTCTAGCCATAGAGAGAATGGCTATCATAATGCAGTGGGGTCCAACCTTCCCCAGCAGATTTCATAGAAGTTCTCTAGTTCTAAGTAATACTGAAAACCCTTGCTTTCCGGTTCAGGGAGTTGGTTTAAGGAGGTGGAGTTAACCTCCGGCAGGAGTTGTGGACTGGACATGACCTGCCATAATGGCATTGCGCAACAAGCTGAATAAAAATCATAACATATATCTATACATATTTCATTAAAAAGGATAAAACTTATTAATTAAAATAATAAAAAATTTATTATTTGAGCTATTTTGCCTATATATGTACACAACTGTTCAAAAGTTTGGGGTCGGTACAGTAAGATGTTTTTAATGGTTTTGTATTTTTGAGAATCACACACACACACACGCAAAATAAATAAATAAATAGAAATTACAGTAATAGTGTGAAATATTATACTAAAAAATAGTATTTAATAATGTTGATTGCCAAACCGATTTTCAGTAGTCATTATTCCAGTCTTCAGTGTCACATGATTTGGTGCTCAAATAACATTTCTTATTACTATCAATGTTGATAACAGTTGTTTCTTAATATTTTTGTCAGTTGAATCCTTTCTAAATAAAATATAAATATTGTTAAAAAAAAATCATTTTCACCCTAAACATTTGAATGGTACTGTATGCGTGTTATGACATGCTAACCACATAGTCAGCTCCACTGAAATTACGTGAGAAAACAAAGCTATTTGTGTGATGTGCAGAGCCGCCTGCCTGTTGGAGAAGGGTCCATATCAGGATTATGAGGTTCCATGATGGTAGGATACGCCTTAGAAGCCAGTTGGGTTTTGCAAACAGAGCTTATAAGTTGTGTGATGCATAGTAGTGTTCACAGCCAAAGAAAGGAAAGACGGGGCAGACGTGTGGGAGAAGCCTACAGTATTGACACCTCAAAGCACTGAAACATTTTGGATGAGAGGTCTAGTTAGTCTGGCATTCCTATGGTTGCCATCAGTGGAGGCTTGTGGGTTTTAAAATAGGGAGGCATACTAATTGTAGGGTCGGGGGATCCCTGACTATTATTATATTTTATTATTATTATTATTAGTTTTTATTTTATTATCATTATTATTTGCTTAACCACTTTAAAAATGGCTTTTTGGTTGCTTTTAGTAAAGAAAACGACACACATACAGCAAGATAACATAATTTCACTTACCTGGCCTATCACATGAAGCAAACATCCATCCCTTCTTAAAAGTTCTGTGTTTAAAAGAGAGCTGGCAGCATCATAAGTACTTGGTACATTATCAGCGTAGCGGGAGACGTTCAAACTAATATCAAGTAATTTAAGTCTCTATGATGATTGGTTGATATCAGAAGGTTTCTTTTCTCAACACTCCTCAGAGCTGAAAAGAAACATTCTGAGACATGAACTGAAATTAATTGTGAATTTTATTAAAATTAAATCGTCCTCCTCCCATTTTCAACTCAAAATTATGGGGAAGCTGTGCCTTGGTTGCCATAGAGATATAGAATCAGAGGAGATGCTGAGTGAAAGACTGTGTCACATTCGGCTGCCCTCTGGTGGATGTATGCAGCATTCCCAATTATAATTGAAAAGAAATGACAGAGGGAGAAATGGCTACTGGACTGCATCCAAGTTTCATTGGCTCGTCTTTGTGTTTGCATGCGTTCATGTGCACATGTTAACATCTGAGCCATGTCTCCAATGTGCAGGTTGGAGAGATCGAGGAGCAGCTCACTACCGCCAGAAGGGAATTAGCTAAATCTGAGGAAGCCAATCAGAAGCTTCAGAGGGACGTGAAAGAGGTGGGTCAGAGGTTATTACGTCCCTAGGGTAAGACGCAATAAATGAATAAAAAGGAAAGGAACAAAAGGTTTCCAGCAAGCCGCCAGACCAAAAAAACACGAACCAAAGCAAACACAATAAAGTATAAGGTAGCTTTATTGTACATGACCAAGGAAAATGCAGCCACCAACTGATAACATTCATTAAGGGACCGTGGTCCAAACAAGGAAATATCAAAAGCAGAAATAATTCGTCTAAGTGACGAATTATTAAAATAAACAAATAACTAAATATGAATAATAAAGCAGTACTTTTCGTCAGAGAGACCCAAGGCCCAAAATAACAAACAAAGCCAAACTAATAAAGTAAAACAATATAAATAACCTGCCACAAAGAAAAAGAAAAAGAAAAAAAGAATACACAATAAACCTAACCTATCTACTCTTAACCGAAAAAAACATAGTAGAAATGAGATTTAAACAAAAGGGCAGGTCTCTCCTACATTACTACCACATTTCAAAAAAATAACCAAACAATCAAAAGAAACACTAACAACACATCTTGGTCTGGCGGCTAACAGGGAATCTGGACCAGTGCGACCGGCCCGAAGTCGCACCACCCGCCCTCTGAAGAGCGGAAGAGGCGTTTTAAAAGGACTGCCAGCTGATCACACCAATTACCGCTGATAGACGGCAGCACTCCTAGTCAATCAGCAGCAATCTGAAACTCAAGACAGAAAACATCCAACAAAACACAAATATTACAGAAACAAACATCATAACGTAACAGAGGTTAAATTCTCATCAAGAGCTCTTCAAAACAAAATCAAGAGCCCCATGTCACGCAACCATGGTTTTGCTGTCATCCCGCCTCCCTTCCCATTTAGAAGGGTTTCCTGCCACGATGCAGTGATTAATTGCCGGTAAAGTGCTCTAGTTGTTGATGGGTGTGTCTGTCAGCCAAAGCGAGATCAATCAAACTGCCAACAAAATAATCAGCTGTCTGTCTGACGTTCCTCATGGAAGAAGTCTAATTTTCTGTATAATAGAAGCATACTGTATTCTCCTGCGGTAACACAAAGACTTGCCAACTTGGCAACGGCGCCTGTTTCATGTCACCGATTGCCGGTAGCTACCGTGCTGGCTTGGCGTCCTATTTACATTGGATGCCTTGAGCAGATTTTTGCTTATAATCTGCTTCCACTGTCATAAAGTACAGTCTCGATAATGGCAAATGAAAGGGTTTTTTCCTCATTTCCCTGGACATACTGCCTGTCGTTCTATTCGCTACACTCGTTTTCCAGTGCCTCTTCTTCCTCCCTCTTAGCAATTATGTAATATTTGATACTGCGCTTTTTGTTTTGCAATAAATGTTTATAGTCAGCTCCATTTGAAGTAAACAGTTACAGTGGAACTGCTGTCTAGACAGACGCCCAAACATAATAATGTTACCAAATGGTCTGATTGTGATTGTTTAGTGTATTTCTGCAATCAGTTAACCATATGTTGTTGTCTTTTATTCTTTTTGACGTTATCACTCTTTTATCTCACAATTTCCCACCCCCTCATTCCCAGGCGCTGTGTCAAAGAGAGGACATGGAGGAAAGAATTACCACCTTAGAGCGCAGGTAAACTAGACCAAATTAGACCAGATCTCACTGCTGTTTTGTCGTATGGTATGGCCTCACTTTGGAATGACACAGATAGAGTTGCAGTTTTGATTTCTCAAGCAGCCTGCAGATCCTCACCGTGTGTGTTTCTGTCTGTAGGTACCTCAGCGCCCAGAGGGAGGCAACCTCTCTCCATGACATCAAAGACAAGCTGGAGAACGAGCTTGCCAGCAAAGAGTCTTTATACAGACAGGTACAAAAGAAAAATCATGTACAGACACACATGAAAGGTGTAACTATTGAAGGAACATTTAACAGTGTGTTCATCAACAGGAGTCTCTGGGGGTTATTCTCAGGGTATGGCGCCATTTGTGCCTGAATATTTTGTTTTTGTTTCATCTGCAAACATTTCAAGACTTTTCTTTCTTTTCAGTTTTCAAGAAATCTTTTGTATTTTAAGACCTTAAAGTTTCAGGGCCGTAACCACCATGGGGAACCACTGTAGGCCCCCTCCAATATTCAGATTATTGGTCAACAAATAGGCCTAGACTCTTTGTTACTGACTACAGCATCAAACTATGATTTTTCCCATAAAACTATTCAATCTTTACAAGGCCAAATTAATTTTCTGATTCTTTTTTTTTTTTTTTCATAGGAAAAAGCATAGACAGTAAAAACATGATATTTGTGTTTAAATAAAAGCTGAATTTAACCATTTTAATCTAAAGGTTTATATTAAATATAATTTACACTTAGATTCAAACGGTCTGGGTTGGTAAGATTTTTAAATGGTTTTGAATAAAGGTTATATTCACCAAGCCTAATTTATTTGGTCAAATGTACAATAAAAATTCTGCAAAATATTCTTAAATATTATTACAATTTAAAGTAACTGTTTTATGTGTTCTTATATTTATGATGCTCAAAAATAATATTATTGACCTCAGTATTAAAAACAGTGGTGCTGCTTAATATTTTTGTAGAAACATGATACACTTTTCAGGATTCTTTGATTAATATAAAGTTCAAAAGAACAGCATTTGTTTGTAAAAGTTCTTTGCTGTCACTTAAATTTTAATTCATCCTTGCTAAATAAAACCATTTCTTTAAAACAAAAAACAACAACAACTTTTGAAGGGTAGTCTACAGTTTTTATTAATTCTATATAACCCATTAAAATGTAGTTGTTATGAATGTGGACATGTAAACTGGTTGATATTCTGATGAATAAATAAAAAAACTAAATAAGAAATTATTTTATTATCACAACAAATGAATCTTGAAATTTGTTTTCTACTTTTTTTGGCATATTATTAAAGATATTAATTCCAAATCTTTATATTTGCACAAAGCTTTTCGCTGTCAATTCTTTAAGTTAAACAAATTTCACAATGGGAAACATATCACTATATATTCACAGTAAATAGAGATGCACTGCAGATTTAGACATTCTTAGCTATGGAACCTAAGAAGGTGTTAATGCACCTAAACTACTGTTTGCATTTAAATCTAAGTGAATTTATTTTGTTGTTTTAGAGGCTTGTGGGTTGAAGTCTGTAATTGTGGCTACAAGAATTTAGAATTTGTTTCCAGGCTCTGTGATATGTCTGGACGTGTTGGTTTTAAGTAACATATGTCTTTGCTGTTCATACGTATCGAAATGATCACTGGTTATAGATAACGTAATGACTAAACTTTTCATCTGCCTATGTTTGTTTACCTGATTTTTGTTCAATTTTATTTATTTTGGTTCTTTGGTGGCTTCGTTTCTGACAAAAAGAAGTTCCATTGTGTTTTTCCAGGTCTCGAGCAAAAACAAAGCACTGTTTTTCCTGAAGAGAATGTGTTCATTATGGTGTTCTTTATTATTTCGCCTCATTGTTCTGTCACTCAGAGCGAAGAGAAGAACAGGCAGCTCCAGGAGCGTCTAGACGATGCTAAACAGAAGCTGCAGCAAACCCTCCAGAGGGCCGAGACGCTGCCCGAGATCGAGGCTCAGCTCGCCCAGAGGGTGGCGGCACTCAACAAGGTGTGTGCTATCAGGTTCAGATCTGTTTGACGTGCTGTGCTATTAACTCATTTCAAATTGAGAACAGGTCCAAACTAATGTTAATAGACATTTTATCCTTGCTCTGTTGTTTAGGCAGAGGAGCGTCATGGCAACTTTGAGGAGCGACTGAGACAGTTAGAGGCACAACTTGAAGAGAAAAATCAGGAGCTACAGAGGGTGACCAATCCTCTCTTTTTTTGTTTGTTCAGCATGTCAAATATCGTGACGTATTTTCACTATGGATGGGCTTTTAGAGTAAAAAAAATTTATTATTTGAAATTAAAATGCAAACATATTGAGTATGACGTGTGAAATTTATTGATTCACAAATGTTACATCATGAGTTTCTCATTTAACATAAAAAGTAAATAAACAATTTGCATTAAACATCTTCAAAATGTAAAGAAAAGAATATTTAAATACATTTTAAACATGTTTAAGTATATTTTAAATACAACTAAAAATAACAATTAAAATTCAACTGGAGAATCCAAAAGCAATTTTGTAAGCAGATGTATGAGTATTGCACATATGAAACAAAAAAACATATAGTTTATATAGTTAATTTATATTTAAAGTTGACTTCTATCTTGTAAAAAACTGATCTGAGAAGCAACCACGTTTCTTGTAGCATTTCTTTTTCCATCATTAAGCGAATCTCTGTCTGATGGGATGTGTGACTTTAACAAGAAACAATTATATTACTTAGAAATAAGTCATATAAATTCAAAAAGAAATTCAAAATAGTGTTACTCTTAGATTTGCTTGAAACCACACAGCGTCATCTCTCGTCACCTTTTATTCACTGTTAGTTAAGTATATACTCAAGATTCATCATTCTTCTTTCTCTGTCCATGACTCCCCCCAGGCGAGGCAGAGGGAGCGGATGAATGACGAACACAACAAGCGTCTCTCTGACACGGTGGACAAGCTTCTGTCGGAGTCCAATGAGAGACTGCAGCTGCACCTGAAGGAGAGAATGGCTGCCCTGGAGGAGAAGGTGTGATCCTCCAAAATTTCAGATTTGATTTCTTTGGCAACGTTGCACACACATCCAAAAAACTGAAAAATAGCCTTGACATGTTACCACATCTTTGATGTTTACCTCAAAATCCAGATGTTGCCTCAATTATGTTCATGTCTAATAGGAGTTCCAGGCTTCCTCTATGTGTCCTCCCTCATTATTTCAGCACAAAAGCAGGTGTTTCATAGCCAATGCATCTCTCATCAGAGAATCTATGATGAATGGCTGAAACATAATTTGCACATAATGTCAGAAACAGAAGACATGAGACGGAAGACATGTGACTGGAATGGTGTAGGAATGTGCAAAACTACATACTTTCAAAATCTGCTAGTTGTGGGATGCCTGAACAACTACTGTAGTTAACTAATCAGTTTTGAGGAAGTATAATTAGGCTGTTTCTGGTTCCTCTGACCTCGGCTGGATGTGTTTGTAAGAGGCCATTTACAAAAAGTGTGTTCAAAAACAGATTGAAGAAGCGTAAGTCTCAAGATCCATTTTTAACGGTTAGGAAAACTATTTCAACATACCGTTTTAAAAACACATGTAAAAATGTAAAAACGTCCTGTAAAAACGAGGGAATTTCAAAAGCATGATTTCTTGGTCTAGAACATCATAGAACATTTTTTTTCTACTTATAATTTTAAGTAATTATTTTTAGTAATTATTTTTAATTTATAATTCAAGAAACACAGCACACTCAGATAGTATGCTAATTTAAGAAAAAACATATCAAAACCTAAAAAAAAAAACTCACCTGATTGGTCAACTATTTCTTACTTGTGACCCTTCCTAGAATGATGGCTAAACAGGCATGTCATGGGTTTGATTCCCAGGAAAAACACATGAGATCAATTTGGATAAGAACACCTTACAACTGAATTAATTTATATGTAAGCATCTGGTGTAATATGTTACAGAACGCTCTCTCTGAGGAACTCGCTAACATGAAGAAGATCCAAGATGATCTCTTAGCGAACAAGGTTTGTTTCTATTAACCTAATTGGATTGTAATAAAAAGAAAGAAAAAAAAAAGAAAGAAGGTTCTGTTCACTTGACCTGAGTCGAAATGGCTACATTATCTGATACTAAAATCTTATTCCTCCTAGGATCAGCTGATTGCAGAGCTGGAGAGGCTTCAACTAGAGCTGGACCAGCTGAGAGGAAGACCTGGTTCCTCTTACTCACGGTAAGATGCATAATATTTCTGCTGTCCTCTTAAAAAGTAATTTATGCCCATTTATGAAGTATATGACATTCACAATCAATTTTACTTTAGTATGTGGCATTAAAAATTTGGGGCCAGTAAGATTTTTTTTAAAGAAATCAATACTACTATTAATACTTAAAGGGGGACATCGGATGCCCATTTTCCACACGTTGGTATGATTCTTTAAAGGTGACATATCATGAAAATCTGACTTTTCCAGGTTTTAAGTGCTATAATCAGGTCCCCGGTGCATCTACCAACCAAGGAAACGTGAAAAAGATTAACCCAGTAACTTTTTTTTGGTAAGCCTTTTTCTGCAAGCATCTGAAAAAAAAACGACTGGAGCATCGATTTATTTCGCTCCCTTGGTGACGTGGGAAAGGGATCTCATTATAATATTACCGCCCCTTAATCTGTAAATTTACACCCACGGCGCCGTTATTGTGTTTTTGCAAGCGACAACAGTGTACCAGCTCTAATGCCATGGCGAAAGTTTGAGCAAAACACGCTAACTGTTCTGTCTTTGGCTGCACAGACGAGCACAGAACACTATTTAGAGTCCCAGCCTCAGAGGAGACAAGAGAGCAGTGGATTTATTGATTCATTTACTGTATATTGCTGCTGCCACACAGATCTAAAATAAACATGCGATTCATTTCCCAGTTGTTTACTGCCACAGACATAACTGACTGTTTCTTGTAACTCATGTGTGTTTTTAACGTAAACTTGTGTGTGAATGAGAACTTAGTTTAGTACTCACATGCTGTGACAGCCGCTTTCGCTTTCTGCTTTGGATGTATGCTCTCAGAAAAGTTTAAACTAATGTGGTTTAAAACGCATGATTTCAGCACAATAAACATGATAATCAGAACCAAAACAGATGTTTTTAGCAGGTCCGAGCTGTAATGGTGCAGCTCTATTCTGGAAAAGGGGGCGGGGAGCAGCAGCTCATTTGCATTTAAAGAGACAGGCCCGAAAAAACTGTGTGTTTCTGCTTCCACTCAAAATAGAAATTTTCAAAATGATATAATAAATGATATGTGGAGAATTTTGAGCTGATATTTCACATACACATTCTGGGGACACCAGAGACTTATATTACATATTGTAAAAAGGGGCATAATATGTCTCCTTTAGGGTCTTCATGAAATGTCTGTAGCATACTTTGGTTTAAAATTTCTCAATGGTCATGTAAAAGAACACATTTTACCTTGTCAAAACCAGCTCTGTTCACAGCTATCCATTTCGGTGTGTGTTTCTTTAAATGATACTGAGCTACTGCTCACCCCACCCCTCTCTTCCGTTGGGCGTTGACTCAATAGTTGCTGGCTTGGACTCATGGCTCCGTGGTGGTCTTATTCAAATAGCTAGCTATCTATGTATAAACCGGCTGCAAATTGAAACATCTCGCTGGATGACACAGTTTCAGACTCTGACAGTGCATAAGAAACTGGTTTCATTTATCTTTTCAGCACTTCAAATGCAAAAACAAAAAACATTTATAATGTTACAGATATTTCTATTTCAAATAAAGTCTGTTCTTTGGAACTTTCTTTTTACCAAAGAACCCTGAAAAAAAGGATCCTGGTTTCTAAAAAAAAAAAAACTATTTTCTATATTGATAATAATAATAAGAAATGTTTCCTGAGCAGCAAATCAGCATATTAAACTGATTTCTGAATGATCATGTCGCACTGAAAACTGGAGTAATGCCTGCTGAAAATTTAGCTTTGCCATCAAAGGAATAAATTACAGGAATCAATTTTAAAAGTTATTTTAAAGTGTAATAATATTTAATCATATTATTGTTTTTACTTCTTTTAAAACCATTTAAAAAATCTTATTGACCCCAAACTTTTGAACAGTATTTGTATTTCTGAGTGGAGCAGGATATTTATTGAGGGAAAAACAAAGGACGGGATGATTTTATCCATCAGGAATAATTTGCATTGTGAAAAATGGGCAGACACTGACCAGTTTTGATTTTATGTTGACTTTAACCATGGCCTCCACTGCTTCTTTATTAGGTCTCTGCCAGGAAGTGCTCTGGAGCTGAGGTACTCCCAGGGAAGTGGGTCACTTCCTGCTGGCTCCACCACCCACCTAGATCATTATGGAAAAACAGGCACAGGAGGCGTGGTCAGACGGGCTCATCGTGGACGCTGGGGCGGGGCAAGGGAGGACGCTAGCAAAGTGAGAACATCTTTGTATGAACCTGCTAATAAATGAATAAAAATGGCTTAATATGAAATTTAACTAGTTGCTTTTTACATTTCTCATGTTCAGTATGGCGATTGGGACAGCGGAGCTTTGCTGGGCACTGGGTTCGAGGGCAGCGTGGAGGACAGGTGTTCTGATGATGAAGAGGATCGTGAGACACTCTTCGGATCGGAGCTGCTGTCACCAAGCGGTCAGACAGATGTGCAGACTCTCGCTATCATGTTGCAGGAGCAGCTGGAGGCCATCAACAAAGAGATTAAGTGAGTTTACTGCAGATGGAGGGACCTTGAGACCGCTTGAAAAAAACTTTCATCTAATGGGAAAGACATTTGAAATGGAGAGTACTCAGAAAGGGAGGTTAATGGGAAATATCAGGGAGACACTCGAAAAGGAGAGTATAGGGCAGGGAACATCAGTACATAAGAGTGTTTTCAAAATCGACTAGAATAACTCAGTCTTAAGAAAACCCTGCTCTTTTTGAATTCACCTGACACCGATTGGACCTTTTACACAACACATAATATATAAATATACATAAATATAACTGTTTTATATTAGAATATTTACATACATTTAAAATGTAATTTATTCCTGTGATGGCAAAGCTGTTATGCTGCTTAATATTTTTTTTTGAAAAATCAGATTCTTCTAACGTTCAAAAGAACAGTATTAAAATAGAATATTTGTAACAAAAATATTTAATTTAGTGTGATCAGTTTAATGTGGTCCTTGCTGAAGAAATTTACTGTTTATAAAACTATTTATGTATAACAAAAATTACTAACCTCAAAATTTGTTCTCTTTGTTTCATTCTCTCTCTCTTTAGGTTTTGTAAATATGAAAAAGTCTTTAAATAAGTCCTAATTTGTTCTTTTTCAATTTAAGACATTAAATTGGAGCCAAAAGTGTGTTATTTCATATGTATATTAAGTTAATGTCGGTGGAGGGAATACAGCACTTGTGATGATATATCTATATATTTATATATATATATATATATACGATAACAGGGGAACAATATCCACAATTTTTAACAGCGGATGAACAATAAAAACTGACAGCCAATATAACCATCCTGTTTAACGAGCGCAGGCATTTAAAGCGGTAGATGACAAAACTGCAGTGCATGCTTATAATAAACAGAACACTATATAGTCCATTGTTAACGCTAATATAGTTATCTGTATCGTTTGTGCTGTATAGTAGTCATTTTTGGTGTGCCTTTAAAATGTCTTGCCTCATGATACCTTCAGAAGCCTTTGTCTTACCATCCTTTCATATTTTCTTAAGGCTGATTCAGGAAGAGAAGGAGAGCACAGAGCTTCGTGCTGAAGAAATCGAGAGCAGAGTCAGCAGCGTGGCTCTGGACGGCCCTCCTGTCCCCCCGACTTCTCTGGGGCGGGACATCACAGGGCGTGGCTTCATCCCCCCATCCCTAACGTCCTCCACCCTGGCATCGCCCTCTCCACCCAGCTCTGGGCACTCCACTCCTCGCCTGCCCCACTCCCCAGCCCGTGAGACAGACAGACAGGTAGGAGCATGTGTGTGATTATTCACAAGTATTGCTATCACACATTGAATAAACATGTGCAAACAGCTGACTATATTCTGGCCATCAGAACAACAAAGATGACGACAGGTCCCTGGCCCTTTTGGATTCCACCCCTCCTCCCACCCCTCGTGCACTGCGATTGGACAGGATGACACACACCCATCCTGGTGCAATGTTGGATGACAGTCGTGAGTTCCGCAGGTGCGCTAACTGGCCCGGCCTGTAATCCATCCTTACATAGGACTGATATTCTGAGAATGCACTATACAAAATGTATAGCCCTTCACACTTCAGTCTTAATACCTTTTTGTAAGTGACCTTTCTGTGGTTTTCCAGCCTCTCAGCTGATGGCAGCAGCTCAAACAGCAGCCAGGACTCCCTCCACAAGGCCAGCAAAAAGAAAAGCATCAAGTCTTCCATTGGCCGGCTCTTTGGGAAGAAGGATAAGGTCAGAATGGGTCAACCTGGACGTGAGTCAGCATCTCTGGGTGAGTCTATCTTAAAAATACTTCAAAACAAAAAAAGTGCTTGACAACAAAATAAAAAAAGAACACTGCACAAAATCAGAGGGATAAACTTAAATTATCCAGAAATGTTCCTTAAGGCCCCTATGAAATTGCTGACTCCTTTCCTAATGAAACCATTCGTTTGCTTAGGAAAAATATCAAAGGGCTCATTGCCTTTTTAAGTAAAAAATAACCTTTATTTATGTCACAGTCATTCAACATGATTTGCTACATGCTAGTTGTTTCCTTTAGTATTAGTGGGAGGGATATTCTCATTCTAGAGAGCATTTGATTAGACAAAAATCTGTATAGTACAACATGAGTCATCACAATTTTTTTGGTTCATTCTTCTGGAATAGAAAAACTGAACGCCTTATATATGTACACTAGCATTTAAAAGCTTGTCTTTGGCAAGATTCTTAATGTTTTTGAAATAAGTCTCTTAGGTTTTCCAAAGCTGCATTTATTTGATCAAAAATACAGCAAAAACTGTAATATTGTGAAATATTATTACAATTTAAATTGTAATACTGTGTTTTCTATTTTAATATTATTCCTGTGATGCCAAAGCTGAATTTTCAGCAGCCATTACTCCAGTCTCCAGTGTCACATGATCCTTCACAAATCATTCTAATATGATGACTTGCTGCACAAGAAACATTTCTACAAGCTCTGCAAAACCATATCTGTATCATGCAATTGATTAGCAAATATGATTATATAACAATGCAACAATGGTAATCTATGTGGTATTCTTACCTGCATCAGGATAAACTGTTTTCGACAACTTAATGTTTCTTTAATGGGCAGTAAAATGTTTAATATACACTGTTCATTCAGTCCTGTTCATTTAACGGCCACCCTTAACCTCTCTGTGTCATCTGTAGCCTCCACCCCCTCAGATGACCTGGGCTCTGTAGATCCTCTCGGACTCACTAAGATGGCCGGTCCGGTGGACAAGGACCGTCGCAGCAAGAAGAAGTAATTTTACTCAAACCAGTCAAGTGTAGTCACTTTCTTCTGACTCTGTATCTCATTCTTTGTACTGAATAAACATCTCACCCTTTCTTTTAGGCATGAGCTGTTGGAGGAGGCATGCCGACAGGGGCTACCCTTTGCATCCTGGGATGGACCCACTGTTGTCTCTTGGCTGGAAGTATGACTCCATATCTGAGCATTGCAATGGATAAAAAGGGGCTTGTTTAGTTTTGCATTGATATATGCTGTTATGTTTGAAAATATGGCATTATTGTTTCCAACTGTCTACTTTCATTCTGTGTTACTTTGATGTCCTAAGAAAAGGTGCTTCCTGTCAGCACTTTTTTGTTTGTTTTGTACTTTCCCTAGAGGTCACCTCTCTCTCTCTCTTTTAGCTGTGGGTGGGCATGCCAGCATGGTACGTGGCAGCCTGTCGTGCTAACGTGAAGAGTGGAGCCATCATGGCTAACCTGTCAGACACAGAGATCCAGAGAGAGATCGGCATCAGTAACCCTCTGCACCGCCTCAAACTGAGACTGGCCATTCAGGAGATGGTGTCCCTGACCAGCCCCTCGGCCCCGGCCAGCACACGCTCTGTACGCTCACATACACTTACATATGCTAAATGCATCATAAAAGAATTAGGATTCTTGGGGTCCAAAAATCTGAGACCACAAATAAAATGCTTCTCATCAGTTTTGTTATTGCACATACAGTAATATTATCAGCAAAACAATTAGAGCGAAAAGTTGAATTGGCAAATGAACATACACTACAGTTTAAAGTGTGGGGTCTGTACGATTTTTAAATGGTTTTGACAGAAGTCTCTTATGCTCACCAAGGCTGCATTTACACATTTGATCAAAAATACAGTAAAAACAGTAATATTGTGAAATATTATTACAATTTAATTTAATTTACACTTTTTTATAACGATGTAAAAGTCTTTCCCATCTTTCCTGTTTAATGCATCCTTGCTAAATTAAAGTATTAATTTCTTTAAAAAAGAAAAATCTTACTGACCCCAGACTTTTTAAAGGTACTGTAAATGTCAAAATTTAATATTTAAAATTCGTTTTTTTCCCATTTTTGTTTTACTGACAGCAGCGTTTGAGCTGTATGAACTCATATTCTCCAGCTTGATTGAAGAATGATCAGAAAAGCATTTTATGCTTCAGTTGAAGCAAGAACATCTGTACAAAGAGTCACATGATCAATATCACAAATTTACTTATGTAATTAGTAGCCTAGAAAGAGTACATAATCATGCATATTTCTTATTCATTTTACATCATAAATATACTTTGTTGTACTTATTAAACATTAGAGTTTAATATGTTAGAGTTTGAATCTCTATTTTAAGCATGATCGTAGACATTTTCACCCCACTCTACATAACTCTAATAAACAGTAATCCTGATAATTGTATGTGTTGTGTTTTTACCACAGTCAACCAGCAACGTGTGGATGACCCATGCTGAGATGGAGTCCCTGACCGCAGCAACCAAACCAGTTAGTAAACACTTTTTGTATTGTCTCAGTACTTCTTGATGCTCTGACTAGATTACTAGTTTGGGAGAAGTAGATGTAGCAGATCCGAATAATGTGTGTCAAAGCCATCAACTACTAGAACACATTAAAAGAATGGATATTGACACAAAACCTCTTACCCACCAATGACTGCACTTCTGACACAGATTTTTGATGTGATATTGTATTGAAACCGATATTTATTTTTTGTGAATATTTCTTTATTACGTAATTAGACTGTTCTGTTTTCCAGTATTTTTTTAAAGTAAATTTCATCTAGATAAAAATAAACACCAGGAGTGTTGGATTGTAATAGAGGTCTGCATTCCCGCGGCTCTCCAGCAGGAACCGTGGTCCCCGACCAGATTTTTAAAATAAAATAAAATGCAGTACCGGTCGGTAACTCTGGTGTAATATGAACGGGAGCGGGCGGTCTAACAATATCCCGTTCCCGACGTCCATTTAGAACAGCATATCTGCGCTTTATTCTTATTGACCACCGGTACAGCTTGCGCTCAGGACTGTTATGCACGTGCTGCACGCATGCTTTAAATGTCACCTGTTTTATTTGCGTGGTCTGTGTGTAGCATGTGCATAACGATGCTCAGAGCAGGCTGTACCTGTGGTGAATATACGACCCTCAGACAGAACAGGAAGGTTGTCGATGAGTGACAGAGAAGAATAAGGATGGAGCAAAGTGTGGATGCGCTGTCCTTGAAGGACGTTCAACTCGATTTTGTTTATATTTTGCTTAGTCTATCATTTTAAATGAAAGATTAAAGTATTTATTTATTTTTCTCTGTGACACTTTTCCTACTGTGTTAACAGGAAAATGTCAAACGAATTTAGTATTTTGACAAGACGAATAAAAATTGCTAATAGGCTATTTTTGTACAACCTACATTTTCATTTTTTTTCTCTCTGAGACACTTTTTCCCTATTGTGTTGTCAATGTTAAACGAACTGTATCCTGACAAGACAAATAAAAATAAGAAATACAATTTTTGTACAACATTTTTTTAAACTTTTTTTTCCTACTGTGTTGCATAAAATATTAAACAAATTTTGTGTCTTAAGATAATTCATATCAATTCAAGTCAAAGTCAATAAATTCAAGACTCTTGACAAGACGAATAAAATAACATACAATTTTGTGCAGACTACAATTTTATTTGTCAGCCTATCTCTCTTTCTTTCAGTAGCGGAAATTTAAATGTGAGATTCTGGAAACGAGATCTAAATATAGCAGGAACGGTTGGGTCGGGAAGAAAATTATTCTAAGCGGACAGCAGGTGAAAAAGAGTGAATATATAGCGGGAGCGGGTGGGTGCGGAATAGAACCTTGCGGGAGCGGGACTAAAAAAACAGTCCCGCGCAGACCTCTAGATTGTAAAGGGCTCTGCCCCCTAGTGGACAGTATGAGAGGCGGCATGAGGAGAGAGTGGAGTGACCGGACATGTGTTGAAGCATCTCTCTCTTTCTCTCTCCCCCTCTGTGTGTCTGGCTAGGCTGTAGCGTTGAACATCCTCAACTTTCCCTCTTTTTTCTGTTTCAGTGTGAACTGCTTCCAACTAATGACCCGGTCACTAACAAACTGTTCCTCCCTTTGTACCTCTCTTCCTGCTTTCCCTCTTCATTCTTCTTTGCTCTTCCTGTCCATCGATGTATCTTTCCTGCTGCCTCTCTGCTGCATTCCTTATCTCCTCTTCCTCACCTCTCTCCTATCATGCTATCACCTCCGCACTCAAGGAGCTGAAAGAGATTAGCTGGGATCAGGTGAGTAACGTCAATACGTCCATTAAACACTTTCAAACTGATGGCGCCATCAGATAGTTGAGACTAAATGATCTTTAAAAGTAAATCAAGTGTGTATTCGTATCACAATCACATTGAATCATTTAAGTGCTGTTTCCTTTTTGATAAATGGTTATCAGAGCTCAACAGTAACAGTAAGGATTTTTTATTTTTGGCCTCAAGACCAAAAAATATAAATATATCTGTTATATGAATTTAAATTTCTGATTTTAAATTGCAGTTTTTTTCCTCCAAAATTTTAAATGTACATTGAATAATAATAAAATAAATAATACATACGTGTTTAAAATAAACAACTATTAATGTATTGTTTACATTTTAAATAATACATTTGTTATTTCATGTTTATTTTAAATATATACTTTTTTCTACTAAATATTAAGCTTAGTTTAGTTAAGTTAAATGTTTTCTTTACAAAAGAATATGTGCAGTAATAGATGTAATAGCAATAATTGCTTTTTATGCCAGTTTTACAAATTCATGAACATGATCAAAAGATTTAAGACATAGTGCTGATCCAATAAGGCAAGTGATAGTTTTATTAACTGGCCCAGAATTTTATTTTTAAGTCCTAAAGTTTGGATTTGTATGTATAAAATACACATTGAAATGAATGAACTGGAATACAATTGTGATAATAAAGTGTGTTTTAAGGTTTTTAAAATTTTTTTTTGCCTTCCTTTGTGATAGATCCTGGCTTATGGAGATATGAACCATGAGTGGGTGGGCAATGATTGGCTGCCCAGTCTGGGTTTGCCCCAGTACAGAAGCTACTTCATGGAGTCACTGGTGGACGCCCGCATGTTGGACCATCTGACCAAGAAAGAGCT
Source organism: Sinocyclocheilus anophthalmus (assembly GCA_018155175.1). Classification (NCBI taxonomy): domain Eukaryota; kingdom Metazoa; phylum Chordata; class Actinopteri; order Cypriniformes; family Cyprinidae; genus Sinocyclocheilus; species Sinocyclocheilus anophthalmus. The sequence continues at coordinate 117,597 of JADLZN010011033.1, forward strand.
GCGTGGGCAGCTGAAAATGGTGGACAGTTTCCACAGGTATTTTCTGTCTCTCTCTCCCCATCTGTTAAATGCTGCCCCATCTCATTCCATCCAATGACTATCAGTTATTCTCATGGTGCAGGTGTGTGTCTTAGGGCCTTTCCTAATCTCTAATGTGCCTGGAGTTTGTCAGGGTGGAGTGCCCTAATGAATTTAGAAAGCCCCACAACCTCTCTCTTGATCCTTGTGACCTTTTGACCCCACAGGGTGAGCTTGCATTATGGCATCATGTGCCTGAAGCGCCTGAATTATGACCGCAAGGAGCTGGAGAGGAGGAGAGATGAGAGCCAGCACCAGAATAAAGGTTTTCTTTTTTGTCTTTTCCTTCATCTATTTTTTTACTTGCTTACTGTTGCTAACAGAGATGCCTAACATTGAGTACAAGGGTACACTGACATTGTAGGGGTCTTGTCCAAGTTGCATATGATGGTGGTCCCTAGCATGGTATGTTGGATGTCCGTAACACACTTTTGAACACTATTGTAGCTTGCAAATAATTGTTAAATATAATTTTTTTGTCATCTACACCACCGTTCCAAAGTTTGGGGTCAGTACGATTTTTTTTTTGTTGAGAAATTAATAATATTATTCAGCAAGGACGCATTAAATTGACTGGAAGTGACAGTAAAGACATTTATTATGTTATCAAAAGATTAATCAAGTAAATCCTGTTGTTTTGAACTTTCCGTTCATCAAATAATCGTGTAAAAATGTATCACGGTTTCCACAAAAATGTTAAGGAGCACAGTTGTTTATGCATTGATAATAAGTATGAAAATATGAGAAAATAAATCAAATCTATTTCTTGAGTATCAAATCATCATATTAGAATGATTTCTGAAGGATCATGTGACAGTGAAGACTGGAGTAATGACTACTGAAAATTCAGCTTTGCATCACAGGAGTAAATGACATTTTACAATATATTAAGCTGGAAAACATTATTTTAAATGGTCACAATATTTCACAATATTACAGTTTTTACTGTATTTTTGGTCAAATAAATGCAGCCTTGGTAAGTATAAGAGACTAAAAATCTTTCTCGACCCCAAACTTTTGATTGCTAGTGTACATTTTTTATTCTTTCCTTTACACTAGCTAGTTCATACAGGAAAACTGTCCTTCAAAACTTGCTGGCCTGAGTTGTAATGAATCACCAGCTACATCAGTACTTAACTGGCATAAACCAGTCTGAGTGAGCATGGAAGTACATGTTGGTCTAAACTGGTATAGCAGGAATTTTAGGACATTTTCTGGTGGTTTTTCAAGTTCTCTTTGGGTTTTATAATGTTAATCTTTTGCTTTGCATTATCAATCAAGACATACAGCAGAACAGTCTGATAAACAAAATGTACAAAAGGGAAAAAAACAATAACAGTCACCCATGGAATGTACAGTTCATCAAAACATCAGACAGTGAATGAGAATATGGCAGAAAGAGAAAGGAAGGGTGTTTACACAGAATGCATTTGTTAATAATAACATACATTACCAGCAATGACGTCTGGAAAGTGTTGAGCGGCCCAGCCTTCCATTATGCACAGGATTCAATGGCACAATAGAGATTTCACATTTGAAGAGCAACTGATCAAAGCCCAATGCACAGATCGCATTATTCAGTACCTTGATTAGAAACAGATGTGTTATTAATTGGTGCTTTTTTTATAAACTTGTGTTGAATGTTTTTGTTGGTTTAGTTATTTTTAGCCTCTCCTTGGGTTCTGATCTAGAAGTTATTCATCGCATAGCAACACAGATGCCTTCGTGCCATTTCAGACTATATTAAGCATGCACACATCTCTCTGCTCACTGTAGTGCAGGGATACTTTTGTGTGCATTGCTACATGCAAAGCGAGTCTTTAAAAATACTATGAATTTAAAACAGTTAAATGTAATCTTTAGTAAATATCTAAATTAATTTCAATTTTTATACTGTAGAATCTTAATGTTTTGATGCCAAAATGTGCCTGCTGTATTCCAAGCAATTGTTTTTAGTGTTTTATATTTAGAAGATAGTGTAGAATTTCATGAAAATCAAACATTTATCAGTTATTCGCATTTTATTATTTTAAAATCAGTGCATTTCCAACTACAGTTCATGAAAACACACTAAAACAATCAATAGCGAGATCTACTGGATATTTCTCTTCTATTTTAAACAAAGAAATTGATGATTAACTGTGGTTACTAAAACATGTAACCAAGTGTTATTGTGGTATTATATATACAGTGGGTACGGAAAGTATTCAGACCCCCTTAAATTTTTAACTCTTGTTATATTGCAGCCATTTGCTAAAATCATTTAAGTTAATTTTTTTTTCCTCATTAATGTACACACAGCACCCCATATTGACAGAAAAACACAGAATTGTTGACATTTTTGCTGATTTATTAAAAAGAAAAACTGAAATATCACATGGTCCTAAGTATTCAGACCCTTTGCTCAGTATTTAGTAGAAGCACCCTTTTGATCTAATACAGCCATGAGTCTTTTTGGGAAAGATGCAACAAGTTTTTCACACCTGGAGTTGGGGATCCTCTGCCATTCCTCCTTACAGATCCTCTCCAGTTCTGTCAGGTTAAATGGTAAACGTTGGTGGACAGCCATTATTAGGTCTCTCAAGAGATGCTCAATTGGGTTCAAGTCAGGGCTCTGGCTGGGCCATTCAAGAATAGTCACAGAGTTGTTGTGAAGCCACTCTTTTGTTATTTTAGCTGTGTGCTTAGGGTATTTGTCTTGTTGGAAGGTAAACCTTCGCCCAGTCTGATGTCCTGAGCACTCTGGAGAAGGTTTTCGTCTAGGATATCCCTGTATTTGGCCGCATTCCTCTTTCCCTCGATTGCAACCAGTCGTCCTGTCTCTGCAGCTGAAAAATACCCCCACAGCATGCTGCTGCCACCACCATGCTTCACTGTTGGACTGTATTGGACAGGTGATGAGCAGTGCCCTTTTTTTCTCCACACATACCGCTTAGAATTAATGCCAAAAAGTTCTATCTTGGTCTCATCACCAGAGAATCTTATTTCTCACCATCTTGGAGTCTTTCAGGTGTTTTTTAGCAAACACCATGCTGGCTTTCATGTGTTTTGCACTGAGGAGAGGCTTTCATCCAGCCACTCGGCCATAAAGCCCAGATTGGTGGAGGGCTGCAGTGATGGTTGACATTCTACAACTTTCTCCGATTTCCCGACTGCATCTCTGGAGCTCAGCACAGTGATTTTGGGTTCCTCTTTACCTCTCTCACCAAGGCTCTTCTCCCCCGATAGCTCAGTTTGGCCAGGCGGCCAGCTCTAGGAATTGTTCTGGTCGTCCCAAACGTCTTCCATTTAAGGATTATGGATGCCACTGTGCTCTTAGGAACCTTAAGTGCAGCAGAATTTTTTTTGTAACCTTGGCCAGATCTGTTGCCTTGCCACAATTCTGTCTCTGAGCTCTTCAGGCAGTTCCTTTGACCTCATGTTTCTCATTTGCTCTGACATGCACTGTTAGCTGTAAGGTCTTATATAGACAGGTTGTTGGCTTTCCTAATCAAGTCCAATCAGTATAATCAAACACAGCTGAACTAAAATGAAGGTGTAGAACCATCTCAAGTTTGATCAGAAGAAATGGACAGCACCTGTGTTAAATATATGAGTGTCACAGCAAAAGGGTCTGAATACTTATGACCATGTGATATTTCATTTTTTCTTTTTAATAAATCTGCAAAAATGTCAACAATTCTGTGTTTTTCTGTCTATATTGGGTGCTGTGTGTACATTAATGAGGATTTTTTTTTTAACTTAAATGATTTTAGCAAATGTTTGCAATATAACAAAGAGTGAAAAATTTAAAGGGGTCTGAATACTTTCCGTACCCACTGTATATATATATATACACTATAATAGCATTTTTTAATATTTGGAATTAGATTTTATTTTTATATTTTACTTTTAGTAATTTTGTTATGTGCTTTTATCATTTTTATTAGTTTTTAAATATTTCTATTTAGCACTGTAATTTTAGTACTTTAACTTTAACCTATTTCAGTACTTGCCAAGGCAACATTTCTATATTTTTCTTTAAGTTTAAGTTTGTCATCTTTTTCATCAATAAAATTCTTTCTTTCTTTTTCAGCTTTATTTCAATTAATGACAATTATTTGTAGTAGTTTTAGTTTTATTTAACAATAGCAAATCTGGCTAAACCAGGCCCCTAGTACATGGCATGTTGCCATCTATAGCTTTTCCGCCATGTACAGACAGAATATGCAGTTACTGTACCTGAAGCTGTGAGGGTGTATTTATTTTTTTCAAATATTGACACTGATATTAACACTGTAAATGGCTCGGTAGGAACGGTTTAACTGTTTTCCATGATTGCATTCCTTCCTTTTGAACTTTGGTTTGGAGAAGCTGAATCAACAAAGCAAATGCAAAGTCCCTGGAATCCTCTAGAAATACAAAACAGAGACAAAGACTTTGTCTGAAACAAAAACACATGTGTCTAAATGTGCATTGGCCATGATAGGTCCATCTGAAAGATCAGGAGCAACTGAAACAAAAGATGAAATCCAGAGGCATCACCCAAGATGGAAATCGACCATTATCCAGTGATAATGATCAGTGGTTAACACCCTCCTGGAATTCTATTCATAGTCCAGCCCATGTGTTTCCTGTCTAGATGTGATGGTGTGGTCAAACGAGCGTGTGATGTGCTGGGTGCAGTCCATCGGCTTGAAGGAGTATGCAGATAATCTGACTGAGAGCGGTGTGCATGGTGCCCTGCTCGCCCTGGACGACACCTTTGATTACACTGACCTCGCCCTGCTCCTGCAGATACCCAATCAGAACACACAGGTACAATGATAGGACGCCTCACAAATATTTGTGTTTTAAACACTTTAAGACATGACCTATATATTTCTAACACATTAACTACATTTACATTTATTAATTTAGCAGACGCTTTTATCTTAATAAACCATTTATCTTACACCAATTATTATTTTTTTAAAGGGGCACAAATAAATATTTAGATATTGACAGCCTTTATATTTATATGTATACAGGGAGTCTTTTTAATACAGTTGATGCATTTTTTGCATGAAAACAAACCCTGTTGATTCATCAAGTCAAACAATAAGAGCTTTATAGATGAAAGCAGCACCTACTCATTACTCCTCACCGGACTGGGTTAATAACATGTAAAGTATGTTTATTCCACATCCAGGCACGACAACTTCTGGAGAAGGAATATAACTCTCTCATCGCCATGGGAACAGAGAGGAGGCCAGATGAGGTGAGCACCATGGGACATGAGCACAGCTGGATGTTGATCATCCTTTACCTCCCACCACTGAAATGCATACTGCAGTATAATGACACTCCTCTTACAGGAGATTCAGCAGTCAGTTTTTGTTGTATTAAAATGACATGGCTGATAATTGAGTTCATAATTATTCTCTGTTGGGTGACCTGACTGGACTCACTAATACAATTCAGTTCCTCAAATTGCTGATGTTTTTTCTTCTGTTCTCATGTCCTCTAGGATGGCACTAAGACGTTCACCCGTTCCCCTTCATGGAGGAAGATGTTCCGGGAGAAAGATCTGAGGGGCGTGACCTCTGACTCCTCAGAGACCTTGCCTGCTAACTTCCGTGCCTCAGCCATCTCTACCCCCTCAGTCACCCTGAGGAAGGTCCAGAGTGATGGTGAGATCACACATTCTCCCCTAGGAAGCCACACTTTTCATTTTAATAATCATATTACAGTTTTTTCATTAGGAGACATTTTTCTATACTTTGGTCACTTTTTAAAACTCTTCACACAGTTCTCCTTAGCAACTTTCAGCTTGGCACAGCTGTAAATTTCATACCCAAAATGCACTAAATCTACCAAAAACACTTCATAGAGGTCTCAGATCAAGTAATTCTTCCATAACACTAGCAAAGCTTGTCACCCAACAAACACACTTTGTCACTCACACAACGATGATCTAAAACACGAACAACAAGTAGCATTATCTAGTGTTTACTTTTGTTACATATCTTTACAAAACAAGAATGACAGCTGTCTACTGTTTAGAATTCACTGCAGTATATGTTACATGATCCATGTTTACATTACGGTACAAAATTTGCTCTAAGTTGTCCCTTTTCGTATAGAAAGTGGCAATGAAAGTACCAGCCAAGTCTAATTGTTTTGATAGTATTTCATTTTTTAGATTTGGAATATATTTCCGTATGGTATTACTGTTGAAAATGTAGCAAATTGCTGTCTGATTTAGTTGTGTATTAGGTTTTGAACAGGCAAATTTAAGTTATGTTGTGATTTATGTCTGAGTAAGAAAGAAATTCATCTAAACTGAAAGATGTAGTCGTTGAATGTATTTTGTGCCAAAGCAGTAGAGAAATAGATTCTAGCAATTAAAAAACTGTAATATCAAGATTTTTATGCTTTTATTTCACAAGCAAGTAGTTGGATGGAAAGAAGGGAATGGCTAAGCATTAAAAAGTTGCTGTTTTGAAGAATTTTGCCAAATTTCCGTGCTCTTTGGGTTTGTGACATTTTTGAATGGCACTCTGAATATTATAAGATTCATTGACAAAGTAGATTTACAAAACTAGATACAGCTACAAGATGTGGAGATATTTTCAGTTTTCACTATTTTCAGTAGTGCATGAATTTTGTTTGATGTGTGTGTGTGTGTGTGTGTGTGTGTGTGTGTACCTGGTATTTATTACGTTATGGGGACCAAATGTCTCCACAAGGATAGTGATACTAGTACATTTTGACCATGTGGGGACATTTTTGTGGTCCCCATGAGGAAACAAGCTTATAAATCATACAGAATGAGTTTTTTTTGAAAATCTAAAAATGCAGAAAGTCTTCTGTGAGGGGTAGGTTTAGGGGTAGGGTTGGTGTAGGGCAATAGCACATACAGTTTGTACAGTATAAAAACCATTATGCCTATGGAATGTCCCCATAAAACATGGAAACACGTGTGTGTGTGTGTGTGTGTGTGTGTGTGTGAAATATAGCATACTGACATACAGAATACAGCACACACATGACCAGTAAGCAGACATTCAATACGTTATACTATTTCACGGCAGGCAATATAATAGGAAATACCATAATTCAGATAAGAAATTATAAATTAGAGGAAAGACTAGTGGAAAAAATACCTAGGATTGAGACCTAAAGATAAGCGAGGCTTTGTGGAAATCCCTGCAATTAAGTCTGAAGTAACTTTATGACAGAGTGATGTTGTGTTAGTTCTCAGATAAACATTGTAAGAACATTGTTTCCTTATGATAAAGTGGTGCAGAAATGAATGCTGTATAGTGCTGTTTAGAAATACATTTTGAAACTATATCTCTCACGTGTCTTTCTTTAGCATCTCCAAGGGCAGAGTCTGGCTCAGTGAGGACCTACTCCTGTTGAGGGACTGCAAAGGTGAGACAGGACTAGCTAGCTTTAAATTATTAATTATAACAAAGATATATTATTTTATATTATATTATTGTAAACTATTCAAAACAAATATAAATATATTTGCCCACCAGACTTTCTAAATCTAAAAAGCTACATTTTTTCTGAACAGAAAAGGATAAAGAGAAAAGTATGTCATGAAAGTATTTAATGACCATGTGTGGGCAGGGCCCCCAAAATTTGCGGTACACCACTGCCAATGATTACTTTCTGCATGCTGATGCATGTAAATACACAAATCTCGAGAATTTGCTCATTTACAAGTTTGACTGAAGCACTTTTAGCATTCTTTTGGGTTTCCTTGGGTTGCTATGACACAGTAAGACACCTCCATATTTTGCATGCCCTTTATATGTCTGTGTCATTAAAGGGGTCATATGATGCGATTTCAGTTTTTCCTTTCTCTTTGGAGTGTTACAAGCTGTTTGTGCATAGATAAGATCCCTAAAGTTGCAAAGACTAAAGTCTCAAACCCAAAAAGATATTCTTTAAAAAAGTTAAGACTGGTCCACGCCCCGCTAAAACACCTCGTTCAAACACGCCCCCACGTGTCTACGTCACTGTGTGGGAAGATTTGCATAACGCCGCCCAAATGTTCACGCAAAGAACGGGCATACTTTTTGTTGCTGCCTAGGAGAACAACCACAGTGGAAATAAAAGGGTGGCAGATCATCAAGAGAAAAAAGTCCTACGAGAATTTCGAGCTATGTGTTGTAAGACGCGGGGTGCAATCTGATGGAAATACGCAGTTTGTGACCTGCTCTGACAATCTCATATCGACTGTAGGCCCTTGCCAAACGGTACTGACTCAATCAGTGTGTTAATTTAGGTAGTTTACAACCACTGGTGTTTAAAAAGAAAAAAAAAAAAAAAAACATAAAAAAACCCAACACGGCGGCCAATCTGTCATGAACTGTGTGGCAGGACACATAGTCTAAATATAGAAAGGACAACAAAGCGACCAAATGGGGCAAATTTCCGTAGAGTTCCCAGTACACAAATGCCGGGGGACTGTTCTGACGTCATACGAGCTTGGTAACCGTAAGGTATCTACTAATACTCACTACATCTTTTACTAATATAGTTTTTCCACGGAGGGGATTCAAACGAGCGGGAAAGATTAATTGTGGGGGGGGGAGAAGCCGGTGTAGAGTAGCGCGTTGTTGTTTGGTCATGCTTCTTCTCTCCAGCTCACAATGCCACAGTGTTTTGCGGTTGTCTTACCGGGCGGCAGCGACTGGAAGCACGCCACGCGTAAAAAGACCGTATGAGGAGTCCTGTAATCCTGTAATTATGTCCCCACTGGATGCAACAAATGCCTCGTTTATAATGTGTTTTCATGTTTTTGTCTTGTCGCTTCAATCACAGTATGGTAAGGGGCATAACAATTCCCGTCACACGCTTGATGTATTCAGCCAATCACAACGCACTGGATAGCTGGCCAATCACAGCACACCTCGCGTTTCAGAAAGGCAGGGCATAGAGGAGAAACAATAATGTACAGTATGTGGAAAATAATGTGTTTTTTGAACTTTAAACCGCATAAACACATTTCATTACACCAACAATGTCACTTTTTAGCACCTCATATGACCCATTTCCCTTTAAACTTGTTTGGAAAGTTTGGCTTTTCATGTTTTTATTGAGATTCATCATGTGCTTTGGTTTTGTGTTTGTGTGTGAATCATTATCAAGCCCACTCGGAATCTGTGCCCACAAAAACTTTGTAGAATACTTAAGTCCTTCATACATAAACACCCCTCGTTTGTTTATTTACAATAATGTTTCAGCTATCAATAGTGTAATACTTCCAGCTCATTTAACACTTTTACCTGGTTTAAAATGCACAATTTCTCCCAAATTCAGATCAGAAAAAAATAAAAAACAGTCTGCAGATTCCATCTGTATGGAAGCCCATTTTCACCACACAGGGGAAAAAAATAATTCACTGGTAAACTATATATATATGGCATAAAAAGGTCATAATTATGACATTTAATGTAATAATTATGAGGGAAAAAAAGTTTAAATTATGACATACCAAGCTGAATTTTTTTGTCATGAAGAATTTTAGTAATAATTATGACAACTCATAATTTAGACTTTTTTTTGGTCAGTTACAACTTAAAGACACAATATTTACGAATTTTTAATTAAAATATCCAAAAACCACTAGAACAGTGTTATATATTTTGCTGACTTGTGTACTTACATTATCCCAGATGTTTCGAAGAATGTTTAAATCCAGAGAAATAAGCAATTTTAACTAGTGACACGGAGCGTGTCCACAGTGTCATTGTGTCGCCTGCCAATGACGTCATAACCCCTCGATTTCCGTTTTGTTTTGTAGAAAACATGGAAACACCAAAGACGCTTTAATATGTTGTGCGATTTAATAGACCGGTGACGACTGCACAGAGTAGCATTATAACAGAACTTTCAAATGTATCTAGTATGATAAAACAATGCTGCTTTTTTCCCCACATTCTCACGACCGGAAGGAGAGGAAGCGGTCGACTGTGGTGTAATAAAAGCTCCGCTGCTTTCGAGTCGTGTGTCATGCTCGTTCAGCGGCCTCGTTTAGCTTCGACGCCTTTCAGCCAATCCTGCTTCATTCTACTACGTTAATAACTCATTAGCTCATCCATGAACATGAGCCCCGTCAGATTGCATCGGCTGTGGGGATGAAGATGACAACTCTCATGATTCCACACTCAAGTCACGGCATCATCAAACTACGCCTTTTTCTATTTGTTTATTTTGAATATGCGACCTCTAGCGGCGAAAATTACATATTGTGCCTTTAATATTTTCATACATTCCCTAATTCTTCGAAATAAATTATTTTTGTCATAACTCATAATTTCTACTTTTTATGTAAATTACGACTTAGTGTGTCATAAATTCAACTTTTTATTGTATAATTATGCCTCAGTGTATCAGTTTTCCAACTTTTCATGTCATAATTACGACTTTTTATCTCAGTTTTTACATCATTTTGTCTTTATCTCAGCTACGGCTTATCTCCATTACAACATGATTGTTTTTTTATTTGGTGGAAATCGGCTTCCATAAATTGGTCTTTATTGATGAACTTCAGTACACGAAATGGTGACGATGTGTTGTAATTCTGTCTCTCGCACACAGGAGGCGCTGTTGTCAGAGAGCTGGAACCGGCTTTACATTTCATTCACGGGGAGGAGGGGGGATAAGCAGAAAAAAAGCAATGAATATATACATTTATAAATATAACTCTACTGGTCTGACCATTCTGCAATAACAGAAGAGGGATGGAGAAAGAAAAAATAAAGAGCAAAAAAAGGACAGAAGACATGAAGAATGTACGACACAAGAGAGTGGTAAGAAATGGGATGGTTGGAGGAATCGGATGACTGTTTATTCTTTCTTTCTGTCGTTCTCTCTTCTCACTTCCTGTGTCTGTGCTGATGGGACATCTGTAGATGAACTCTCTTGTCTTTCCATCCTTCGTTTCAATGGCGCTGCCCGCAGCCCTAGTTCATCAGAATGGCTTTCGTTGACTGCCTGCAATTGGTCTCTCGAGTCTCTCGATAGCAGAGGATGTTTGTGGCAACTAAACCTGGACTTCAGGGATGTTTACATACGGTAAGGTTCAGAGGTAGTACTTAAGAGCACAGTCGAGGGGCCAGGCTGTGTGAGGCCAAGACTTCGCTGTATGTGTTTCTCAATCAGCACAAGCTGAGAAAGACCAGTGAGCAGTGAGAGCTACACGTGAGACTGCAGAGGGCACAATTCTTGCTCAATTACTACTAGGTGTTTTTTTTAATTTTCCAACATTTAGATTCAAGACTAAAGGTCAGCAGAGGGAGTCAGCAAATGAAGGGAAGCTGGTGGTGGCAGATAGACAGATGCGCGAGGGAAGATGCTTGCGGACAAAGCAAGTGACCAGCAGAAATGAGTCCTGGTGGACAGAATCATTCTAACAACGCAAGCCATAAAAGATGACAAGAGGTGAACGGAGGAGGAGAAATGGGGGGAAGGGTGGGGGGAGGGTGAGGGGAAAACCAGTGAGTAAGAAAATGTTTGCCTTTTCATTTTGCGATGCATGTTTCAAAACCCAAATGACAATGACTAAACGGTTTCGGGGAATAAGACAAAATGAAGTTAAAAATAAAAATTATGTGTACATTAACATATGAGGTTTAGAGCTTGGGGAGTAACAGCTGTTTAAAAATTGTGATGTAGTATTTCATTTTTATTTTTTAGTATACTATTTATTTTTAATTTATATTGAATAACTATGTACATGTTCATGTAATAATTCTGACTGTAATTTAATTTTATCTAGTTTAAAGCGTAAATATGAAATATGAAAAACATGGTCATAAATTGCTACTTGCTTTGTACATTGGCAAATTGTGCTATGTTTTAAAAACAAACCATTACTGTTGATGAGGATGACAGTGATTCAAATTGAAAATGATGTCTGCCAAATAAACAATAATGATAATGATGAAAATCAAAATAAAATAAAGTGTTCCTAATGGTACTGAAGAGTTCAGCGTGCTCGTGATTTTGAGATGCTAATTTGTGTGCGAGGTGAGATTTGTTTGAATTCGACGACTGCAAATCAAAGTACTTCCTGTTTTTTAATACAAAACAAATAGAACTACAATCATATATTCATATATCCACTTTGTATTTTACCAAAGCCCCTCTCGCTCTTCCATCTACTTTGTAAAAATAAATCATATACAAAAGTATCTACCTTACAAAGATTACATAACACTTTATTACAATGACTCAAATGTGAAAAATTACATCAAACCCTGTGTACTGACTTCCACAGCTTTCTCAATACAGTAACCAGGGAACTGGACTACAGTTCATTTCATCCAACACTCAATTTTTTTTTTTGACTGTATTTCTGTAACATTTGCTGAGTGAACAGTACATGGGTGAACCATTGTTCCAAAATGTAGCTGACACTGAAACCAAAGAGGCTCATGTTTTGGGACAGGCATTTGAAGGACATTTACGAGAAAGCCTACAAATTCTGCTGACCACTAAACAGCTTCATTGTTTTTGGTTATTATAAATACACATATATTTGCATGATGTATATGTTTCACATATTGTACATTTATAAAGAAATATATTAATATCAAGTACTTAGGCTTACATACTAATTCAAAAGTAATAACTTATTGTCTGTATACTATAGATACAATAGAACAAATGCAACAATATATGAAAAATACGGAAAAACCAGGATCTCAGTATTGAGGTTTTCTTGTTTGTGTGAGTTTAGACGTGGCTATGGACCGGAGGAATGACAGCAGTGTGGAGGAACTCATCGTCACCTCATATCACTTCAAACCCGTACAGTGTTTCATGAAACACAAAATAAGTTACAGTGAATGCACCTAGAAAAAAAATGTGAAAACCTCATCCTCACATGACTTGAGAAGATATCGTCAAAGACTATATATTATTACCCAAGACAGTTCACTTGTATTGCTATGAATGGGCAAAACTGCAACAGCTCTAGTAATCTAGTAAGTCTCACCGTCTAAATTAAAGAACCATTGGAATCTCCATTTCTCAAATAAATCTGAGACTTGCACTTGGGACTGCGCATAAGCAGGACCAACCTTAAATATTTGCTTAAATATATGCTTTTTTTACGCTATTTGAGCTTAAGAAACAGCATTGATGGGACAGTTCATGTCAGATTTGATTGCGGACTTGAAATATGTTATTTAATTGTGAGTTTGGCCATTATTTTCTAGGGTTTCAGTATTTCCCCCATTCACATAGATAGGAGCTGGGCTTACATTCCTTAAATACCCACCTGGAAACATTGCAAATATGGCTGAAGAGTGATCTGAATTTCCTTAAAAGGGACTTTGATATAGTTTATTCAACCATGGCCCACTTTCATGCAAGTCACCAGAATTTGTTGTATGAAATGCACTAAATATGTAATATTTGGAAACTTAAGCCACATTTAAAAAATGTATAAAGGTTTTTGCATTATATGTGAAAATATCAAAACAAGAGGCATTTCCTTTAAAGAAATAGCACAAGCACACTTTTGTTATCGGTCTATGAATATTGTTTAAAATGAAGACAAAGTCCTTCTGGGAGTCAAACTGGGGGAAACATCTCGTATGCTATTACAATGAACTACAAAGGCAGTTATTCTGCTAGGAAACCTGTGTAAACTTGAGGAGAACTGACTTCATACATATTGGTTGGAAAAGTGTCTCAGAAAAGTGAAAAGCTCTAGCATTATTTGGTTGCAGATGCCATTTTGCCAGTATCTAATGCAATGAAATTCTAACATGTTTAAGAGTGACTTGGTGTCCAAAAGCTTTATCACTCTATCCATTTGTGTTCCACAATAGAAAATCATTCATACAGGTTTTGAGCAACATGAGGGTGATTCCCATGACTATCCCTCAGCGAGACACTGGGGCACAGCTATAAGGTTCTGTCGAGTGAGATGCGGGAACATCTGGAAAAGAAATATCCCCCACACAGTGGACCAGAACAGATACAGTCCCTCAATCACTCAAAATTCACATGATCTTTCAACTCCTTGTCAATCCTTTGTTCAGACAGTCTAAGCTAGCTGTACCTTCTGCCTTCTCGCTCTCTTCCTCTCTCAAACTTCTTAGTGTTGTACGTTCCTCTAGTGAGCAGTACGCAAACGCAGGAGGAGTCGATACGGATCCACCTCCACCCTATCCTCTTGTTTTCATCCGAGGTGAGCGCGCGTACGTACGATTGTTTGGTTTCGCACCTGCTCATCCAGTGTTTCTTATCCACCCCCAAGCAGCCGGCCCCCTCCACCGCCTGCACTTCACCTTTCCTATTTGGATCTGGGCTTACGGCACTTTGTTTCGTAGAAATGCTGCTTGAGCGGCCCAGTCTGGGTCTGGATCTCTTGCAGAATAGTGACGGTGTTGCTCAGAAAGTCCACCGCGGTCTTCTTGTTGGTCACCCACCTGCTTTCGGCCTCACATACGGAGCGTGCGACGCCTTGTGTGCTGTGGACGGCTTGACGCTTGCGGCGGACACTTGGAATGTGGCCATCAGAATCAGAGAGGCCCAAGAGCAAGTTCCTGTAAGTTTCTTTGTCGCCTCCGTGAGCAGACGGGTTAGCATCCATCATGTGACTTTCCTCATCTTTAACGTCATCGGCCAAAAAGCCCAACTCCAGCATTAAGAGCAGAGGTGGGTGTTTGGGTGGGGAAAGTGCCGGGGAGAAAAGTACCCGTGGATGGGCATCCAGCAAAAGCAGCTGATCTTCGTCTCGAAGGCCTATGTCATCAAACCCAAAGCCAGGTTCTGTTCCAAACCCTCCATATTGCTGCACCAACTCTTTAGCATTGGTGCTCCCAATTGTGTGAGCTTCGTCCAGATGTTCCTGCACTGGAGAGCTCTGCAGAGAGACCTTAGGACCTTCAAGAGGCCCGTCTCTCAGTTTACTTCTTGCGTTCCTGTCATCTTTAAGAAAAGTCTCTGCCTCAATACTGTTTTCTTCATGAAACTGGCTACTTTCAAGCTGATAGTCCTTGAGAATATCATTGCTTTGGGAACTGGCTTTTTCAGCCAGTATTTGTTGTGATTTGTATTTCCTAGGATCATGCGGCCTGGAGGCATCTGCTCCGGTAGTCCTACCTCCACCTGTGTAGTCCTGCTTTGTGTTATTGACAAAACTGTCTTCTATTAGAAGATTCTCTCGGTTTGCTCTATCTTTGGCTATATGGTCCTCCTCAAACGTGCTCTGCTTATCGACTGTTCTGTGAGGAGATATGTCATGTGCGCTGTAGTTGTTGTGAGAAACAGCATCATGGGAGTCATTGTTCACTGATGAGTTGGTCGGCATGCTGATGTTAGCTGTCGGGACGTTGCTGCTGTTGCTGTCGTTTCTGCCAGGCTCTATCGACGCGGCAACAAGCCTGGGCACAGGACTTTGAGGGAAAGGCAGGGCCGAGGCGATCACCATGGCAACCAGGGGAAGCCAGTGCATCACTCCCAAGACGTGTCAACTATGAATTGATAAAAAAAAGCTAGAATTAGAAAGCGCTTAAAGAGGAAGAACTGTGGAGTTAAGAAAACATCACAAATATTTACTTTGGAATGTTTAGAATGTTAAGAAAATTATAGGGCAGGACTTAGTTCTTTCCAATGGTTGCTGATCGGATGGAGGCAGATCTGAATACAAGCTCGCTGTTCATTGCAAGAAAGTGAAGGGGTTTCTGTGGACTAAATTACTGGAAAAGTCCAGCATACGTCACCAGAGAGAAGTCTGTTGTTTCACCAGAAGATCATTTGAAACTTTGATTAAAAATTACACACAAAAAAAACTAATTAAAACGAAACATGCATTTTGAAAATAGACCGTTTCATTTTATGCTGACTTCAAAATAAGATATAACGTTACATTGCAAGATATATAATCACAACTGGGAGATCAAATTTGCAATGCATACTTTTTCCATTGTATACCTTTTTACTCTGACGCGGAAACAGGTTTTCAGAAGAACAGGCTCATTGCCAGCTCATAAAAATAAGGTAAAATAAGCCTAAAACTGTAAAACTATAGCTTTACAGCTTTGGCATATGCTAGTGGAAAAAAGATGCAAAATTCCAAGCGGCAGATTCATGTCTCTGTGTAGAGGGAGAGTGGAGCCACAAACTTGCTTCACTATCGTCTGCTCCGGTTGGTCGGCACAGACATGAAGTCACCGGCTAGTCGACGTCTGGCAAAGCTCTGTTTGAAATAAAGCCACTAACAACAGTGTTGGTCTGGTGCTGGCCTAGTTTCACACGAGACCACAAACAACTCTGGCATGTATGGAAAAGGTTGTAAATTTCACAGATTAAGAGCATGACTGAGGCAAACTAAAAGATGTCACTTTACTGTTTGAGCCAAAGAATATATAAATAAAAGAAGGTGATGTTGCTTTGGGCCTCAAATGAATGCTCATTTCATCATCTTTTATGATCTTTTTTGTCCTATATCCTTTTTCCATACGTTTGACCTGATGATCCCATATTCACACACTTCTGTAACATGACTCTCAGCAGTACTGAGAATACCTCAGAGATTTAGGTTATTTATTGACAGGAACGCCAAAGTCCAGCAGTCGTCTACCTAAGACAAGCACCTGGGCGGTTACTGGCCCAGTGGAGGTGATTTATGTGTTTATTTAGTGGGGGTTCGAGTAAAACTACATTGATGGATGATACACTCTCTTCCTTTTACTTTCAGCACTCAGTGAGCAAACACACCGTCAACCAACAACAACAAATGGGCGGGGTCTGTGGCACAACCACCACAATCAAAATATCAAAATAAAATGTGCCGTCAATCACTGCCTTGTTGCAAGGAATGTTTTTATATTTATGTGCACCGGTTGTCCAACTCAAAGATAATAGTTGATATTTAAAGTTGTAGAGAGGGTTGAAAAAATTAATTCATTACAGAAACCAAAATATCATCAAACAATAAACTAACCCACTCGCGGTTCGTGATCAAGATTTTTTCCCATTTTTTATAGTCTCTTATGCTCCTTGAGGTTGCATTTAAGGGATCAAAAATAAAGTATTGTATTAATATACTGTATGAAAACAGATTATATTGAAGGAATGTGTTTTAAAATGTAATGTATTCCTGTGATGGCAAAGCAGCCATGTACTTAGAAATATGCGACTTCTTTCAGTGTCACATGATCCTTCAGAAATCATTCTAATATGCTGATTTTGTGCTCAATTTGTGTTGCTTAATAATTTTGTGGAAACCAAGAGTCATATTTTTTTTTTTTCACGATTCTTTGATGAATAGAAAGAATTCAACTTGAACCAATTATTTGAAATCTTTGTAATCATTACTTGTCTTTACCATCCGTTTTGATCAATTTAAGCATCTATGCAGAAAACAAAATCTTGAAAAATCTTACTGACCCCAACTTTTGAACGGTAGTGTATATGGAAACAATTTATACTAAATGTATACAATAATGAGTGCAAACTACATAAAGCATGTAAGACAAGAGGTGTGATACACTTAACAGCAACACAACTCAAAAATGTCTTCTTAAAATTGATCAAATTTGCTTTTTAGCAAGTATTTGACAAGAAAAATGTGACCACACAGACCTAGAGTGTGTCGTCTTGCTGATGATACAGTGAGGGATGCAGACGAACTGTCCATTGTTAAGGCCAGGTGTAAATTACTCACCAATGCTGTCGTTGCTGTGCTGAGAGATGAGGTAGATGCTTTAGTGATGTGGCTTCAACCGAGAAAACTCCTCCTGGGTTTCCTCAGGCGGGATACGCTAGAATGAAGGAGGGGGCCGAGGGCGAGTAAAGCCAGTTTACGCAGAGTCAAGTGACTGTTCTTTTGAGAAGAGATAATCATTAGACTCATAGGGAGAGAGTGGGTGGACAAGAAGGTGGACAAGAAGGTTGTGTGTGAACTGCAAAATCACCACTTGTGATCCTCATAATAACAGCACCCCACCCCGGACACTGTTTTCTAATAACACTCAAGCCAAACGAACACACTCATACACAATGCACAACTAAGCCTGCGGTCACAAGCAGGGAAGGAATGCCACCAAGTCCATACATATGCATGCTGGGACATGGAGCCCTATATGTATAAGTGCTTACTTCCGGTTTATGTTCAACATAGGAATAGGTGTGCTATGTGCAAAT
This sequence comes from Sinocyclocheilus anophthalmus, assembly GCA_018155175.1. Taxonomy (NCBI): domain Eukaryota; kingdom Metazoa; phylum Chordata; class Actinopteri; order Cypriniformes; family Cyprinidae; genus Sinocyclocheilus; species Sinocyclocheilus anophthalmus. The sequence goes on from JADLZN010011033.1 coordinate 135,822, forward strand.
GAGTCTCTATTGTCTTTTAAATGCAAATATTCTTGCTTAAAGGGGCGCACAGTAAGATGAAGGTATTTTTGCAGAGATTTACAGTCTTGTTCTTTCACTACCTCTAATGTTGACAGAATCATATTTTATGCATCTAAAACGCCTTCATACGGTCTCACAAACTACAAAATGCTACATACAATATAAAAACAAGAGTCACTAAATCACAGCATGTTGCTGACAGCTGAAATGAAGTTACATATATGACCATATGAAAGAATCAATATTTAGATATTATTTTACAATATTTAGATAATGTGCAATGACAAATGAGTCCAATAAAGGACAAACCTAGTTTAAAACACACAAGGCAAGTTCTTAGAAATGTAATCTTCGCACTCATGTTGGTTTCAGATGGTTTCTAAAAATTTTTTCTCCACTTTCAAGAAGTTTAAATTTAATTATGTAATGAAACCATCAAATAAAAAGTACTAAATTATTTTCTATACACCTCAAATATGTGATTATATACATATGAATCTATATAAAACACATTTAGTATTATTTAAATGATATTATTATCAATATATATGCTTATGAGATATATTAATATATATATATTCATAACACTATCAGTTTTTAGTAGTCACACTACATGGCATTTTTCAACCTGAACCAATCTTGCCTTGTCATAAAAAGCTAAAATTATGTTTTAAGATACTTACTGACCTTGAAACACATGAGTTTTTTTTTCATAATTTAAAAAACATGCTCAACATAGAACTCTATTCAAATTATTTTATGTATGAACTGCATTTTTACTGCATAAAATTAACAGATGAAAGATTGCCCCCCCAAAAATGACTTATTAACAGAAGTTACAAGTAAAATAAAAGCATTTTTCATGGTTGAAGGCAGTATGTGTGTGTGTGACCTGAGAGGAAGTCTTGCCGGTTAATGCGTATGTTTGCTTTGGAACGGGAACACAAGCAGTAGGCAGGCAGACACACGTGCAGGAGTCATATCTGTAGACGCTGGGCAATATGTAGAACCACTCAATCAGTGCGCTCCATTTGCAGCAATGACATGCTTCACAAACTCTGACATCCAGAGTAGCCCTGCACTTTCGCTCCTCACCTTACGCACAGCTCAAAAATGAGCCTCCAGTCTCACATAAAAATCTCCAAGCTCCTGAACACAATGAACCCGCATGTTTAACCTGATCTTATACACTCAACCTCACAGGAACCTGTGCACACACGCACACATATCTTTGATCTGACCCACTACTCTCACCCCCATGACAAGCATAATCTGCGATCTTCTAGACAAAAGCCAGACAAACACTTTGGCTCGCCCACCTCTCGGCTTCATTCTCGGCTTCACGCCACCGAAAACTTTAAAGGGGTCATATGATGCGATTTCAATTTTTCCTTTCTCTTTGGAGTGTTACAAGCTCTTGGTGCATAAAGAAGATCTGTAAAGTTGCAAAGACTGAAGTCTCAAATCCAAAAGTTAAGAGTTAACCACGCCTACCTAAAACGGCATGTGGTTGCCGCTCCTTCGTCGAATCCGCCGGGTGCCATTCTCGACCCCACCGCCTCTGCTCACTCTAGCCCGGCCTCAGCTCACGCTAAGCCGCGGCTTCTGCTCACGCTAGGCCGCCGTGTTTTTCATTGTGAAAGCGAAACTACTTTGTTTGGCCTTCCAAAAGAGGACACGACTAGAAATCAGTGGTTAAGTTGTATTTACAACACTGTTCCAGAACAGTTTAACCCAAATATTCAGATGTGTGCAGCACATTTTATGGAGGACTGTTTCCTGATCCTGGTAGAGTAGACTACAATGCCGGCTGTTATGACTCTCAGTCTGTAAGTACGTTTTCATATTTTTTGCCACTGATGATTCAAACGTGAGTTTGGGCAGTGTAGAGTAGCACTTGTTGTTTGTCATTTCTCCGATCACAAATGCAGACAGGGTTTTATGTTTACGCGGCGCGATGCAACGCAACGCGTAAAAAGACAGTATAAGTCATTATAATCAGTAATTATGTCCCCACTGGATGCAACAAATGCTTCGTTTGTAATGGGTTTTAATGTTTTTGAATCATCGCTCCTGCCGGACAGGGCATCACAGTATGGTAAGGGGCGTAACATTTCCGTCACACGCTTGAGGTATTCGGCCAATCACAACGCACTGGATATCTGGCCAATCACAGCACACATCGCTTTTTCAGACCGATGAGCTTGTAAAAATCGACACGTTTCAGAAAGGCGGGGCATAGAGGAGAAACAATAATGTACAGTATGTGGAAAATAATGTGTTTTTTTACTTTAAACCGCATAAACACATTTCATTACACCAAATACACAAAATAATGTTCTTTTTAGCAGCATCATATGGCCCCTTTAAACCCGCTTTATAAATAATATCTTTCTAAGATTTTTCACTGGAAATCAGCCAGGGGATCCACTACCACTTCATGCTGTCACACTAACAAGCCTGTCAAATCAATTATTGCAGATGTATGGCCTTTATTATTTATCCTCTACAATCCGAACAAAAGCGTGGCTCATGATAGACATTCTACAATCCCCCTGTTCAGACTTGACATGACTGACAATTTTGGAATTTTACCATCGTCCCACTCACCCTACACTCGGCCATAAGCGTCCATCGCAGCACAGTCTGAACTCCCATATCACAAATAAAATAAAACAAAGACAAGTTTAAAATCAAGTTAAACAGATCATGTGATGACAAAATCTAATTTTATAACTTTAGATTTACATTTTTATCTTTTATATTTATTTTATTACAATTTTCAGAACTCAAAACTTTTCATCCAGTCCAAAAAAGACTGCTAAAACTGCTAAAATTGGCTTCCACCTTCCACAAATTTCTTATTAAACAGTTGAAAACGACCAGCCCCATTTACACATTGGTATCTGTCCAGCCCAATCCCAGGCAAATAATAAGGAAGATGATTCAAAATAGTTCAAAAGTAAATAAAGATTTGTATAGTTCCCTAATTGCGTCACTGTAGTTTGTGGATTTATGAAAATGTCTTTATTGCAGGCTTTGCAATTAGGCTTTAATTGAAGGATGGGGCACTGCCAACTATATAATATATGTTGATATGGAAAGTTTACATTGGAGTTTTAAAGCTACAAGTGAAAAAAACCAGCCTGATTAAGGGTCAGTCAGATGGTACACAACGGTTGTGTAAAACTAAATTATGAATTATAATTAAAACTCTTGGGTAAAGCAAAACAAAAAGCAAAAAAATTATTTGACCTCTTTAATATGAGCCTAGTTTAAAAAGAAAGAAAAAAGACACCTTTCCTAAAAGACGCTGCACAAATTCCCTCTTTGGGGGGGAAAAAAAACATGTTCTTGGCAGACAATGATTATTATTCCAAGACAAACATAACTTGACCCTCCTCTTTCTCATAAAATAATTTACATAAAAAAATCAGCATACTGTACAGATGTTTCTGATCAAAGGCACTGTGTTGCAGTTGAGAAATCAGTAGCTTAAACAAATCTGAAAATGGCTACCACACACTGAGTAACACATTCCACTCCATACACTTTAGGATAATCTCCATCCACACTTTCCCACTTTCTTTCTGAGAAAGGACTTTGGTCTGCTTCAGATCCTGCCTGGATAAATGGAGGAAGAGTTCACATCTCTCATAAATACCTGTAGGTTTTTTTCTCACTTGTTCTGAGTGAGAAAGAACCCCCCCCCACCACACCACACCACACCACACTCTATGTGTTACAGGGGTGAGAAAATAGTTACAGAATCATTAATTATGTAGTAAACAAAGGTTGTGAGCTTCTGTTTTCGTTTCTGTTTTTATAGGCTAGCTGAGCAGGTGACTGACAGGATGTGCGTGTGTGTTAATGATTGTTTTAATGGCTGCCAGCTCCCACCCTTTAACTCCTTTACTGTGTAAACACATTAGCACTGACAAACTACTACTCTCGTATAGATCTACATCCATTTGTTTTTTCAGACTTCCTCCAAAGGATAGTCCCTGTAATATTACACAATAAAACGATGTGGATTATTTAAGCTATCATTCTGAGGAACGAAACAGTAAATGCGAAAACAAAAACCCACCTACTGTGTATTTTAAACAGCATGTTGGACTGACTTCAGAGACCCTCTTCCGAGTTACGCAGGCAGACAGGTAAACAAATGTCAGCATGCAAACACCTGGTCAGCACCTGAACTGACAGCTGAACGCGGACGCACTGGACAGCGAAGAGCGTCGACTGCACGCGAGTGATTCGCTAGCGGCTAGTGTTGAACATGAGATCAAACATATTTGGTCTTTCGCCAAAACAGTTTTCAGTCATCTCTTTCGAGGCCCGAGGGAAGCGCTTCTCACGATCGTTTTAAGGTCGACTAGTAATGAGTCCAACTCATTTTTATGAATCGGTTGTTTCGAAGAAATGGTTTCCGATTTTAAAAATAAACGCTTTTTAAATTACTGTACGTGATGATGGGGTCTCATATTACTTATATTATATTATTATTGCTTTAACCGGTTCAGCAAAAACTGTACATGTCCAGACAAATTGCTGTTTATTGAAGTTCTTATTGCAGTTTAAATGATTTTTAATACAAATGTTTATTGTGATTTGTCGTCCAGTTGGTTGCAGCCATGATTAAGCTCATTACATAATTTACCTATGTAGTTTGCGATAAACATCACCTGGCTTGAAAGGATGTTTTAATAAAATGCTGTTAAAACCTGCTGTTTTGGTACTACATACCATCAAGCTCATGTATCGAAAGAGACTCGGTGCGAACGAATTATTTTGAGAACCGATTCATCAGATTCATAATAAAGATTCGACTCAAGTGAACGATTCATTTGCGTTCGGGTTATTCCAAAGCTTGACAACCTGTCAACGAGTCCGATCAACACCTGCTTCACATTAAATTAACTGTTACGAAAATGAACCGAATCTGTCATTAGTCCACTTTAGATGTTATCAGCATCGGAAGCGTATGATTAGTGGACATTATACCTGTAGTAGTATACGCTAACATAAAAAAAAGTGTCTTTAAAAACACGCAGCACCTACCGTTTAGGTGAGTTTCGGGCCACACGTATCTTCGGCGAACACCACATTGATTCTACAGTCCGTCAGTCTCACGCAAAAATTAACGAAATTTCCTGAAGAACTCTCGATTCACATAGTTCAAACTTCAGACGTCTCCCATATCATCTCCGGAGTCCAGTCTGAGAAGCTCCACGTCGAGTTGTATTTCCACGTTTATCTGTTTTCCTCGCGCGCGACTTTCTGGAGGATTTGCATGCAAGCGGTGAACATCCAGAGCAATAATGCACCTCTGACACTGCGTGGATGAGCGGCAGCTCTACTTTTCCACAGTCAGACCACAAATCGCCGACTTTGAGCTGTAAATGAGAGACGTTTAATCTCAAAAATAAGTTTATTAGGCGAATGCAGAAATTCCCGCGGCGAGAAGGTCTGAGTGCTCAAGTCGTGCGGTAAGGTATCTTCATGAAAGGCGGTGAGGGGACAACAGCCAGTGGGAGTGAAAGAGGGCTGGTTTAGAAGAAGAGGAATGGACAGAGTGAAAGAAGACATTATGGTGGAGGGAAAAAAAGGACGAGGAGCATCTGCTGGCGGTGGGTGTGAGAGTTCTCATAATAAAAACAAAACAAAAAAGAATGGAAAATGGTTTAAATGTAGGCTAATGGATAGACTGTCTTAGGAACTGATTTATTGTCCGTTCATTGAGTTTAAGTCCAAACTAATCACCCCAAGCAAGTGCATCCCTCACCTTGTGACTTTTTAGTTAATAACTGTAACGAAAATTAGCAGACAGCAGAATTTCATTTATTTCCTGTCAGTTTATGGTGGTCTGAACAGGTTGGATTTTGGGACCATGCAGCTCTAGAATTAGGGGGCAATTTGTTAAAGCAATTTCATCTGGAGATTTTTTACAGCATCTACCGCCAACCAGCCCTTCGTTTTTATAGCAGGAGACGTATATTGACTTCTCTCGTTCTCCATCTCTCATTCTCCCCTCCTCTTTCCTCCTTTCACCAAGCAGAAATTTCCATCCCACCAAAACCCATTTCCCCAGAAAGTTTAAAAAGATGAAAGGATAAGGAAAAGAAAGGAGACAAAAGAGAGAAGTGTTCTGTTACAACCCTGCCCCTGTGAGACTGTCCGTGAAAGAGTCCGGGGATGAGAGAGATGGGGGAGAGAATAAGAGAAAGAGAGGGGTACAGAAAAGAGGTTTTCAAATGAGGAACGGGGAACCGGTGTGGATCTTCATATTTAACACACACAAACACAGGTGAGCGCACACACACACACACACAAATACAAAGCTCAGTGAGGTCTAAAATGTGGTCTGGCTGGCCCCCTCATATTTGCTCCTGTCCTCTCCTGACGCTGTTCCTCCCTCTTTGGCATTTAGTGTCATTCACTCCCAGTCTTTACCTCTTTAGCACTATTCTGTCTCTCTGGTTTTGTCTGAACTTGTTTTGTATGCACTTAGATATTTCAACCCCAGGGCGTATTGGTGAGATTGAAGGAGTGAGAATGAGAGAGAGCCACAGGAACAGCGAATGATTGAGAGCGAGGAGTCACTGAGGTATTGAGCGAGATGACAGGCGAACAAAGGTAGAAAGGGAAAGAAGGGACAAACTCAAACGGCGGTACAAAAGTTCTTTCACACACTCGCACTCTGGCTTAACACACACATACACGCACATGCACAGAGAGTTCTGACACCTTATCTTTAAAGAATAAAAATACATATCAGTTAGGCAAACGGTCTCAAGTAGTAGTGTGAACCGGCATTACTTGTTTTTGTGAAAGACCTTTTACTACCCTACACCTATACAGGGCAACTCCTCAAACAAGGACCGCACTGCACGTCACTGACACTGTCATAGATGAAAGCTTCTGATGAAACTGCACATCTTTCAGATGCCGAAACAAACGAAATATGACCTTGAGCTTTGCAAGAGACACTCAATAAATAGATGCTTATTATCATTATAGTATCATTGATGTACTATTATAATTATTTTATATATTTTCTGTTTTAATTTTTATTTGAAAGTTTTAGTCATTTTGTTGTGTTTTTGTAATTTTTATAATAAAGTTTTATTTTATAAATAAGGTTTTCTATATAAAATATGTCTATAGTTTTTAATTGTTATTGTTTTAGTGTTACTTATTTTACTACATCAAATTAAACTAAATGAAATGAGAGATGCACTGGTCGGCTGGTTACAAATCGGAACCGGTTTTTAGTTTCATTTTGGTCAATTTTCCAGAATTGCACACAAACTGCATTGCAATCATTTCCCAAAATGTAATTTGGCGGAATTTTTATGAAGTCTATAAAGAGGAGAAAATACTGTACCAAAGTCCCTTTAAGGCAAGTCATGTCACTCGGTGGCCATCTTTGAAACGCCTCTCGGACATGCAAGTGCAGCTCCTATCTCTTTGAATGGGGAAACATCAAATTCTCCAAAACTGTTCACCAAGCTTACGATTAAATTTCATATTTGAAATCACCAATGAAATCTGACAACAACTGTCTCATAAATGTTGTTTCTTCTGCTCAAAAAGGGTTAAAAAAGCATATTTTTCAGGATAAACCAGCCAGTGCGCATGCGCAGTCCTAAGCGTGCATCTCAGAACGCTGACTTCTAACGGCAGCTGCAGTGACGTGCTGAATTTACCGATTAGCGATTGGCTCTTTTGCTCAGAAGGCGGGGTTTCGTTCGATAGAGCGGCCATATTGAGTGTTGCATTTTTCCCCATTCAAAACTATAGGAGTGACACGTCTTGGGTTTTCGATGCTCGATATAGCCTATAGGATATGAATGTATCTCTGAGAGGAACAGGCATCTTCAGAAATGTTTTGATGGCATTTTCTTTTCCTCTTACCTTCATATAATGCATATTAAAGTAGTTTATAAGCACAGCTGCTGTTCACAGCTGGTAACCAAGGAAACTCTATATTGCTGCTCTTCCTTAAGTGGCACCTGATGTCAAGATATAAAGAACAAATGTAATATTACTTATTTATTATTTAATCATTTAAATGTTATTATTAATTAATTATTCTTTCAACCTTTGGAAAAGTTTTTTAGTAATTATTTTACTTGCAGTACATTTGTTTTCTTTGTGTCCCTTGCTCATAGTGTGTCTCAGATTTATTTCCATGGCAATGGATATCCCACATCAAACCTCAAATATCAAAGCAATTACAATCTGTTACATAGCCATTGTAGCAATTATTGAAAATATCGGAGCTGTCAAGGAAACCATGTATGCTGTTCACAGATGCTCTCCTGAAATTGAGGTTAGATTTATGGTCTCAAAGAGGTGTCATTCATTCATTAAATTAATTTTTCCTCTCTGTATCCTCCTTCACGCACATCAGTTTCATCAATTTCTTTCATTACTGTACCTCGTGAACTCAACCGCTCCACCTTACATTACCCCCATTTTCTTCACCCCCAGCACCACCATTACCTCTTTCCTGGTGTTCTCTCTCTCTCTCCTGCTGTGGGCTGCAGCATATGTTTCCAATTTTGGCTGTAATGCACAGTTTGCCGCAATCTGACCTAATTAGCCCCTGTCTTGTGGATCCGCCCTCAACAGCACCCATCATGGCAGACAGGCTAGAGGTCAGAAGTCAGGGGTCGTAGGTGGGAGCACGGATCGGATAAGGGGGCAGCGCCTTTGATTGATGTGTCAGGTCCCGCAGCATTATGGGCGTGTTTGTCGGTGACCACCTTAAAAGTGTGACTGCTGTCATTTCTTAAGTATTTGGGATCAGACAGTGTTACTGAGGCCTGAAATTGGATTTCGCAGTAAGACAAAAGGGTCAAAGAGGGGAGGTTAAGAATACAGGAGTCCCGTTCTTAACACAACACAGACTAAAGTACATAATCCTTAATCTCACACACCTTGAGATGATAGGTACTAGGTATCAGATCCGTGGAATGCCTTGCTACTGGGAAAGAGGAGGGATAGACCAAGGGATTTAAGAGGAGAGACTGATTTTAGGAATGTCTTAATTATGGGAACAGAGAACCTAACTCTCTGTTTAATCCTTAATGAGAAACAGCTTCATATGGAACTGAGGGAGGTAGAAGAAATGGTTGAACTTTAAAAGGAATGATAGTGCGCTAGGGAAAGCTTGTCAGCTTTATAAAGCACGTAAAAGTGTGGCTCCACGCTGTGTGTTTGCTGTAAACCGATATGATTACAACTCATACGGAGCCCGTTTTTATAATCTCACCCTCAGCCTCGCTTTACAATCCTCATAACAGCAATAGAGGGAAAGCCATTAACAGAAATATATTCAACAAGCAACTTGCATGAAATATTCCACCACTGATTTGAGTATGGAAATGGGGTTACCAGTCTTAATGGGTCTTGGTTGAGCACAGTGTGGTGGACTGCTGTCGCCACAGGCATCCAATGGGCTCTTATGGCATCTTAAGGGCTTTATGTTTTACTCCTTGAGTTAATCTTCACTTCACAAGTAGTGTCCTTGAGAAGATAAGCATAGACTGTGATTGTCTTTGAGGCAGACCTTGCATTCCTTCAATGGGGTCCAATAAGTTTTTGGGGGTAAAAGAATGTGGGTTTCAAACTCTACAAAGTAAAACCGAATGAATTCTATATAAACGTGCAATAATTTATGACAGTTTAAAAGGCCATAGAAACATGAATTCACACCTCAAGATGAGTTTTCTGTGTTGTTCTAGTTATTCTTGAAATTAATTTAGAATGAATTAAAACTACATGAAAATAAAATTCTCCCGCTTCATTTATTTAAAAAAAAAAAAAAAATTTGAATAAGAAGAGAATTTGTGAGATTTGCAACACTTCTAGGTGTTTGCATTTCTTTCTTTAGTACAGAATATTTTTTTTTTTTTTTTTTTTTGTTTTGTCCCAAATGTCTGCCTTCCAAAACCTTTCACATTTTCACTGTACCATTGAATGTTTGCACTTTTAAAATTCATAGAAACACCATCTGCTGTTGGTCAAATCGGTTGGGTCATTTTAACTTTTCTTGAGAATCTTAACCAAAAACTGCAGAAAAATTCAGAGGACATTTGAAAATAGGATCTGTATAGGCCTGTATAGGAGTTGAATCTGGTTTGGCTAAAGTTGAGCATAGGTTGTACATGTGTATTTGATTAAATAAATGTATTAATCTATATCAAAGTCCCTTTAAGGCAAGTCATTTCATATGAAACAAAAAGAACATTTTGGAAACACCCCCTTGCATCTACATCCAGCAGTGCGAATGAAGCTTCTATCAAACCTGAATGAAGAAACATTGTTAGTTGATTAATCTATGTTAAAATTAAAAAAACAAAAAAATAATATAAAATAAATAAAAAAAAAAAAAAAAAAAAATAAAAAAAAAATAAAATGAAAAAAAAAAAAAATAAAAAAATTTAAAAAAAAAAATAAAAAAACAAAAAATTTAAAAAAAAAACAAAAGTAAAAAAAAAAAAAAAAAAAAAAAAAAAATACCAAAAAAAACAAAATAATTGTACATGTTTAAATTAGAAATAAAATCAAATAACAGTCATCCCTGTAGCTCAAACAGTAGTCCACGGCAGTAGTAACGCCAAGGTCATCGGTTTGAGTCCCAGGAAAGTGTGAATTGATCAAATTTATATTTTGTATGCAAAGTAATGGTGCATTCTAAGATAAACTTACCAAAAAAATGTTTGACAAACACTTATCCAATTCATCTAACGTTGCAGACAATTTATCATTTCTTGCATTGGTCATATGATGCGATTTCAAGTTTTTCCTTTCTCTTTTGGAGTGTTACAATCTGTTTGTGAAATATATAAGATTCCCTAAAATTGCAAGACTAAAGTCTCAATCAAAGAGATCTTTTTTATAAAATTAAGACTCTTCACTCCCGTCCTAAAACGCCTCGTTTAAAACATGCCCCACAGGTCGATACGTCACTTGTGGGACAAGATTTGCATACCCGACACAAGAGAGAAAAAGAAAAAATGTTTATGCAAAGAAAGAAGGCGTAACTTTTTTGTTGCTGCCACCGCCGCCGCCATGTTGTGGAGACGCTGTGTGTTTCGTTGCGAAGCGAAAATACTTAGTTTGGTCTTCCAAAACAGGACACGACTACAAATCAGTGGTTAAATTATATTTACACGTAGTTCCCCTTGTTTTCCCACTCTTCGGCGGCGGCACATGCTGACCCTATACGTCATGATGCTGACAAATACTGCTGACTCCAGCCTTTAAGAACGCTTGTGCGCTCTGTTGCAAAGTTTGCCCTGACGATCAAAACCGGCGAGTTTTGAGCAGTGTAGAGTAGCACTTGTTGTTTGTTGTTCTCTGATCACAAATGCAGATATGGTTTTATGTTTACGCGGCGCAGTGTAACGTGTAAAAAGACAGTATAAGTCATTATCAGAAGTATTAGTTCCAACTAACTGGATGCAACAATGCCTCGTTTATAATGGGTTTTAATGTTGTTTTTTTTTGTCTCTTCGCGTCTGGGACGCAGCATCACCGTATGGTAGGTTGTAACATTTCCACACACACGCTTGAGGAATTTGGCCAATCACAATGCACTAGTTAGCTGGCCAATCAGAGCACACCTCACTTTACAGAACGATGAGCTAAGGCGGGGCATAGAGGTGTAGCGAATCACTCAAAGGGGAAATATGATAATTAATCATAACTAGTTTATAATTAATTAAAATATTTTAGATCCGCTGTAGCATTCATTTAGCTGACCTCTAGTGGGGCAAACTGTCTGTCAATTCTAAGAACGTTATTTTCCTGGTTAAGGAAAATAACTTTCTTCCTGTACAATACTACTCAGAGCATGTAGCAAAAATCTGCATGATTAGTGACTCCAGTTATGAGCAAACAATGAACAGCGCCAAGTGTGATACAAGTAAGACTTTATTAACTACATAAACACTTAAACTAGTCCACCATACTACATACACCCACACACACATACAGTTGGTATAGGAAAAGGGTTAAAGCTTAAGCAGTAAGAGAAGATTAATAAAACATGAAGCTATGGTACCATTTGTTATTCAGCAGATCTACAGCCTGAAGGCTTCTTAGTTTTCTTAGTTCAAACACACCTTTGTAACAAGCTGCAAATGATATTTTCTTAAAGGGGTCATATGATGCGATTTAAATTTTTTCCTTTCTCTTTGGAGTGTTACAAGCTCTTGGTTACAAGCTCTCAAAGACTAAAGTCTCAAATCCAAAAAAATATTCTTAATAAAAGTTAAGAGTCAACCAAGCCTAACTAAAACGGCTCGTTCTAACACACCCAAACATGTCTACGTCACGATGTGGGAATATCTGCATAACGCCGCCCAAATATTCACGCAAAAAAAGAAGGCGTAACTTTTATTCTCTGCCTGTATTTTGTTTTGCCGCTGCCCACAACCTGTCGTACAGACGCTGTGTGTTTTTGTTGTGAAAGTGAAACGACTTTGTTTGTTTTTCCAAAAGAGGACGATATCTGCTTCTTCATGCCTGGAGCTTATCCGTGCTGGTTGCTGAGGAAATACTACAACTTTGCGTTGTCGATCGCTGGATTGGCTTTCACCGTGGACTAAGCGGAGTCCAGCCCGGGGTCGCCACATGTCCTTCCGGACGCTCCTTCACCGAAATTTGCTGCCCCGCCGTTCCCAATCCGGCCGTTCCTCACTCTAGCCCCCCGGCCTCTGCTCACTGTAGGCCGCCGTGTGTGATGCTGTGTTTTGTTGTGAAAGCGAAACTACTTTGTTTGGCTTTCCAAAAATGGACACGACTAGAAATCAGTGGTTAAGTTGTATTTACAACACTGTTCCAGAACACTTCGACCTAAATATTCAGATGTGTGCAGCGGATTTTATGGTGGACTGTTTCCTGATCCTGGAAGAGTGGATTACAATGCCGGCTGTTCTGACTCAAAACTGTAATACGTTTTTTTATATTTAAAGAGTTTTTATTTTTTATATTTAAAGCAAGTTTTTTGGGCATTGTAGAGTAGTGCTTGTTGTTTGTCATTTCTGTGATCACAAATGCAGACAGTTTTATGTTTGTGGCGTGATGCAACGCAACGCGTAAAAAGACAGTACAAGTCATTATAATCTATAATTTATGTCCCCACTGGAATCAACGAATGCCTCGTTTATAATGGGTTTTCGTTTTCATGTTTTTGAATCATCCTTCCGGCCGGACAGGGCATCATCACAAAGGGGTGAACATTTTCCTTCCGTCCTCACGCTTGAGGTATTCGGCCAATCAAAACGCACTGGATAGCTGGCCAATCACAGCACACCTCACTTTTTCAGACCGATGAGCCTTGTCGACACGTTTCAGAAAGGCGGGGCATAGAGGAGAAACAATAATGTACAGTATGTGGAAAATAATGTGTTTTTTAACCTTAAACCGCATAAACACATTTCATTACACCAATACACAAAATAATGTTCTTTTTAGCAACTAATATGATACCTAATGTATCAATTAATAAGACTAGTTTGAATACTTGCCGTCTTGTCTGTCTGACAGAGAGTCCTGATGCAAGGCTCAAGATGATCTTTGCTGAAGTTGGTTTATGAAAAAGAACCAGTTTTGAGTCAGAGGATCTTGGTGAATGGAAAGTCAAGGCCGAAGTTTGGCGCGAACTTAGGGTGTCCTTAGGAGCGTTCTAGCTCACATCCTCATCTTCTCAGAATCTAACAGAACCACAGACTGAGGGCGGGTCACTGATATGAGGCCTTTAAGGTCTGACAAGATTCATGCCTCTCAGGATGAGCTTGTCCAATGAGAAAGGCCGGAATCCCAAGTGGTAGTTTTGAGATACTGGGGAGTTTTTACGACCCTTTGTGTGGGGGCATGGTAATTTGCAAATGGAACTCGAATCAAATTACTAAAGATTCTTAGAACACTAATATATTGCCTATGTACCAACATATAATATACACTCTCGTTTAGATCATCAGAAGACAAATTAATAGATACTAAACATGGTAGGATTACATATAGGTAAGATGACATGAACGAGTGGTTCCATCATAAGCCTGCCTAAAACAGTATACAATATAAAAGACAATATACAAGAACAGTAACAACATACACAATGACCTGAAGGATATGTGTGTTCATTCACAGAAAGGTTTTTCTATGAATTAATTAGAGAATAGTCCATTTCTCTGGGCATTATGTGTCTTTCCTATGAGGAAAATGAGTGAGAGTTGCTCTGCCCGCATTCCTTTGGGCAATAAAACCAGTGATATCAGCATTGGTTGCCATGGAACCAGAGGCCTGTTCTGCCTTTCTGAGGTGTTAGATGCATTTCGGGGGAAGGGTCCAAAGACCCTCGTAATTGGCCATTTGGTTAGGTGAGGGGGTGTTAGATATTATTTGTTAAATATAACAAAAAGTTGTGTGTCTGATTGGTCCAAATGCTACAGAGGAGAAACAATAATGTACAGTATGTGGAAAATAATGTGCTTTTGAACCTTAAACCGCATAAACACATTTCATTACACCAAATACACCAAATAATGTTCTTTTTTAGCAACGTCATATGACCCCTTTAAAACAATGATCTTGGTGGTGTTAGTATCATGCATAATATTGAGCATATTATTTCTCACTTTCATTTATATACATGAGTGGACCATCTCTGTCAATGTGTGCGGTCATTGAGGTTTGCATAAAAGAGGTAATTGAATGACGTGTGCTATTTGATAATTACACAAATTATAGTTATTTATCCAGAAAAGCATGTTTTACAAGACCAAACTAATTAGGCTTTGTCTGTTCCTTAAATTAAATTGGCATCAGCAACATCTTTTTTTCTTAATAAAAGAATCGATGAAAAGCACGAGTTTGTCAAAACAGAATGAGGAGGAACAGGGTTTAGATGTAAGTTCCCATAATTAAACTGCATCTGGAAATGAGGAGAAGAAAGTGATTTTAAATGTCAAACACCACGGAATAAGAATGGTTGTGTGGCGATGATTTTACCAAGCCCCATTTTACATGCACTCCTGTGGTCACAGAATCTGTTCCATATTATTGTGTGTCAGTCTAATTATTGTGGAAAAATGGAACAAAAAGCTGTATATAGTTACAAAGCGTTCCATTTGCAAAAGTTGTTGGTTGGTTTAGAATTTGCATGAATTTAGCAGATTAAATGGTGATAGTCTATTTCTCTAAAGTTTCTTTGATGGATAACAATTGGCTCATGTTGCACAGGAGGTATAACACATGTTTTATGTCATTGTACCTGTGCATTGTAGTCTTAATAGCATTCACACCATTGTCTTTCTTCTGTGCAATACAAACCATTCATTTCAGCTCCTGGGACTCCTTTAGAAGTTGTATCATATACTGCAACTTTTTAAGTTACGTGACTCCTTTTTCTCAGCAGAGGTAGGATGAAACATATTTCACTGGGGAAATACAGTTGTTGCCGTTTCCATTGTGATGGACAGGAATTTCTGTCTAAATGGTCACAAATGGTCACCAAAGTCACTATAGTGCCCTCCGAAAAATAACTTTTGCTGCAAAGATGCCAAATTAGAGCCTGTTTATAAATCATCAGTGGTCACAAGTAGTTTTTGAATTGTAACCTTGCCATCTAGAGCAAAATAATTATGAAAAAAAGCAAAATATAGAGACATTTCAGTTATTAATATTGTGTGCCTCAAAATGTGTGTGTGCTTTTAAACATTTCAATTCTGACTGATGCGGTAGACATGAGCCCTCCCTCCTCACTGATGAATGCAGAAGGAGAAATGTAACACATTGTAAATTTTACTCACTATACAACACCCTGTTGGCTACTGTTTCAGCGGCAGACTTTGTGTTTGAACCACTGTGGCAATTAGCAGGAGATAGACTTACAGCCCACAATAGACAGCAGGAGAGAGAGAGGGGAATGGACAGAGAGGCCGCTCCAGTTCTGTAGCTCTCCTCTGCCCCTCCATCTGTCAGTCCTGTGGGACAGGGTGTGTGATAGCGACTGGATTGGCTATATGTATGTTTTTGTTGAATATTTTTGTGAGTGTGGATATAAATTCTCCTAACATTTCTAATTTTTTCACATTTTTGGTCATTGCATTACTTTGTGTCAGGAGGGCATTGTACATTTGTTCTACCGTAGTTTGCCCAAAAATGTTCATGCAGTGAAAGTCAATGGGGTCCAGTCATGTTTTGGACCCCAATAACTTTCATTGTATGGACAAAAAACAAAATTGATATATGAAATATTCAACAGGTTTAGATCAACATAACAAAAGAACATTCTAAGAACTAAGAAAGTTTTTGCTAATATTCCCATTGTTTTTTTCTGAATGTTCATTTCTGAATGTTCTGTTTTTTAAATGATTTTAAAATGTTTCTCCTTGGTTATGCATAGATTTCTCTGTAGGGAACATTCCATTTTTATCATTTTGCAAACAATATGGGAATATTTATTTTGAATATTCTCTGAACATTCTGAAACATGTAGTAACAAAAACATTCCATAAACAATATTTTTGTGCTGTTTTGGGAATATTATAAGAAGATATTCTAAGAAAATATAACGTTTTCTATTATGTTAATAAATAACTCTTTAATCTACCTTTGAGAGAACCTTGCCAGTTCTGGCAATGTTCCTTGTTAGCTGGGATGGTGAATAAATGATGACAATATTTTAATTTTGGGTGAACTATCCTTAAAAGTGAGGTGTTAAAAAGAGGTGTATTGAGGCTGAGAAACACTATCACATTAGTATTATTACATTATCTTACTCATTGTAAAAATTTCCGTAAAATTTATGGTAAAAAACCGGCAGCTGTGGTTGCTGGAATTTTACCGTTTTACGGTAGCAACGTTTTAGGTTTTACGGTTTTAACTTAAATTTACAGTTAAATACCGTATTTTCATTAACTGATATAATGTTAATATACCAACCTATTGAAGTACTGAAATCTGTTTTGTACCTTTGTAATACACTGATAACCACCAAATGCAGGTGGTGGTGAGAAAGTCACATGATGAACCAAAGCCCATCACAAGCAGCTTTTAAATAATAACATATATAGAAGGTGCACAGTGTCATTCACACAAACACTAAACACCATCATGGTAACTGAAACTGAAATAATGCAATAAACATTCATTTAACAACATTAGGTGTAACACACAACCCTAATATACAAAACTGATAAGAAAAAACTAAGAAGAAACAGTTATTTCAACAAAAAAACATCAAATTTGAAATGTAACGCAGGGAATTCTGGGAATGTCAATTTACGTTAATTTACGTCTTTTTCACTTCTAAAAACGGTATACTACCTCAAATTAATGTCCAATACATGTAATGTCCAATACAGTTTTTCACCGTATATAGTAGGGGAATTTTCCAGTTAACCATTTAACAGGTATTTACTGTAGCATTTTTACAGTCTTTTACCATTAAATTCACTGTCATTTTTTTTAAAACCAACTAAACCGTAATGGGTCATTTAACATATTCAGTATTCTTTTCTCTCCACATCAAATAAATTGAGGTGAGTGGTTGGAGCTAAAAAAGTAGGTTTGCTACTGATTAAAGCCTTCAGGGCAGAGTATGTAGTCAGTGAGTAATGATTTAGCAGAGCACGTAGAGTTCTCAACAGTGAATCTGGACGTGTTTAAACCATTACATCCAGAAGATCTAATGAGTCTGTGTGTAGTATTATCATGCCATTGTTGTGAATCTGAGTGATGCATCAGTCACCACACATTTTTTATGAGGTTCTCAGCAGCCAAACACAGCCATAAAATTGAAGATTTCAGGTGACGGGATGACAGTTAATCTTTCACAGTCCTATGACTAAGTTGTGAGGCATTTGATGTGATTCGACATATGCAAATACCTGCCCTAAGTGCCCCCCCCCATCCTCCCTAGCATATACAGGTGCATCTCAATAAATTAGAATGTCGTTGAAAAGTTCATTTATTTTAGTAATTCAACTCAAATTGTGAAACTTGTGTATTAAATAAATTCAATGCACACAGACTGAATAAGTTTAAGTCTTTGGTTCTTTTATTGTGATGATTTTGGCTCACATTTAACAAAACCACCAATTCACTATCTCAACAAATTAGAATATGGTGACATGCCAATCAGCTAATCAACTCAAAACACCTGCAAAGGTTTCCTGAGCCTTCAAAATGGTCTCTCAGTTTGGTTCACTAGGCTACACAATCATGGGGAAGACTGCTGATCTGACAGTTGTCCAGAAGACAATCATTGACACCCTCACAAGGAGGGTAAGCCACAAACATTCATTTGCCAAAGAAGCTGGCTGTTCACAGAGTGTTGTATCCAAGCATATTCATAGAAATTTGAGTGGAAGGAAAAAGTGTGGAAGAAAAAAGATGCACAACCAACCGAGAGAAACCGCAGCCTTATGAGGATTGTCAAAAAAAAATCGATTCAAGAATTTGAGTGAAAAATTCACAAGGAATGGACTGAGGCTGGGGTCAAGGCATCAAGAGCCACCACACAGACGTGTCAAGGAATTTGGCTACAGTTGTCGTATTCCTCTTGTTAAGCCACTCCTGAACCACAGACAACATCAGAGGCATCTTACCTGGGCTAAGGAGAAGAAGAACTGGACTGTTGCCCAGTGGTCCAAAGTCCTCTTTTCAGTTGAGAGCAAGTTTTGTATTTCATTTGTCCTAGAGTCTGGAGGAAGGGTGGATTAGCTCATAGCCCAAGTTGCTTGAAGTACTGTGTTAAGTTTCCACAGTCTGTGATGTTTTTGGGGTGCAATGTCATCTGCTGGTGTGTCCATTGTGTTTTTTGAAAACCAAAATCACTGCACCCGTTTACCAAGAAATTTTGGGAGCACTCGCCTCTATGCTGACCACTTTTGAAGATTTTCCAGCAGATTTGGCCCTGCCCACAACCTGCCAAAAGACCAAATTGGTTAAATGAACCATGGTGTGGTGTGCGTGACTGCCAGCAACTCACCAGACTGACCTCTTGTCAGATGAAACTGAGAAACAGAGACCAAAAAAAATGCAGATAGCTAAAAGGCCACTGTCAAAGAACCTGGGCTTCCATACCACTCGCATCCACAAACTGATCACCTCCTTGCCACGCCGAATTGAGGCAGTAATTAAAGCAAAAGGAGCCCCTACCAAGTATTGAGTACATGTACAGTAAATGAACATACTTTCCAGAAGGCCAACAATTCACTAAAAATGTTTTTTTTATTGGTCCTTTGAAGTATTCTAATTAGTTGAGATAGTGAATTGGTGGGTTTTTGTTAATGTGAGCCAAAATCATCACAATTAAAGAACCAAAGACTTAAACTACTTTCACAATTTGAGTTGAATTACTGAAATAAATGAACTTTTCCATGACATTCTAATTTATTGAGATGCACCTGTATATATGGGGAAACAGAGCCACATCGCCATCCAGTGGGTAAAAGTGGGACACGTTCTCTCTCCTATCCTATCTTTCTCTTCATTTAATATCCTCCCAAATTCAGAATGGCTTATTTATAGGGCATCTTTTTTTTTTAATCGGTCTGTCCTAGCTGTCTATCTTCTATGTGTGTGTGTGTGTGTGTGTGTGTGTGTGTGTGTGTGTGTGTATCATCGTCTGTCTTCTGTCTGTCTGTCTGTCAGGCCATAATTCAGTGAATTACACTAATCATGTATTAGTTAGTGAAAGCAGACACAGCTGAAAAAGTAGATTTGATTGGGAGAGTGTGAATATGTCAGTGTGAAAATGAGAAAAATAGGGCGAGAGAGCAAAAGAGAGAGAGACTGAGCGAGCAAGCCAGGCTCAGGGAATCAAACCGTTTTTATTAATCTGAGAATTTTCTCAGATGACGCAAAGACTGTGACTTTGCCTCATCTCTTTCTCGCTCTGTCACACCATCTCTCACCCTCTGTCAATTCTTTTCACATGTCCCTTTCCTAATACCTACATCTTGTTGGATGGAAGACAGCACAACGGCACAGGTAAGACTATGAACTACTGCAGATTACTGTTCTTGTTTCTGTTTATACTTGTCCCTTACCTTCTCAGTATGCCATAGAACTGCCATAGATGCTTCATTTAATTGGGCTTGTTATATTATGACATGCTAAAACACTGTATAGTGGACATACAGTCTTTTACATTAGTTCTTGCACATGATTATCGTCGGCCATCCATGATTGTTTGAGTGTGCACGGTTTTCCTTTTTTGCCTTTGAATTCCTCTTAGTGTTGTTATTGCACATGTCATTGCTGCAAACTTAACAGCACATATCAGTTAACAAATAGCCCTGGTTGGGCATTCTTTGAGCGTAGTGGTAGTGTGAAGTGTCAGAGAGATGATGGATGGTTTCAAGAGTGCAGATTATGAATGAGGCATGCTTCATTAGAAGCACTACTGAAAGAGGAGTCAACCAGCTGTGGATAGATCGCTAGATTGAGACATATATCAGTGAGAGAAAATTTGTCACAATGAGACCAGAGTGGCTTCAGAAATGAAGTAATGAAAGAGGTGATTCTGCAGACATGGATCTTAAAGACAGATTGACAAGGATTTAGGAAGGTAAAATGAGGGTTCCTGCGGGGCTCAGTTAGGGAAAAACGTGCAGTAGAGAAACAGAGAAGGGGGAAATGGGGATTTATAAATAGCAAAGCTTTAGCAGGGTGAGGCGAGCAGATGTGATAGACAGTCTGTGCTTAAGGAGTTCAAACAACAGATTAATACTCTCAGATTATTGTCAGAGATAGAGGGGTAAGGGGGAAGGGTGTGTGCAGTGTGTGGTTAAGCAAGATGACCCATACATCTACCTGCAGATGTGCTTGATCACCCTTTCAAAGTTAACCACAGGCAAAATAAGTAAAAACATTCTTTCTTTACAGTATACATACATCTCATTGCTTTACATCAGTCTTGTATATGTTTATGATTGTATATGCTCACATTCTGGCAAAAGGCTGAGATGCATGGCTTTAAAATAAAATGCAATTGGTCTTTAAAAAGTGTGTGAATGAGATGAACTTCTTTTTTCTAGACTGCAATAAAAATTCTTAATATTTTTTTTATCTTTTTGTCCAGTTAAAATACCTAAACTTCCTTAAATGATTGTTTCTTACTTGAGAATAGAAATTGCATACTACATTATGACTTGTTTTACAGAATATTTCTGTTTATTATTAATTATTAAGTTTATTATTATTATTATCCCATTGGAAAATGTAACATAATTCAGTTTGGTTTATGCTTTTAAAAAATGCCAGTAGAGTAAAAAGTAAAATGTATTTCAAAGTATATTTAAGATATAATTCAGAATAAATAAATAAATATTGTATTCAACTTTTTGTTTAGTATTCCTGTAGCTCAAAACAGTAGCGGATGGCACTGACAACACCAGTGTCATTGGTTTGATTCCCAGGGAAGTAGTTTTGGATGTAAATATCTGCCAAATGTAATGTAGATATTTAAAAGCAAGTTGAAAATACTGATTAATAAAGTAATTTATTGCATTTGATGGTTGGAATGTGGTACAGAAGAAACTCCTATATGTGAGAATTTTCCTATAATAAAAAAGTATTCCCATAGCTCAAACTCTAGAACACAGTGCTAGCAACATCAACAAGATCATGGATTTGATTACCAGGGAATGCATGATGCAACTGATCAAATATATAGTTTAAATTCAAAGTGGTTTAAATATTAATCTGAACTGTATGTGACCCATTCATGTATAATTAGATTATTTATGGATGGGTCTAGTTTGCATAGTTTATGTGTGACATTGAAAGATAACTGTTGTCTCCAGTCTGTCACTGTGTTGCTTCTATTTTCTCACTGAGGCAGGGAGTTAAGGGATTATATCTCGATCCCTTTGCAACACCCACACTAAACAATCAACCTCAGAAAATAATCCTCAGACACACACTCGCACATGCACACACTGACCACACATTCAGACATCCGAACACACCTTGACATCAGTGGTGATTCTGGCATTCAAGATACGACATGACTCCCTCATCCTTCAAAAAAGCATAATTACCCAGTTATGTTGAAATCCAGTGGTGATTTCACTATAGGTATTTGATCTAGAAAACAAACAAAAAGAATAAATGATCAATTAATAATAAAGTAGAGACATAGACATGTGAAAATACAAAAAACAAAACAACGACACTATAATAATAAACCCAGAAAACAGAATGTATCCTGAAACAAACATAGCTTTAAGTTATTATTCTTGAGTAGTTCTCCTGTTTAGTTTAAGGCACTACTTGGATCAAGTTCTCTGTAATGTGACAGAAATGTGATTGTTCAAACTTGTTACATAACTTTTTCTTTTTGTTTGACATTGCTATCTTCCACACCGTCACTGAAGCTCCTGCAAATAAGGGCAGCCAAACCACAAGAAACGCGTTCTTATCTCCTCCAACTTACCGGCTAAAAAAACAAAACGGCTATGTGGTTAGCAGGTGTCCCAGTGTGGTTTGTTTTGATGGTTTTAATAGGGGTTTTATACACTTGTCAGCTGGTCAAGATCGGGAGACTAGCCAAATCATCTTAAACCAGGCTTGGTCAAGGTTTAACTCCATTACACTCATCTTTTTCTCACTTTTTAATGCTTATTGTGATTCTTGGCTAGCTTTCTAAAGGGATTCCCCAAGGCCTTTCTGTCTTCCAGGGATTTTGGTTTGACCGCAACTTCAAGTTTTCTGACTGGTATCACTCTATCTAACATCTTCTGCCACTCTGATTAACACACTGTTTTTTTTTTGGTAAGCTGTAGTTTTGCCTGTGGTTAATCATTTCATCCATTCCATTCCTGAGCATCCTGTGCTGTCATAAAGAGCTTGCCACTGTAAATCGAACCTGTTCTGTTTGATATGGCTATAGTCCAGCAGCTTAGCTTGGCTAAGCTTTAGGCATTTGTTTGGTTGCTTGTTTGAGGAATGATCTCAGGTAATGTTCATTAAGTGTCAGTAAGTGGAGGAAATAAATAGTGTCTAAGTAGAGTACATAGTCCTTGCCTCAAGATGTGGTAGCAACCATCAAGTTAAGACTTAATTTTATTTTGTTTTTGCGATAATTTATCATTTGATTCCATTGATGGTGTTCAATGGACCTCATAGCGTTGAGTTGCAATGTGTTCTTGTTAAACCCTTCAGTCTTAATTTTCAAAGTAAGCTGAAGAAAGTCTTTGCACCCCCCAAAACTAGATTCAGTCATGTCTGCAATACGAAATGTGAGCGCTACCAGACCCCACTAAAATCCACCAAACTCTACCAATCACAAAAGATACTTGTTTAAACTGTGCATTAGGGTTCATGTAATTTTTATAGGGCCCTTTGGAATGCTTGATTCCGATTGGTCAGTTGGAATTCAGTGGTCACCATGGCAATGCACCATATCGGACCACTCTTGTGGCTGATCGATTGTAACAAGACCTTAGAGGACTTTGACATTTGTATTGCTGTAAAATTGTCTTGTTGCTAGGCCGATTGATTTGTGTATTGCCTTAGTGTAAGATACAGGTAAAAGTATAAAATAATTTCAAATCAAACAAAAATTTCATGTTCATTAGTTTTTTTTTATTTGGTGAGTATAATAAAGCAGAATCTCTACTTTGCTCTGCATCAGGGCCCTGATTACCCTGTCGGGTTTATTTTGCAATAATTTAGGAATGCATTATTCCTTACACATTCCATATGCCCTCTTTTTAATTTTTGGTCTTCGTACACATGTGCCAGACTGACGTTTTTGGCTGTCGCACAATGTCTGGTTTGTTCAGTGGTTCACACCGTCTGCTTTGCATTTTTAGATGCTGCTGTCAGGTTAGAAGTAGTTCATCTGAAAAACACATCTAGAGATTCCCTTGTGTTCCATCTCACATCCTGTGTGAAATGCACTTAATGCAGCACTGGACCCAAATAATGGCGCAATATCTTACCGATTATTGCAATATCGCAAATTTTGCTCAACTATATTAATGCAAACTCAGCAGACAACCAGTAGAAAGCTTTTCTGATTCTGTACAGTGTTCCAAACCTGTATGACTTTCTATCTTCATTGGAACATGAAAGAAGATATTTTGGGATATTACGGCTGAACTACCACTTTAATATCATCTTCTGACTGACAGCCAAAGCTCTTACATTATAGGTGGCCAATCCTGTTCATGTTCTTATTCATAATCAGTCTGAATTGGTGGAAAACAAAACGGTCACATAGTTTATTGGGGGCGGGATGTATTGTGACACTGGCTGATCTTAGAGACCTGCATCATGGCTTAAGAGCACACAAAATTGTAAGAAAAGAATACTTGCTCTTCATTATTGCAAAGGCGATTCAATGTTTTTCATAAATTGAAGAAGTCTTTGTGCCTTACTTGTTGACTGTCGTTGCATAGTTTTGAGTTGCTTTTCCTCAATGTTTCACTATAACATCGTGACCTTTCTTGAAAACTGTGACCTCCCACCAGCTCTGTGAATGAAAATGACTTATTCGGTTACAACCTGTTACCTCCTCTCTGGAAAACTAAGCAGCACTCCAAAAAAAGGGATTAGCAGAATGTAGTAGCGCTTCATTTTTTATAGGTGCAGTTCTGGCATGTTGTTGCCTGTGTTTGAATGCGGAGACCTTCGTGAAAACAGGTTTAAGCTCACGACTTAAGAGAAAATTGTGAGGTATTGTAAAAAGGGATGCAGAATCACGAGTCATAAGCTTCTCTTTCTCACTCTCTCTCTCTTCTCCGATGAGGCTTCACAGAGGATTATGTTTGTGCAATTGAAACTTGGCAAATTACTTCCCTCCCTCCCCCTCCAAAAAAAAAAACTGTTCAGCAATGCTGCCAATCCGTCTTTATGTCTGAGCAGCAACTGTTGTTTTAGTTTAAATCTGAGATGAAGAACACACAGATGAACAGGACAGGGAACATCCAGAAAAAGAAAGAGAAATGGAGCTCAAAGAGTCACAACCAAACAGCACCAAAAAATGGTAAGAAGAGAAAGGGCAAAAAGGCCCAAACGGCAAACTCGGGTGAGTATTTCGCTTGCCTAGTTATTTTAAGATTAAAGGCAAAGAATTATTCTTCTGCATGATGCAATTCACAAATGTTTGTTCGGAAATATAAATGACGCACTGTCTTTCAGCTCTTACTTTCTTCTGAACATGTGTGTTTCTTCTATACGTCTCATTACTCAAACCTCAGTTTCTCCTATACCTCAATCAGTGTCCGGCTTCATGCAGATGTTTATAATGGGCCGAGGCTGATGAAATGTTTATTGGCCCCACTTGGCAGTCATACGGTATTGTAAAGGAGCAAGAGCTGTGTATTATTCCCATATGGAGGTTTGACAGTGCATATGGGTGTGTCTGTGTGTGCATGTAACAGAACGCTTAAAAAGTAGCAGGTTAGCAGATTAAAAGATTGGAAAGGGTTATAATGTTTTCCTGCGAGGCTTTGTGGGTTTTGTTTCTTCCAAACCGAACCATGCCTTCATTTCAGCATCATTTGATTTCTCTTTATAAAAGAGGCGGAGCGTTACAGGAAAAACAGCTGTAAGATTCAATGTGATGCGAGGAGTTGAATAAGTAAATCTCTTGCTTGACTGTTTTGGACAATCATACGGATCACAGAATTGCCAACTGCTTGATGCGGATGAGAAAAGCAACATGTTGTGTGGTGCAGATGTTGCTTCGGAGGTTTCTAATAAACGGTTTATTTATGCATTTTAGATTGTGAGTACAAAGACTTTGTCATAATCAGTCATAAATAAATCATACAAAAATTAAGAAGAATACAATCAAATGAGGCTGTGCAATACGTTGGCCTCCAGTGTCATGAGCATAGACGGCGACAGATAAAAATGATAGTGACCAATTATGGTAATGTGGTGTATTATGTGTTGACATGCTCATATAAACACAGCAGAGGGTTGTTCAAGGCGTTCAGATGCAATTTCTTGACCCTATCATCATACTCCTGCTGTAATATAGGCCTGTGTTGCTGAGGCGAAACGTTTGTGACCAATCCATTACTCGGAAGGGTGTTAATCGCATCCACAACTACAATTCATCAGTCTCAGACATCGCGGTTACTTAGTCTATCTCTGTGGTCTTTTTTTTCTATTACTAATACGACTTTTAAACACACGCTAAGTTTGTTGTCATTCTGGTGAATTGTTTTGCTTAGCCACTGCTCATTAGCATGATAGAAAGAAAGCTTGAGGTTATTTGAAAATATATTTTTCATCATAATTTGTCATTGCACTGGTATTTGTCCAGAGCAATTTCTTTTTTAAATACTTTATTTATAGGCATTTCTATTAACCGGGGGGGGGACGAATAATAAAAATTGAAAAAAAACAGTTCAAAGAAAACAGACACTATCTTCAAAACAACAAACAAATGAGTAACAGCAACGTACATATGTAGGGTATAGGGTACATACATAGGTCTAACAATTAGAAAATTAAATATACAAGTGAACAAATCAATAAGTAAATGAAGAAGGAAATTAACCACCTTATACCTGCCTCAGGCTCTTCTGTTTACCATAGCTGTAACTGATGTGAAAGGCTATAAAACAAGAAACAGATCATCAGCAAAATAAATAAATGAACAAAAATAATGTATTATCTAGTATTTTTTGTAAATAATTTTTTTTTTTAAAGAAAAAAAAATAACGAAGAAAAAAAAAAAAGAATGTAATGATGAGTAATAAAATAAAAAAAATAAAAATCAAGTGATTGAATGGCATAGAGTTTGTAGGTCCATATTTGTTCCGGTGTTTAGGTAACCTCTCCCTCAGTAAATTGTTAGTCATCAAAATATGTTAAGAAGGGTGACCATGTTTCAAAAAGTTTGCGTTTTGAGCCTCTGACAGTGAATTTGATTTTTTCAAGCTGGATAAAATACATCACTTCTTTAACCCATCTATTATGTTTGCAATGGAAGAGAATTAAACGTCTTGCCAACAGTGTAGTAAAGGCAACTACCTTATACATTCCTTCTGTAAGCACAGTATCTTCAGGACTAGTCCCGAAAACAGCTAAGAGGGGGTCAGGGTCAATAGAAACACCATATATATCACTAAAAGATTGAATGATATCTCTCCAAAATCCCTCCAGTTTTGGGCATGACCAGAACATATGGGCTGTTGTGGCTGGCGAATGTAGGCATCTGATGCATGCAGGGCTAATAGTAGGATAGATTCTAGCCAATTTTGAGTTGGTAAAATGTAGTCTGTGAAGTATTTTAAATTGAACGAGGGAATGCCTGGCACAGGGTGATGATGAATGTACTTTGTCCAAAATACCTTCCCATTCCATATCAGTAAAGTCTCTACCCAGGTCAAGTTGCCATGAAATTTTAACATGGTCTAATCTTTGCGCATCTATGGTGCTTATAAGAGAATAAATACGAGAAATTATTCCTTTGCCATCTGGTTTTAAATGCAGCATTTCCTCAATGACTGAAGGAGCAGGTATTTCAGGGAAAGACTTGAACATTGACTTAATAAAACTCCTTATGTGCAGGTATCTAAAAAAAATGGGGTTTGGAAAGGGAAAAATTATGCACAAGCTCCTCAAATGAACAGAAAATATTATTTAAAAATAAAACTTTTAAGGACCTAATTCCCTGGTCTTCCCACGCCAGAAACGCAGCATCTATAAAGGATGGGGGGAATAAACAATTGGAGACAATGGGACCAGAAATTGAAGCAGCCTGGAAACCAACATTCCTCCTAAACTGTTGCCAATTTTAACCTATATGCACACTACTGGAGGGGTTCTGTGAGGTAATAAGCTCTTTTTCTGATCTTGGAAGATGTGCACAAACCAAAGACCTTTAGAAATTGGTGCACGGTCTTCCTCCCCTTGCACCACACTGGAATTGACTTTGAATCCCCCATCTGATGCCCAGTACACAATTTTTGAGATAGTCTTTGCCCCAATAATAAAACAAAAAGTTAGGGCAAATGCCCTCCCTCCTTGACACTTAGGTTTTCTGCAAGAAAGGTTTTCTAATACGAGGGTTTTACCCCCCCCCCCCCCAACCCCCCCACATCACAACACCCAAAACGGATCTACTTTATCCATGTTGAAAAAAAGTTTTTTCTCCTTCGAATATAGGTATATTAGAAAATAAGTATAAAAAGCGTGGCAGAACCATCATTTTAATCAAATTAAGACGGCCAGCCAAAGACAAAGGTAAGGCAGACCATTTCTTGAAATCATGCTTGCAACGTTCTAGGAGTGGGGTAAAATTGGCCTTAAATAAATTATCAAAAGAACGCTTAACTGAAATACCCAGGTATTTAAACCCATCCTGAACCACTCTAAATGGGATAATACGGGAAGTCGAATCAGGAGACATAACAATCGGAGAGTACTCGGTCTTCTGCATATTAATTTTATACCCTGAGATTTTTCCGAAATCCTCTTAATACTAACAATATATGGGGTAGTGATGTTACGGGGATAGAAACATATAAAAGAACATCATCCGCATATAAAGAAATTTTATGCTCAATGCCATTTCGAGTGATGCCTCTAAAAACAGGAGATTGGCGAAGTAGCAAGGCCAAAGGTTCAATGAAAATTGCGAACAGCAAGGGTGAGAGCGGGCAACCTTGCCTTGTACCTCTATACAAGGAGAAATATTCTGACCGAAGCTACTGGGGCAGAATATAAAAGCTTGATCCAGGAAATCATATCCTCAGGGAAGCCAAATTTTTTGAGAGTTACAAAAAGATACTCCCACTCTACCCGATCGAATGCCTTTTCAGCATCGAGAGAAATAATGGCTTCAGTGGTGTCTGAGTGTGAGTGTGTGTATATTACATTAAACAAACGCCGCAAGTTGTTAAAGGGGTTGCGTCCCCGGATAAATCCTGTTTGATCACTGTGAATTATTGTGGGTAGGATGGGTTCTAGACGTAATGCAAGGGCCTTAGCTAATATCTTAAAATCAACACTTAATAATGAAATTGGTCTATATGATTCACAGAGAGTGAGGTCCTTATTTTCTTTTAACAAAAGCGAGATTGATGCCTGTGTAAGAGTCAAAGGAAGAGAGCCTCTCTCTAAAGCTCTGCATTCAATATGTGCGTTTCCTGTAAAAAGGCGACCCCTGCCTTTAGGAGGCGCAAATGTGCCATAATCTTATTTCTCTTAATAAAATTATTCATGCCTTTCACATTCCAAGTCACAACATTTATCTCAGTTGTCTGGGGTTTAGACATTTTGTCAAAAGGTAACAAATAATAAATTGACTAGAATGAAGCACAGAAAAAATACATTGTACGTTGCATGAACCTTATACAACTTTAACATATAGGTGTTTGCTAAGGTGAACCGGTGCTTATTGAATGCTGATTGATAAAACATGCCGCACACAAACCCAACCCTCCCCCATTTCAAAACCCATACAATAACCATCAAAAACCAAACATCCACTGGTTTACAGCGTGTCATCACTTACCAGTTATTCCTGCTCTGTTGAACTGAAACTGACAAAGCAGTATTGATTAGCAATTAACAATTACGCCCGGTGGCGCATTCAGTATACAACCAATATTAATTGCATGTTATCATCTTGACACATGGGCAAAGATATAGAACAATATTAACGTATATAGTCCTGAACAGAGTCACCAAATGTATCGTTCACAGAGCTGACTGTCCACCATAGCGGAACCGCAAATGAGTACCGTTCAGACAAAGATGGATTTGAATATGTCCACTGAACAGTCAACAATGAATTTGTTTAGCATTACATAATAAGCACTACTTGTCCACTGTGTGTGACAAAACACCCTGAATAAACTCGGTAGCTTGTTGAGGCGAATCAAAGAAATGCCTCATACCGTTGTGGGTTATTCGCAAGCGTGCGGGGAAAAAAAGGCCGAACTCGATACCGCCCTTCCCAAGCTGCGCTTTAATCGGGTTGAAAGCAGCTCTCCGTTTGGCGACCTCCACACTTACATCTGGATAGAAATGGATCCGAGAACCCTTGTATAGAAGCTGTCCCTTTTCCTACGTGAGTCGAAGAATTAATTCCCTCGTCTGATAGTGATGCAGTCGGACGATAAATGGTCTCGGGGCCTGGTTTGGTCTCGGTGGGGGGGCCAGGGAACGATGTGCTCTGTCTACCACCGGGGGTTTGGCGAAGCTCTCCTTACCAAAGACTTCAAGTAGGAGTTCCTCCATAAATGTGGTCGGGTGTGTGCCCTCGGAGTGCTCAGGAATGCCAATTATTCTGACATTATTTCTCCTCGAACGTTTTTTTAAATCGTCGAGTTTAGCCCTCATCCGTTCGTTGTCCTTCGACAAAGCAGCGCACATGGTTTCCAAGGAGGTAGCGCGACCATCTACATCGGTAAGTGATGCTTCAACATCCTTTATCTTTCCCTCCTGCACCTGCAGCGATGTTTTCACAGCAGAAATGGAAGATTTATAAGTTTATAATAATATTAGAATATAAGCAAAAGTAATACTCAAGGGCAGAAACTTTGCGACTTCTCACTCCGCCATCTTACCGGAAGTCCGTCCAGAGCAATTTTTAGAAGCAGGGCATGGCCAAGGAAGTTTGTTAGTCCTGGAAAAAAGCAATTCATTAGCATTCCCATTTATCTTAATGGCTATAATCTGCTTCTGTCCGTGCTATGCACAAGCATTGCTTCCTCAATGCTTGACTTAAAACAAAGATAACTTTTTTTGTGATTTTTCTAGTTCTGGATAATTAAAGAACTTTACCAGTTAAAACTATGTTAAGTTAGCAGTCAAAGCTGTTAAGTGAAGACTAATCAAAAAGTTTTGTTGAAAATTAAAATTTGCTTTGGAATTGAAAATTAAATTTGACCATTTTTAGCTTCAGCAATATGTGATATGTAATTTAAAAGACATCAATATATTTTCATAGTAAACAATACACAGTAAAGAAATTATAATCTGACACACACACACACACACACACACACAGTGGGTTTCCAGGAATAATTGATGATGGCCCTTTGAATTATTAGAAAAATAATGCATACCTGAGGTTTCTAATAATTTAACAGACCGTAGTAAATTATTCCACATATACTACAGTTACCACACCTCAAGACATTGTTGAGATGTTGTATTTCAAGACACTCGTCAGGTTTTTGTCCTTAAAACACTCTTGAAGGTGGGATTAATTTCTTACGCATCTCATCCCACGCCTCCGTTGCTAATTCCAAAATGTCATTTTAGACCAGTTAACGGAGGCTTGAGCCATTGGTAGTATTGTTGATTACCTGCAATTAAACCAATTAATGTTGCCGTTTCAAAGCGGGTCCCGCCTTCTGAATGTTTGCTGTAACGAACACATCCTTCAGGTGCTGCGAAGTAAACGGCTAAATAGGCATGTAAAGAAGTACAGCTCCTAATGCAGGTGTGTGAGTTGTTGTCATCTATTTTGGAGTGATTGCAATGTATTCTAAATATAAACTTTCTGGACGTATTATTCACCGGTTTATTACGAGTTTAAACGAGAGTGAGTGCCGTTGACGCACCCAGACGCGCCGCATTGAATTTACACGTGCAATGAAAGATATCCCATCAGGAGCTGATTAGCAAAATAGCTACAAAAGGCATATAAGTTTGTATTCAAAGTCAAAAAGCATTCACACACTTAATGTTTCAAAAAAGGACCTCAGATGTGTGAATCTTCTAAATTCTGCTGATGATTACATTACTGCTCCAACATAACTTTTCATTTCAGTTTCAACTATCTAGAAATGAACTTCTTTTCTGCTTAGTAGTGTTGTTTCTTTTGACTTACATGATTTGTCTATAGTGCATCTTTTAAGATAACAAGGCATACATAATATTAATTATTAATATTAATAATATGACATGATCTGTAGTCAATATTGATTAAACGTAGCATCGAGCTTCTTCGTCGGTAAAAAAGGATGGAGGCTTGCGGCCATGCATTGACTACCTGGTCCTTAACTCCCAAACGGTCAAGTATTGTTATCCACTTCCTCTGGTCCCGGCCACCCTGGAACGGCTGCGTGGAGCTCACATCTTCTCTAAGCTGGACCTGCATAGAGCTTACAACCTCATTCAGATCCGGGAGGATGATGAATGGAAGACGGCATTCGTGACAACATATGGCCACTACGAATATCAGGTAATGCCTTACGGCCTCTCCAACTCACCCTCGGTCTTCCAAGGATTCATGAATGAGGTATTCTGGGATTACCTCCAGCACTTTGTCATGGTGTACATCAGCTGAACATCACCACCACATGAAGCAGGTCCTTTGGAAGCTGAGAGAGCACCACCTCTATCTCAAACTGGAGAAGTGCGAGTTTCACCGTTACTCTATCAAGTTCATGGGATACGTCATCGACCATCATGGAATTCACATGGACCACAGGAAGGTACAAGTCATCAAGGAATGGCCGCAACCAAGCACCATCAAAGAACTTCAACGATTCCTGGGCTTTGTAAACTTTGATCGCCGGTTCATTTCCAATTTCAGCCAAGTCTGTGCACCAATCACCTCGCTACTCAGGAGTAAGCCCAAGTCTCTGTCCTGGACGCGTGCTGCCATTGACGCTTTTCACCAGCTCAAAGAGGCATTTTGTACCGCTCCTACCCTCGCTCACCCGGATCCCCAACTCCCATTCGTCGTGGAGGTGGATACTTCAACAATAGAGGAAGGAGTGGTATTATCTCAATATCACAGAGAGCCTCCCATCCTCCATCCATGTGCCTTCTATTCCAAAAAGCTGTCCCTGGCGGAGAAGAATTATGACATCGGCAACAGAGAACTTCTAGCCATCAAGCTAGCACTAGAGGAGCGGCGACACTGTCATGACTGAACACTCATTCATTCATCTCCGGGCTCTGGACAGCCAGCACAACCTCTCCCTCCCCAAAATTGCTACTGGTGGCCCAACATGGCCCGGGAGGTCTCCCAATTTGTCAAGAGCTGCTCAGTCTGTGCCATCTCCAAAACTCCCAGACACCTACCTCAAGGAAAACTGGTTCCACTACCCATCCCTCGCCAGCCCTGGTCACACCTGGGTATGAATTTAGTGATTCCTACTCTGGGCAGTATGCACATAACTCCCCCCCCCCCCCCCCCTCTTTATGGCAAAGTACCACCTCCTGACCCCTTTTCCCATTCATACACTCTTAAAAATAAAGGTGCTTCACGATGCCATAGAAGAACCTTTTTGTCTAAATGGTTCCATAAAGAACCTTTAATATCTGAAGAACCTTTCTGTTTCACAAAAGGTTCTTCAGATTACAAAAAGGTAAGAAAGAGATGGTTCTTTAAAGAACCTTTGACTGGATGGTTCTTTGTGGAACCCAAAATGGTTCTTCTATGGCATCGCTTGAAGAACCTTTTGAAGCACCTTTATTTTTAAGAGTGTACTCGGCTTCCAGCCGCCCCTGTTTCCCTGGTCAGGTGAGCCATAGGACGTTCCAGCTGTCAACAATTGGTTTCAGGAGAGTGAGAGGGTCTGAGACTCAGCACATGTCCACCTGCAAAAGGCAGTTTGGAGACATAAAAGCCAAGCTGATAACTCGCTGCTCCAATGCTCCTCAGTACCATCCGGGTCAAAAGGTCTTGCTTTCCACCAGGGACATTCGTCTCCAGCTGCCTAATAGTAAGCTGAGCCCCTGCTTGATAGGTCCATTCACCATCAGGAGGCAGACTACCAACTCATCTTACTCCTTCACTACCGTATTGCACCTACTTTTCATGTTTCACTGCTCAAACCCTTCACTAACCTCTTGGTCTCTCCTCCCACAGGATCTGGCAAACTGGATGTACCTCCTCCTCATGAGATTGCTGAAGAACAAAACCTCTATCGATTCAACACCATCTTGGACTCCCGGTGGCCTCGTAGATTGCGAGGGATATGACCCTGAGGAGAGATTGTGGGTTCCATGCTCTTCATCCTGACCATCCTGCACCCAGGGGCCATGGCCGTCCTCATCGCCACGGCTTGCGGGCATCTGGAGCCACCCGTGGAGGTGGGGGGGTACTGTCACGGAGTCACAAGCAATGCCAGATCCTTCAGCCCCACCCACTCGTTCACAATCACCAGGGTTCTGATTCCCCTCACCTGTCTGCACTAATCAACCACAGTATGAAGCCACATTCCTGTCACCACCTCAGTGTCTGGTCTTGTTGTTACTACTTCTATCAACTTACCTGACTACTTACCTAATCTACTCTAGGATCCCTTCATTTTCAGTCAACTGCTCTGCATTCCGCATTCCCCATGAGCCTGCAAATCAAGGACAGTGTTAGTCTCAGCTAGAGTTACTGAACTATTATCACTTTCCTGTGATCATCGCATTCTCCTCCAAAGCCTCTCAATAAAACTTTGTGCTGTGGAAATTGACCTGTGTTGTCTCCTTCTGTGTGTTGGCAGGGTGGGGTAAATCCTGCCCGTACCCAGCTAGGAAAAAAAATGATAAAAGCACTTATGTTTATTTACTGAAGTGGTATTCAGGAACTGTGAATAAATTACTGAACAAATTACTGCATAATAATAATAATAATTATTAATAATATCATGGCTATAATAACATCTTTAACAAACAAAAAAGAGATTACCTTAGATAAAGTTTGATTAATATGTACATAAATAATAGTCAAAAGTTTGGACACATTACTTCTTTTTGAAAGAAGTCCCTTATGCTCACCAAAGCTGCTGCATTTATTTGATGAAAAAAGCAGAAAAAACAGTAATACTGAGCAAGTATGTGTTAAATTGATTTAAAAAAGTGATAGTAAAGACGTATTGTCATAAAAGATTTAAATTTTTTTTAATTTTTAAACAACTTTTTTAATAATCCAAAAATCCTGAAAAAAGTACCACAGGTTATAAAATAAATATTAAGCGCACAACTTTTCTAACCTTGATAAATCAGCATATTAAAGAATGATTTCTGAAGGATCACTGATGACACTGAAGACTGGAATAATGGCAGATGAAAATTCAGCTTTGCCATCACAGAAATAAAATACATTTTAAAATATATTTAAATAGAAATCAGTTATTTTAAATTGTAATGATTTTTCACAATATTACTGTTTTTCTGTATTTTTGATCAAATAAATGCAGCTGTGGTGAACCTAAATAGCCTTTCTTTAAAAAAAACTTTTAAATATAATTTATACATAATTTTGACCGGTACTGTATAAGTAAAAAAATATACAAAATTTTAAATGAAATGTATAAATAAAAAGGTTAGGAATCATTTTTGTTTCAAGTGCTTTTTATTGGGGCTGGGGGCCTCCAACATGAATTTTGCCTAGGGCCTCCAAATGTCTAGAACCGGCCCTGCGGTAGTCTACATACTGCAATAAGTCAATGGAGAAAGATGCTTTTTGGCAGTAGAATGGAGTCATTTTGGTATCAACCTGCAGGGACTTACTGGGCTGTGCTAACCAGCAAAACCTTGACCCCCTGACCCCTTTCGTAAAGGCCTGAGTTCACTGGAGGCATAAAGTGAAGGGTAGGATATTTAAGTAATCATCACTGTTTATTTACCTTGGACTTTCATTCTTTCTCTTGACTTATACAGATAGAATGACGAATAAGCATTTGGGCAACCAGACAAGTGCAGCATTGCAGATGGACGATGGAGTGGAAGCAGAATTAAAAGACAACACAAATCAACAATGCGGCTGGTTTTCACGCAACCTGCTCCTTGCCCTCACCGTGCTAGGTGTGCTTGTGTGTGCATGCATGAATGTGTGGGAGTGTTTGTATACAACTTCAGATCTGTATGTGTCTCCTTCCGTGGAAGTTCAGAAGATTAAATAAGTTTGCTAGTTCAGGATTTTATTGCCCGTTTGGTGGTCATAAACTAATAAAGTCTAGCTAGTCACAGTGAGGTGATGAGGACAAAGCAGGAGAGACGATATTATCGCTAAAAATTGTTGATAATATACGGGAAGAGATTAGTTAATTTTTAATGAAAAAGGGGGTGTTTATTAAAGGCACAGCAGCTGGAAAGAGGAAAAAAATGGTCATGAAAACTTAAATACTTCTATTTTGGGCCCAAAAATGTATGATATGACCAATTTAATTCTAGTTTGTCAGCCTTTAGCTTTCCTTATACTTACATTCTTAAAAATATAAAAGATAAATCTTGTCTGTGGTTTCATTACTGTCATCATCGGTCAAACCGCAGACAAATACCAAACTAGCAAGTTCTCAGCAAATTTTTTGGCCCCAATGTAGCAACACTGTTTATACAACAGTAGTTTGAGATATTGCAGATACAGGACAGTTATGCAGTGGTGCATGTGAAATACCCAGAATCCTAAAATGCTGTGATCCATACACCTTTTCATAAGCAGGCTGAACATAACCGGTGTAATCGACACTCTCACAGGTGTTATAGCGGGCACAGTGCTGGGCATGATGCTGCGTTATGTTCCTGATCTGGGCACAAACACTCTCATACTGGTTTCCTTTCCGGGAGACATCCTAATGAGAATGCTGAAGATGCTCATCCTGCCCCTCATCATCTCCAGTCTCATCACAGGTCAGTCCTCAAACACATGTGTTGTGTTTTATGATTGTTAAATGGAAACAGAGTGTCTACAGCACAAGAAAACAAGCCATTTATCTTTGTTGATACAAGATCTCTCTCTTTTTCCCTCTGTCTCGCAGGCCTGGCCGGTCTGGATGCTCGCTCCAGTGGAAGAATGGGCTCCAGAGCAATGGTGTACTACATGTCCACCACAGTAATAGCTGCTGTTCTAGGTGTCATCCTGGTGCTTGGAATACACCCTGGGAACCCAAAACTCAGGTCCGGTCAGGTCAGCTCCGCCCCCAAGAACCAAGAAGTCAGCAGTATGGATGCCTTTCTGGATCTGATCCGAAACCTTTTCCCAGAGAACCTGGTCCAGGCCTGTTTTCAACAGGTAAAAATTGTGCTTGTGCTTTGAAAAGTTTTAAATGTAATCACAAGATCACCCAGTATGCACTTGGGGTCAGTGGTTTACCATGAAACCGGGTCCCGCCCACAATCTGATGACTTGTGGGTGATTTTTTTTCTCTCTCTCTTCAGGACTTTTCTCTTTATTTGTGCTCTGTTGAAACATTTTTTGTCTGCTTTTTGCATTTCTGTTGTTTAGAAAATAATATTTTAGAACAGTGGCGCAGTTGGTTACTCGTGATGTATATGGGGCTGTGCTCATGGGAACCTGGGGTCAGATCTAAATTGACCAATGGTTCATGCTGTCTGTGGCCAATGATTCACAGCTGTTGTTTTTTACATTGTTCATGGTTTTTGAGCATGAGGACATGTCACACAACCTGTCCTGTCCATCTGCCTAATTTGTCTTGCTTCTAACAAATGACAGATGCATTTGTGTAGAGTTTGGCCAGAAAACAATATGAGAATCGCTTTCTCTTCTTTTTTAAAGTTGCCTATTTATTTTGCAATATTTTATTATTTTCATTTAAGCATAGTTTTTTCCTGCTGTCTGCTAAACAAGGCATAGTCATTTTCCAATTATTGTTCTTATATTGCAGTTTAACCTGTGTTAAGTTAAACGTTACCAGCTAACTGAGTTACTAAAGCCACATTTTACTTGCATTTGCTTTTTGATTGTTCATTTTGGAACCTGTTGTTGTGTGGGGTATAATACACACAACCTAAGGATAGGGCGGGGGATATGTGTGGGGGGGGGGGTGGCGGGTTTCCTTAATTTTTTTTCTAATATAAAAGGAAAGCTGTACTTCAGCTTCACCCTCAGCACACTGTGAAACATTTGTGATGTTCACGCCTTTTTAAATTAATTTAACCTCTTAAGACCCGTAAAAAGTGTTTAGTGGCAGGAGAAGCTTATTTATTTTTTCCATGTCTTTACCTCTGTGTAAGTATCATTAAAATAAGTAACAATGGGGGGGTGAGTAGGGTAGGTAGTTAAAAAACGATATTTCTTCATAAGTTATGCTATGTCCGGCTCGTTAGAGGACAGGTTGGGGACGGGGTGGGCAATTTCTTTAAAAAAAAATAAAAGACATGAATGAACATGCATAGGCAAAAAACAATTGATTTGTGAGGGGGTGGGTTAAATCACCAATACATTTTTAGTTTTCAAGATTTTTTTTTAATCAAACTTTGTATAAAGATAATTCTCAACTATGTTATAACAGAATGATTTGATATACCATTTTTCTTTCTGCTGCCGCGAGTGGGTGGGTGGGGGGGTAAAATGGGTCCATAAAGCGGGGGGTGGTTCTAGTGGTATATATACAATGTATCTATAAACTAAATCTAATTTGCATATTAATGTGTTTTTGGGACAGCATGTTGAAAAAAGTAGTGTAATAATGGGAGTAGTAATTGGACAGTTTTTCATAATAATATATAATATTTCATAAAATATAGAAATATAATTTCTTTCCCTGTTAATTTGTTATGTCTCCCAAAATGCTAATAAACATACTTTTACTCCCAGTATCCTCATATGAGGACATGTATGAAATCAACATCCTGTTTCGAAACAGAAAGTCATATTTTGATTTGAAACCCCATAACATTTTCCTGAGATGTTGATTTATGACACACAGTTTAAAAATTAGTCAGATTTAAATGATAATTACAAAATATTATCATATTTCCATAAGAGTGTCACTAAATTATTTTCAGACATTTTTGAAGACCAAAGAGAGGGAGTGGTCATGGTGAAACATCCAAACATTTAGTATCTCTGAAATGCCCTGAATGTGCTCTGTACAGGACATCCAGACATAAAACTGTGGCATGTACAGTCTCAGAGAAATTCACAAAAATATAATGTCCTCATATGAGGCCGCAGGGTCTTAAGAGGTTAAAGATATCTTATGTTCACACTGTGGTTTATGTTTAGCATTGCAGAAGCATGTGTTCTTCCATTTATTCTTAACAGAGCATATAATAAACATTATTGCGGTGTGTATGAGACTGATTCCAGATAATCAAGCTCTCATCTGAGGAGTTCCTTCTAATTGTTGTGTTTGCAGAGCTTTATATACACCATTTCAAGGTGGATCCACCTGGGTCTTTCTCTGATTGTTTGTTTGCTTTGAACACATTGCACATCACATTTTTATTGAGCAACACTACACTAAACATTCTTTTTTATGGAAATGGGTCAAAACATTTTATGAGAGCAACTCTGCCGAGGATAGAGATTCAAGAATATGACTGACTAAAAAAGATATAATCAAAGGTGATGTGCCATGCAGGGACTTCTGGGAAAATGATCCCAGAATTTTACTGTTTTCCGCTGTTCTTTTTTTACTTCCAAAACAGTATTTTACTATAGACATATCTTGGTGACTACAATATATTTTCACCATAAATTACATGGTAATTCATACTTTATAATTAATTTTTTAATTTGTTCAATTAATTGTATTTGTCAGGCCCTGTTCCTGTCATGTGTTGTGTTTTCCTCCCCCACGTGCTCCATGTTATGTTTATGCCCTTATTTGGTCCTTCCCGTAATCCCGTTCCCTGATTAGTTCTTCATTTGTTTCCAGCTGTGTCTAGTTAATTATCCTCGTACCCCTGTGTACTTTAGTTCTAGTCAGTTCAGTCTGTCTCTGTCGGGTCTTAAACATCGAATGTTGTGCTACATGTTGTGTTCCTGCCTGCTCTGTGTCTCCCCTTCTGAAGATTATTAAAGACTATTATTTGTGATGACTCCACGTCTCCTCGTTCCTCGCTCCTCCTGTAGACAACCGTGACAGTGTTGTCCTGTTAAATATAATGTTTCACTCTATATAATAAAAATAACATTTAAAGTACAGTAATAATATTGTAATAATATAATTAATAATGATAATAATATATATATATATTTACACTAAACTGTGTCCAAAAGAGTTTTGCTTACCGTTTTATGGAATCGTCATTTGTTTCTTGCTTCTCTTTTCAGGTTCAGACGGTGATGAAAAAAGTAGCTGTCCCAGTCCAGAACCAAACAGAACCGATCATTGTCAATAGGAAAAAACTGGAACTCAAGTGGGGAATGAATGTTTTAGGTTAGAGTATATTCTGTTTTTTTTCTGTACTTGAAACGCAAAATACAGCATAAATGTAATTTTAAGTACCAGCAACTACAGAAAGTGGCATTTCAGTTTGTGATG
Source organism: Sinocyclocheilus anophthalmus (assembly GCA_018155175.1). NCBI lineage: Eukaryota > Metazoa > Chordata > Actinopteri > Cypriniformes > Cyprinidae > Sinocyclocheilus > Sinocyclocheilus anophthalmus. The sequence goes on from JADLZN010011033.1 coordinate 176,036, forward strand.
CATTATTGGAATACCAAATAATGTTAGGAATTATCAATAAAAAATAGATGAATTTCTGTTTAATTTCACTATGTTTAATCATCATTTTTGTCACCTCTCTGTGTTGTAAGGTTTGATTGGGTTCTTCATCACGTTTGGCATCTGCATGGGGAAAATGGGAGAGAGGGGGAAGCTCATGTGCGAGTTCTTTAACATCCTTAATGAGATCATCATGAAGATGGTGTCCATGATCATGTGGTCAGTATTCTGCCTTTATCATGAATGTGTACAATCTATTGCAACTGAAACAAATTAATTCGTTTTAGCCATTTTACGAGTGTCATAAATAACAATAATTAATCTCTGCATGTTTTGATTCCTGAAGCATGGGATAAAACTCGCTACAGAAGTGTAGAAGGTTTTTGTACTAAGGCATTATTGTGTTTGAATTTGTCCAGCGTGTTCAGGGGTGTTCAGTAGAGTAAGAGAATTGGACAGAGAGAAAAGTATAGCATGTAAGGAAGAGGGAGAAAGGGGAATTTGTCAGGGAGACAACAGCACAGGAATCTGAGAGAGTGCACCATCATATTTGTGTTCCCATGAGTAAATGTGGGAGTTTTATTCTGGATGTAATATATCCTCCAACAAATAGGCCGCAGACAGATGCCCACATGCTGGCAAAGACAGACATAGCAGAAAACAGTTAGAGCACTGAACTTATGAATCATATCTGCAGAAATGAAACATTTGATCTGTAATGCTAACAGGCCATTTTACAGCACAAAAGGAGTGAGACGGTGGGAAGGAACATGTCGGTTTCATATTCTAATACATTTTTAACATTAAAAGAACAAACACGGAATAAGTAAATACCCCAAAATAAAAGCATATGACAACAAAGTCAGTCTCCGCTCAGCCCCGAGACTGTCCCATCTGTAACTAACTGTGTTCTGTGTTTTCCGTTCACAGTATGTAAACTGTTCAAATGGTACAATAAACATCATCTGTTGCTTACCATAACACACGGTGCAATATTTATACCCAGCATTTTAGATGATTTAAATTCAGACCACATAAGAAGTAACATCTTCTCATATGGTGTTCAGGTTGCGAAACTGGGCCAATACTCCCTTCTGAAAATATAAAGGCAGATATATATGAATAAAGACATACTGTGTGAATAAAAAAGTGAGATTATAAAAAAAACATGTAAAATAAATAACTGTGCCTTTGTACTAAAGATAAAAGAAGTGTATACACACACACACACATACATATATTAATACATTATAGTTCTAATAAATATAAAAATAAACATTTTCAGATTTCCAATTCATATTTGTATAATACTTTTCAAAATAAACATTTTTCCAAAACCACATTTGCCAAGACACATACAAATTTGATTTTATTTTATTCATATTTTTTATTTAATTTTGTTTAATTGCCACAAATACAAACTGATTGATTGATTGATTGATTGATTGATTGATTGATTGATTGAGTTTGTCAAAAAACTGTATTAAAGTTAGTTTTTATTTTATACTGTTAATGTTTGATAAACAAAATTAGAGAACAAGTATTATGGCTCAGCAACCCTACATTACAAAAAAACACTTGACATGTACTCTAAACAGAGCTAAACTAACCACTAAATAACTCAACGAATCTGTCCTCAGGTACTCTCCAGTAGGCATTGCCTCCCTCATCTGTGGGAAAATTGCTGCTATCGGTGACTTGGAAGTGGTGGCGAGGCAGCTGGGCATGTACATGGTCACGGTCATAGTCGGTCTCATCATTCATGGCGGGCTCATCCTGCCAGTCATATTCTTCGCCGTGACTCGGAAAAACCCCTTCACGTTTTACTCTGGTATCTTCCAGGCTTGGATCACTGCTCTGGGAACGGCCAGCAGGTACAGACAGCAGACTCCTCACATGTTTCATGGTGATATGCTAATTTAAGTGTTCTGGCAGACTGAAGATTTAAACGTCACTTTTGGTTAAACAGTGTTGTTTTGAGAAGCAAGATCTTTCTCTGTTTTTCTCTCTTTTACATTTTTTTATTTTGAAAAATTATATTTTAAACTGGTATGTGGATGTTTTAATATAAACTCCAACATGACTTAAAAAAAACAACACACATCAGATGATTTATATTTTAGACCCCACATAAATCATCCACACTACTTAATCTGGCCAAACACACTTTCTGATGTTCTCTAGAATAGAGCTCTAGAAAGATTAATCAGTCTAAATGGATGGGAAATTATGAATAAATCTGGGTTTACATCTGTTGCGCCAAACCATTTTCTGAATGTCAAACCAACTGTCAGTTTGGCACAGAATATGCATGCAATCCTATCAACTTTTTTTAAATAATTAGTTTTTGGGCGTTATTTTGGATTCATGTTTAGTCGGAGCAATTTTTCAAACAACAAATTAGCATTTGTTAGATAATTATAATCAATTTAACGTTCTCTTTTTCAGTGCTGGGACATTGCCAGTGACGTTTCGTTGTCTGGAGGAGAATCTAAAGATTGACAAGCGTGTGACTCGCTTTGTGCTGCCCATTGGAGCCACCATAAACATGGATGGCACTGCACTCTATGAGGCTGTAGCAGCCATTTTCATCGCTCAGATGAATGACATTTCCCTAGATGGAGGACAGATTGTTACTGTTAGGTAAGGAGATGTGAAACTGAAACCAGACAAATTGTGGCTTCTGCAGTGGAGGGAATTATTTCTAATGGGCTTTTTGGTTTGCTCTGATGTCATTTTCCATATTTACTAGATGAACAATGACTGCAAATTTGTATTTTTTATTTTATTTTATTTATTTGTTCAGATAAGAATTGATTCTGTATAATCCATTTTTAAAATGACATTTGTTGTCTCTTTTAAACATTTGCCTGCTAGTTCTCACACACTGCATGTGTTTGGTCTTATGATCCTTTGTGTTGTGGCATAACAATCTGGTTATTATTACAGTTATTCAAATTGCTTTTTATTACTATGGCTCTGTAATTGTAATACAGTTCCAAAACAAAACTTTAACCTGCAGCTACATCACAGATGTTCCTCCTTTAACTGAGCTAGCATCTTCTTCCAATTATTTTTCATTTTACTTTTGTTCTTATTTTCCTTCTTTCCTCCATTGAACTTGTTTTTTTTTTCACCCCCTCAATAGATCACATCTGTCAGTGCCGCCCCATACTGTCTCAGTCATGGTGGTATAACTCCCTCTCTTTCTTTCTCTGCAGTATGACAGCGACTTTGGCCAGTGTGGGAGCGGCCAGTATTCCCAGTGCGGGTCTGGTCACCATGTTGCTAATCCTGACCGCTGTGGGCCTTCCAACTCAAGACATCAGCCTGCTCGTTGCTGTCGATTGGCTTCTGTGAGTTCAAACAACTCTGTTTGGGTTATGTACGGGCCGTCGCTTACAACCCCCTGAAGACGGCCCTGGTTTTGTCCTGACTAATTATCAACGGTCCTCATGAATATAAACAGCTGTCCTGAGCTGTTTTGTGTCAGCTTTTAGAGCTGTCTTTTGTGTGTCTTCAGCGACAGAATGCGCACCTCCATTAACGTGGTAGGCGACTCTTTCGGGGCAGGCATTGTGGACCACCTATCACGGGCAGAGCTTGCCGTGATCGACGGGGACATCCCTCTATCAGACGAGGTGTTTGTCCCCCCTCCACCTCTCCTCACTGAAATAGACCTCATAGACCCTCTCAAACCGCCCGAACTGCCCCCTCGCTCCCCGCGGCCCCCAAAGCTCAACCATCACGCCCCGTCTCTGACCCCTTCACAGTCTCAATCGCACTCTATCCCGCACTCGCCCCGTTCCATCCGCTCTCCTTCACCTCACTCCATCCACTCGCCCTCCCCGCGCTCCGTGTGCTCTCACTCCCCGAGGCCTTTCCGAACACATTCCCCTCGTCTTTTATGCAGGACGGAGCCTGGATACTGCGCCCTGCCCACTCATGACAACCAGGTGAGGCTTCATTCATAAAATATAAATATAATGCTTAGGTTTTAGGTCTTAAATACATCGATCACCTAAAATGTCACCATTAAAAGTCATCATTTACTCCTCTTCATGTCGTTCTAAACCTGCATGACTTTCTTTCTTCTGTGGAATGCAAAAGTCACTCTTTTTCTTTTCCATATACCACAGAACTGATCCATACAGCTTGTGGGCTACTATATTGCGAAGTCTTAATACAAGACTACAGTTGTTTTTTGCAAGAAACAGATGGAGATCTTAAGTCATTATTCACTGTTAAGCTTCTTGACGTGTTTAGTAGAGTTACACTGTCCGATCTGTGAACAGATGTTTTGAGTCCGATCTTGTCAATGATGTGTTATATCAAGTTCACAAAACCGATCTGAATGATTTGTTCACAAATTGGACTGATTAATCAAATATCCTTTTAAATTTATGATTAAAAAAAATGGTAGCTGTGGTTTCCAGAAAAGTGTTTCAGTTATTACAAGATGGCATTTTGGTGTATGTATATTTGGCTAATTATACTTGTGCGTTTAATTAAATGATATATTGTTAAAAGACAAAACACCATCAGAGTAATAAAACAAATCTGGGAATGAGACTGGGAATGTCCTTTTACTGTTTTACACTGTAAATTATCCAGTAATTCATCATTTTACTTGCAACCATAAGTCTGATAGTAATTTCACCACAATCGTTTTTCACTGTATGTGTTAACTTATAGTTAAAAACATGTTTTACTGTAGCATATTTACTGCAATATCTTTTCCTGTAAAATGACATTGTAATGACATGAGGGTGAGTAAACTATGCATTTCAGTCTAATTCCGATGTTCTTATACTGAGATGTTTTTGTTGTGGATATGCTGTTAAAAGTCCTTGACACCCGTCACTTCACATCCCGCAGATTACCACTCTTCCCAGAGGTTTCCGAGAGAGAAGCAGAAACCGGGAAAGAGAGAGACTGCAGGAACGGGAACGGGATAAAGGGAGCGAGACTGAGGAGGATGAGGAGAAAGAAAGAATGATGGACGAGGCGAGTGACGGAGAAGAAAGTGACGACACGACGTACGACAGACACCACGCCATCCCACCTTGTGACCTGCCCTGAACAAAACAGACAAAGCTTTACCACATTTTCACAATACTTCTTCTGTATTTCAGAGCCCACCTTTCTCGATGAAAGCTGGCCTTTTTTGTTGTTTGGCAAAGACTTTGAGTACCTTGGTGTGTTGTGTGTTTGTTTTGCATTGAGAAACTTGACATATGTGAAAGGAGTGTTCACTGGGCTTCACTATGTTTCTTAGTATCAGCTTTACAGTCTAGCAACAGCAACTGTTTGTAACTTATAGCTAATTTGCTTTTACAGCATTTCAGTAATAAACCGGATGAATGGTTTTGAGCATGTATTGCACATGCTCTGCCAGTCTCGATTTTATTTATTTGTTGACTTTCCTATCATATAATTGATCTAGGCTACTGGGACACTGGTTATAACACTGGATGTCACTGTACTGCACTGTAAAACCCAGACTTACTCAATGGTTCAGGGAAAAGATATAGCCTTGACTCATTTGAGCTGCCTTAGTTTACTTTTATAGTTGAGATGTCCTCTGTTCAGTTGCCAGTGCAACATAAACAGGCATTTCAAATGAGTCGAAGCAGTTGGTTCCTATAAACAGTCCAAAGTTGTTCCAAATCTCCTGTCCTATGATTTGTTGGGTTTTTCTTGCGATGGTGGCGAGGACGTCACAAGCAGCTGTGAGTAATATGAGGCAGTTTCTTCCCGTACCCCTCATGTTCTTTCCCTATCCGCGTGTCTTAAAAATGTGAATCATACACCGAAAACATAATTTGCATGTACAGATTTACCAATACACTGTTTAGATTAGTGGGTGTGACATCAGTCCAAGCGCAGTTACACAAACCTGACGTAGTACTTTACTTTAGTACAACACACAGGTTGTCCACTCTCATACTGTATGAATGACAGTGTAGTTCTCACTCACATCCAGCCTGTTTCCACAAATTAGATATTTTTTAATCAAGAGAATTTTTCTTACTTTACAACATATTGCCAAAGAATTCTTTTAAATAAAGATTATTCTAATTATTAATTATAAATTACTGTAAAAATTAACAATTATAATAGTATAAATGATAATAGTTACATTTGGAGGCCAGTCACTTTTTTTTAAAGAAACTTGCATATTTTTCAGCACGATGCCTTGACCCCCCTAACTGTCCGCTCACATTTGGGAACTAGTAGTGAAATTGCCGTCCACATTACATTTCTTAATTCATGAACGAAAACATTTTGTAACGTGATATTGATGTACCATTTTCATGGTAGTGCAATGTTTGATTTTAAAATGGTTTTCAAAGGATGAATTTGGAGATTTAAAGAAAGTTTTCAATTGATATATAATTTCTGATGATTTCTAAAGTGTGATAGAGAAAAAGGCAACAAAGAAGACTTTTTTTGACAAAGCTCAGAACTCCTGTTACGATGCAGATTTTTGAGGTGCACTCTTGACAAAAATTAATCTATTACTTTTCCTACATAAATTTTTTACAAAAACAGTGGTAAAATATCTATTTGGGAGTCTTAGACCTTTCCAACGATATAAAGTTTGTCACGATTAGATTAGGATTTAATTGTAATATAGTCAGTAAACTTCGGCGTCCCACAGAGGAACGGTGACAGTTAAGACCGTTAAAATATTATTCTTACCAACCCCAAACGTTTGAATGGTAGTGTTTATACAATAAAACAGAAAATATTAATATCTTAATAGTTTCTCCTTTGAAATAAAATGAAGAGCAAATAGATACTTTTGCAGAAGTCAGGGGGAAAAAAGCCTTATTTTTTCGTCTCAGTTTTCAGTATGAACTCTCAAATTCCTCATCAAATCCTTCCCAAATCATAAGCAATGAATATTCTAGCTCTGTAATCTTACATCATCAATCATCTCATTTGTTTGCATTAGCATTTCTGAGACAGTTCTAAAAACTCTCTCTTAAGCTATAAAAAGAACAACCCCATAAAAAAGCGATTTTTTTCTTTCCTTTACAATTCTAGAATTACTTGGATGTTAATATTGTTGTCATTTGCTATTATGGAGCATCTTTATTGTCTAGTGTTGCACTTGAACTAGTAAAATGTAGCTTGTTATTCATAATGTATTTTGTCTGACTCGTGTATTTAAAAAAAGTCTGAAAGACTTTAATTCATTTCCCATGAAATCAGCTGCTGTCTATGATAATAAAATCTTAACAATTTATTTCACTTATTGAGTGGTTTGTCCTTTAATGCTTCTTGTGTAAGAGTCGATGTCAACACGAGGCACGTTTAAATCCCGTCTCGCTCTCGTATTAAGACCGGTGGGTGAACGAAATCCCTTCATGCACACGGAGTCAAAATTTCCTCACACAATGATGAGACAAAGACATCAAAACACTTAATCCGCTCAAAGAAGAGTGAGGGAGAGTGCAGCAGATGGCCAGAAAGACATCAATCCTCCTCATTCTTCCCAGGACAACAGTGAGGCGGGAGACAGATGATTACAAGGGACACTGACGTTATTGTGGGGACCCTGTACGTCACAGAGACGGAATGGGAACGCTTAAAGGAGTTGTATTAGGATGAAAGGGCAAAATGGCAATTGGGGAAAAGGATGTGATTTTTTCAGGGACTCGGATTCTATGATAAAAGACATCGGTCAACACTTGATGGAGTCCAGCTGTCCAATTACACCTCAGTCTTTAATCATTTACAGAGATCTAACAAAGACTGAGAGACCGGGTTAGCATGTTTGTGCTAACTTTTGTTAAGATAAGACATGCACACTTTTTCATTAAAAAAGTTTAGATCCTAACTTGATGCCACACTGCCCTCTCTAGCTGACGGGACGGTAGTGTCCTCACATCCTGTCGTCTCCTAGGTGAGAATGCACAGATGAGCACGAAACCCCCTTTGAGTGCTTTTTTATGGCCTCTGTTCTGTTTAAACTGCCACCTCCACTCCCATTTCCTCTCAATACTGGGAAATAAATTAAACACTTTATATTAAATAAGCAGTGATTATTAATCTGCAATACGCAAACTAATATACTGTATGTTCTCCTCTCGATCCAGAAGTCAGGGGTTCCCTGTCCTCTGAGCTCAATGGCATGACTGGCATAGCCATGTGAGATTTACCATCAGTTTATCCTCCTTCATTTCCTGAAAACAAGTTTGTTATCATTTTTCCTGTTCGTACTGGAGTGACTCATGGATTCTCTGTCACTCTCTCATGCGTACCATATAAATATGGGACATGTCTTCTGTGTAGACCATCTTAGCATCTGGAGGTCTTGGAGATATCGCTACTCAGTTTTTTTATGTTTTGTTTTGTTTTTGCACAAATTGGAGTTATCCTCTTAGTTTTTATATATCATTTACATTTTAAGTCCGTTTTAAGGTTTATTATTAGAGTATTTTATTTTTGAGGATATTTTTACTTTTGGATACCATCCGTTTGTATTGATGCCCACCTGGTTGGTTCGGTCAATCATGCTTTTTACCTGTTTTTTCTTTTTTTTTGCTCTGTTTCCTCCTCTTCATTGGTGTATGTATGTTCCTGTACAGAACGTGCTTCTGCCGTTCAGCACACAAGTCAGGGAACGCTTGCTCTACACAGGTAATCTTAACCTTTAACCTATTTCAATAGTTGCTGCTTTTTTTAAGCTGCAGTGTTTAGATGTTAGAATCCGCTTATGGGTAACTGTGACATGTGGTACTTTCTTCCATCAACATGGCTATCTGGAATCAGTCAATCCTTTTTAGTTGGCCCGGTGATGTTACAATGAAACTTTATGCCTTTTATTTCAGGGCATTTATTTGGCACTGCAAGCGTACCGTGTTTTTTATTCCTAAAGAGCAAAGACTGGCTTGAGGTAATGGCAATAAGTGTGTTCATGTGTCTGTGTGTGTGTTTTTGTCCATTTTAGAGAACAGAAAGCATGGGATGTTCCTTGAAATGAAACCTGATGGCTCCGTCAGAGGGTCTCCAGTAAAGAAGCGCAACTGTAAGCAACTGCTGAAAACAAGAGTTAAAGAACACAGTTTACTGTTAGAGTACTATTGTAATCATGTAACCATCATTATAGCCTTACTTCTCAGAATACCTTATCAGAAAATATAATAATTCATAATAACTGTGAAAGCAAGGGTTATGGAAATAATAACAATAATTGTTGTCATTTTGGTGTGAATTATCACGGTGCTGACGGAAGTGTGGTGTTGTTTGCTGCTCTGCAGGTGTGCTGAAACTGCGTTCAGTGAAAGCGGGTGAGACGGTCATCCAGAGTGAGGCTACATCTCTCTTCCTCTGCGTTGATGATGAAGACAACTTGAAAGGACAGGTCTGAACATACTAACGTTTACAAATTTGAAATATCCAATAGATTGTTCATTTAAAAATAAATAAAAAAATTTATAAAACTGAAAAAAAAGACAAATAGGTAAAAAGACACCATTCTAGTATAGCAGAGAGCGAGAGCAGTGTATACATAACATGGATTTTTCCATTTAAAAGCAAATTGTACAAGCAAAATATACGATTTTATAATATATAATTTTATAAAAAAATAGTTAAGCTAATTATTCATACCTTAAATAGTTAAGGTAATAGTTTTTTAAAGAAATTAATACTTTTATTTAGCAGTGAGGCATTAAATTGATCAAAATGACATTATGAATGAGGGGGGACCCCCCAAAAAAAAATATTTCAAATAAATGTTTTTTTTTAATTCAACAAAGAATCCTGAAAAAAATGTATCATGGTTTTTACAAAAAATTATGCTGTTTTCAAAATTGATCATCATAATCAGATACTGAAAATTCAGCTTTCCCATCACAGAAACAAATGACATTTTAAAATTATATATAAAATATTGATATAACATATTGATCAAATAAATGCAACCTTGGTAATGAGTTTTGTTTTCTTTTTCAGCTGCATTACTCTGAAGGAGACTGCACCTTTCAGGAATTGCTACTGGAGGATGGATATTCTTCTTTCCTTTCTCCACACTCTAAGCTTCCTGTGTCGCTGCTCTCAAAGCAGTCTGGGCAGAAACACAGTGCCACACGTTCTCGGTTCCTCCCCGTTATGAATACTCAGTTGGCGGGGAAAGAAGAGGACATCCAGATACAGGATGTGAAACATTATATTAAGGACATAAACCTGGACTCTGACGACCCACTAGGAATAGGACATCAGTCACACATACAGACTATCTTCAGTCCCAGTCTGCATACTAAGAAATGAGGATGGAGAACATCGGTTATGGAGGCATGCTTTACATTATCACTGGACTGCAAGATTTAAAATGTTTTGTTACTGTATTTTTTTTGCCCGAAACTGTATTTATTTGAACTTATTTATTTATTTGTTATGGTCCAAAATTATTTAAATTAATTTAAGTAACTTAAATATTGTTATATGAAACATCATACAATTATTCATTTAAATATTACTCTTTAAATGACATGAGATATCAGCTGGAGAAGATTCCACTTTCAGTTTGTTCGTTTTGTAGACCACTGCATCATTTCAGTATGGTTTTTGTGTGATTAAAAATTTTAATAAATAGTACACAAACATGGCTCAGCGTTATACAATTCATAGAGCATACACACATTATGTATTACTGTACATATTTTCCTAAAAAGCTTTTGAATACACACACACACAAACACGCATCATTCATTCACAGCGTTTCAACAATGTCAGAACAGCAGTAACACAAAACCGTTCCAGATGAATGATGCTTAAGACTTTATCCATTCATTGCACACAAATCCCTGACACATTCATGGCTGCAACCCGGGTGACAAAATACATGACATTTAAATGACACCGCGTGGCTCTTCTTCCTACAAATAAGTCCGATATATATGTCGACAATTCCAGTAAGCAAAGGTGCGAATGCTTTTATTGCACAACACAGCTCAGCTTTTTTTCCAAATGCATTGAGATGGCGCTCTCTGAATAGATAAAAAATTGTTTCACAAATAAATACATTCAATAATTTAAAGTGGCATGAAACGGAAGTTGCGATTGTCTTTTCTTCTCTACTGTGATGTATATCCGAGTGAAACAGCATCTGAAATGAGAGGGCGGGACTTGATTTCGTCCTTCGGGAATTGATTGGATCGTTGGAAGCTGGGGCGTTGCTAACAAAATGGAGGCAGATCTGAATGCCAGTTTGCAGTTAGTGTTGTTGGGGGATTTCTCTCCTCTGGATTCACAGCAGATACCCAAGCATGAATAAATGTTTTATTTATTAAGGATGATGACGACGATCAACGGCACAAAACATGCCTAAACAGCGTGCGTGAGAGAGAGAGAGAGAGAGAGAGAGAGAGAGAGAGAGGAGAGACTGAGCGAGTCCTCCATCAGGTTAAGTCATATTCATGAAAAAAAATTGTTTGCGATGTCCTAAGAGTAATGTTGTCGTAATATCATAATATCTTTTCAATGTTTAGGGGTAACATACTCCCTCATGACTGGTGTCAGTGCTATAAAGTGAAGCATCTCACGTCACTAGCTCCGCCCTTGCGCCACAGCTCGTGACCGGAAGAGAAGACGAGTCGTTTTGAGGGGAGGGGAGGTTAACGTTTTTTGATTAAAGATTACGAGGGCACATGAATTTTAAAAAAATAATGAAGTGCATGGATAAATTATTTATAATAAACACTACAGTATTCCATTAAAAAATAACAATTTTCAATTTTGATTTCATGGTGACTTCAAGGTTTAAGGTTGTGATGTCAAAATAAAAGTTTGGTTACCGGAACATTAGGAAACATTTTATAGATGTTTTATAGTTAGAAAGACAATGTTTTTTGTAACTTCTTCATACCTTTCCTTTAGATACTGCATCTGCATTTTGTACCTTCTCAGCCTCTTCGTCAATCGTTTTCTGTTTCTTGCATTTATTCCTTCCCATCATCCCCACACATTCAGTGAGGCACAGCGAGGCAGTGTCCTTTAAACATGGCACAGGACCACCTCCATCTCTCATTCCTCTTCTTTGATCTTCAGTCTATTAGACTTGGGTGACCAGCGGGTAAACGCTCCCTACACTTTGCACTCCGGTCTGACCTGCACAAAGCCCAGCCAGGAGACTTCCATTAAGAGGGGCGCAGATCCCCCTATAGACCGCGCCTGCTTCGAGAGGAACGCGGTCTCCCTGTTCCCCAGGCCCTTCCTCAGCATCTTCTCCTTCTTCCCCATCTTCTTCCTCCTCCCAAAGGGAAGTGCTGACGTGTGTGTATTCCTGGTTGTCCTCACACTCTGTTTCACGGTGGTAGAAGTAGCTGAAGTTGGAAACGATGACGGGAACGGGAAGCGAGATGGTGAGCACGCCGGCGATGGCGCACATGGAGCCCACCAGCTTTCCGCCCACCGTCTCCGGGTACATGTCGCCGTACCCCACTGTCGTCATTGAGACCACAGCCCACCAGAAGGCTTCTGGGATACTGGTGAAAGCCGTTCCAGGGTTGTCCACCTCAGCAAAGTACACGGCCGAGGAGAACAGGATGACTCCAATGAAGAGGAAGAAGATGAGCAGTGCCAGCTCTCTCAAGCTGGCCTTCAGCGTCTGGCCCAGGATCTGAAGGCCTTTGGAGTGGCGAGACAGCTTGAAGATCCGGAAAACTCGAACAAGACGGATGACCCTTACGATCGCCAGGGACATGGACGGCGTCGCTCCCTTAGACTTGGCCAGCTCCGTGCCGAGCGTGACGAAGTAGGGAATGATTGCGAAGAAGTCTATGATGTTCATCACATCCTTGAAGAAGGACATCTTACTGGGAGAGCAGGTGAAACGCATCACTAGCTCAAACGAGAACCAGCAGATGCATATGGTCTCCACCAGGAAGAACGGATCTTGAAAGGGAGAGAACATTAGGCTGTGCAAGGTACTGTTTCCAGCAAGGATAGCCTGGTATGCCATTTGCTGCAACAGAGACAGAGAAAAGAAAAAAGATAAGGATAAGAAATTAGATACGGAAATTTGAAACAAACTTATGACATTCAAAAACATACTAAATGTAAGTAAAAGTAAAGTTTTACTAGAAAGTAAAAGTACGCAAAGTTTCCTGTAAGAGGTAGGGTTAAGTGTAGGGTTGGTGTAGGGCAATAGCACATACAGTTTGTACAGTATACAAACCTATACGCTTATGGAATGTCCCCACAATTCACAAAAACAAACGTGTGTGTGTGTTTGTGTGTGTGCATCTACTTAACCATATTGGAAACAAATTTGTAACCAGAAGTGAGCTAAATCTGACAAAACCTTTTGTGGACATCCTCATTTGTAAAAACTGTATAAATGTATACATTTCACATTACGTATTCTTTTAAATTCCGAACGAATTGTAGAACTATATCGTTATCAATAATTAACGTTTTTCATGTGAATGGTCCTTAAACGTGTGTAACAAATTAAAGATAAAAAATAAATAAATAAACAAGCGAAGAGGAAGCAACGGCGTTCGTAATAAAACTTGAATCAATATTGGCTTGGCTTTTCAGATGTGGGAGAACTCAGAGATTGGAAAGGCTTAAAACTTGACCCAGCAATTTATTATATTATTATTATATTAGTATTTACTTTATATTAATAATTTTTTTTATTATATCAATATTACCTAACAGGTAAGAAATTCTGTGAACAGATAGATAGCCATGTAGCTCTGAATTTTGATTTCACGATTCAATTTTATCACGATTTTTTTTTACAAAATGAGATTGAAGACATTATACAGTAAATGAAAAGGTGTCGTTTTATTAGGCTATTGCTGCACGTTTCTTTGTGAAATTGAAATATAACAAAACTAAATTGAAATTTTAAACAAACCCCAAATCAAATAAATAAAAAACACAAATAAAAGAAATCTCTTAATATAAACAAACTAAGGCTTTGACTGTGCTCTTTCCATTAAAAATGAGGCAACCACTGCATTTTACTCATGTTCCAAACAAAGATGCAGCATACATGCAGCGTGAGTAGTTTTTAAACTAAAGCAAAAACAGAATGTTCTGACTAGATTTGTGAAATTATACTACATGCCTGAAAGAAAGAAACAGCAGACGAGCTGAATGAGATGCAGATTCACTCTCTGACTGCAGGTGGCGCTTATGAACAGCAATCATACAGTGTTTCCTGGGTTACCGCTGTTTATGAACACTACTTTAATATGCATTGTTCAGAGGCAAGATGAAAAAAAAAGATAACGTAAACTTTTCTAAAGACAGTCAGGCCCCCAAGAGATACATTCATATGAACTCCTACTCCAATTGTATCGCAAATTGTTTGGCATCTCAACCGATTTGAATCGTCACATATTTTAATCGATTTTCAACCGGCTCGCGGTTAATCGTTACATCCCTATTGTCCAGTGTTAACGACTTGTAATGTTTGTAACTTTTATTACGTCATTTATTTAAAAACATCAGTGTTTGCAATAAGTCAAAACAACAGCATAATGGTGACGCCTTTTTTAGATTTCAATGTTTATTTTAGTTTATTCAATGTAGATTTTAATGCTTCCTCCGCGAACCACATTCATCCATGCAGACTCAGAGGAGCAGAGCATGCAGTTTTATTTTTTTAACCGCTAGAGGGCATACAGTGTTACATACTGTAGCTTTAAGTTAATAAAACTGTTTAATAGAAAGCTAACTTCTGAAACTGTTGAGGCCAAACATGTTTTGCCAAATGAGTGCCTGACTGAAACAAATTGTTTGCCCATTTGACACCCACTTCTTGAGTGAAGTTGAATGTCCCATTCTGCTTTTAGGGTCACAGTACATGACCTTTCACTCAAAGGTCAATAATTTTTGCTCTTTATCACTCTGACTCCATAAAAAAATTACTCGTGAGTGAGATGTGAGTAAAAGGTAACCAGAGTAGGGGTATTTTAAAATATGTATCCATAAACACATATAACCTTACTTAAGTTTCCAGTCGTATAACGCAAAGCTAAACCTTGTGTGTTTGAATGGAAAACAGATTTTTAAATAGTAAGATAGGAGATTAGAAGATATGACATGTGAGACGTGAGCTCGTATGCACGTGTGGTGTGTAATCTTGTCTCTGGCTAGCTGGCTATTAAGTGTTCCCTATCATAGTGCTTATAGTGAAGTGACGTGTGGCCAAGTATGGTTACCCATACTCGGAATTAGTGCTCTGCATTTACCCATCCAAAGTGCACACACACACAGCAGTGAACACACACAAACCGTGAACACACACCCGGAGCAGTGGGCAGCCTGCGGCACCCGGGGAGCAGTTGGGGTTCGGTGCCTTGCTCAAGGGCACCTCAGTCGTGGTATTGAAGGTGGGAGAGAGTGCTGTACATTCACTCCCCCCACCTACAATCCCTGCCGGTACAAGACTCGAACCCACAACCTTTGGGTTATGAGTCCGACTCTCTAACCATTAGGCCACGACTTATTTAGATTTTGCTAAAGTCATCATAAGATGATGTGAAAGTGTGTTTCCATTCCTATCTCAGCATTCGAGGGGGTCCGTTTATGAATACAAGCTCCTGTGTTAATATGCTCTGAAGGGTTGTCCTTACTCTAAAATAACGCCTTAGATCTCTAAGGTGAAACTTGAGAATGTACAATCTCTCTCTCAACCGCTTTAGTTTACTGGTCGTTGACTGTCTGATCCATGCAGAATTACTGAGGCTGCTTTGGCAGCATGTTGAGGTTGCGGTCTTGTGTCAAAGCAGTTGGGTCGCTGCTGGGAAACTAATTTGATACTCTTTACTAACTTTCCCTCCTTGGTCCCAAGTCCCAACCCACCCTGTGTCGCTCTATTTTCCCTCACTCGATCAAGCACAGACGCTCTTTCATACTGTCACCTGTAATCCCCAGTAGCCCCTCACTGCAGAACACAAGATCCAGGGACGTGGTTGGATCCACATATAGGGGGTGGAGATTGGTAGGTTTAGGGGTGGAGATGGGTGGGTTTAGGGATCAGGGGGTGGAGACGGGTAGGTTTAGGTATATGTAAGGTGGGAGGAGTTGGATCTGGATCCAACCTCGCCCCCTGGATCTTGTGTTCTGCAGTGAGGACCATCTCTGTCATCTTGTAATTTCTCATCTCCTTCCCTTTTTTTCTATCTGTGTACGCTGGTTGTTTCTCTCCACGGACAAGTCACTTGACTGTTTTCCAACCCCCCAGTGTCTCTACTCCCAATGTGTGTATCAGATTTAACGACACGTCTAAAATAATCTCAGCAATAAACCTACACTCTCTTCTGCTCCTGAACTTTTCATCTGCTGTTTTCTTTTTATGCAACTTCTCACACTTTAAACCTCCCTTATTTGTGTGATTTGAAATGTGTACACATTTTTTAATTTGTATGTGAAACTATATATAGTCAGTAAGAATGCCTTAGCGTTTAGCATTAAACATTGTTTTTACATTTGATAGAAATTCAGTATGCAGTGTACATTTACACAGAACACTACTTAGATGAGTTTGTGCACTAAAAATTACATAATACAAACACAACACTATAGCCTGTTATTTCCGGTAGGCTAATTCAATGTGGCAACAGAACAACAAGTCAACCATTAAAAATGTAAACACCTG
The DNA here is from genome assembly GCA_018155175.1 of Sinocyclocheilus anophthalmus. Lineage (NCBI taxonomy): Eukaryota > Metazoa > Chordata > Actinopteri > Cypriniformes > Cyprinidae > Sinocyclocheilus > Sinocyclocheilus anophthalmus. Next base: position 192,687 of record JADLZN010011033.1, read on the forward strand.
TGTTTGTTCCACTTGGCCACAAATGCTATGAGAATATGATTTTTTTTGTGACTATACGCTGCTCGTACATGTTCACTTCAATAGGATTTTGAGTGACAGTCAAGTACATTGAGAATATCTAAGAAGGTGCAGACACATTAGCAAAATTTCGCAGGCATAAAAAGTCTCTTTTGTCAACAGTGTAATGATGTATGAAGCACAGCTCACAATAGAGTCAATTTCAAACCAAGCAGCTTTCTGTTGGTCGACACAGATAACCTGCATGACCAACTTGAAACCGCTGCGAAAGCTGCGTGGGGAAATCTGTCGTCTTCACTTAAATCCCCAGTCATGTGGATTCCTTTTAAAATTACTGGAATTCGCAGAACAACAGTAAATGTGACCACACATATAGGCTTTGAATTAATATTTTTAATAGTTATTGATAGCTATTAATAGTTAAAAATAAAAATATAATAAATGATGTAATATTAAAGTTGCAACATAATGGAAGTAGCAAAAGACCCTTTCTTCCATATTGAAATGGAAGTACATCTAATTGAAATGGATTATTTAGAAACAAAAATTCAGGGACTTGGGACTTGGTTCTGTCCATTGGTTGTTGATTGGACCAAGGCAGATCTTAATGAGGTCAGTTATTAAAAAGTGCAGGATTTAAGTCTTTAAGTCTTTCCCCCAAGTTATGACATTTTGATTAAAAATTAGTAAAAAAAAAAAAAAAAAACAAATATCATGAGGAATCGTTCAAAATAAGATCAATAACAGCACTCTTAATAACATTCTTAGCAAAGCGATAGGGTGAATTTTCATTTCATGCTAATTTAAATAATATATGAATATTTATAAATGTTATTTTATTTATGCTCATTCATCTTCATATGCTCAGGAACCCATCTGCTTCATGCTAACAGCCATTCTAACATTCTTTCTTATTACTATGGCTTGAGCTTGTTGGTCATGTTTTGTGCATTATGTGTACTTTTTAATGAAAAAAAATGTATCCTGCATTTTCTGTATGGGAATATCAACTAATAACAGTTTGCTAGACACCTGGTCAAACACTGTAACATTGACATGTCTTTCCACTGCTCCTCTCACCTCTCTCAGCTCCTTCTCTACTCTGAAGTCAGGCAGCGTCTCCAAACAGAAGATGAGGATAGAGACCACAATCACCATCACGCTGATGATGGCGATGATGCGGGCGCCTCCAGAGGATTCAGGGTGTTCAAAGAGCATCCACAGCTTGCGCTGGATCTCATTGTCTGGCAGGGGCCGAGGCTCCTCCTTGGGGAAGCCCTCATCCTCTTTGAAGCGAGCCATGATATCCTCTCCCAGCTCATAAAAGCGCAGTTCATCCATGAAGACGTCCAGAGGCACATTGGCAGGCCGCCGTAACCGACCTCCGGACTGATAGAAGTAAAGGATGGCGTCAAAGCAGAATCGATTGCGGTCCAGGAAGATCTCATTTCGGAGTGGGTCAAAGTAGCGCAGACGCCGCTGAGGGTCACCGAGCAGGGAGTCAGGGAACTGGGCCAGGGTTCGAATCTGTGTCTCGTAGCGCATGCCTGACACATTGATGGCCAGTCGTTCGGACAGCGCCCAACCTGCTCTCCACATTGAACCAGATCTTCGATTCTCTCTCTTCCTATCACCCTTCTCTTTGTCCCCCTTTTCTGCCTTGTTGCGCTGGTCCTTGAGGTTCTTGTCACTTTCGCTGATCTCTTCCTCTGCTTGTTGTTTGTCCTCCGTTCCCCTGTCCGATTCTTCTCCTTTGTCCATGTCTTCTTCTTTCTTGTTCACTCAGTCTGTTTTATTGAGTAGAAACACAATCATTTCAGCCAAGCATGAACCCAGCGGTCAAAGGTTTGTTAAATTGGTGTTAGATCTATCTATCTATCTATCTATCTATCTATCTATCTATCTATCTATCTATCTATCTATCTATCTATCTATCTATCTATCTATCTACCTACCTACCTACCTGTCTGTCAGTCTGTCTGTCTGTCTGTCTGTCTGTCTGTCTGTCTGTCTGTCTATGGAATAATAATGTAATTTAAAAAATTTAAACTTAATTACATTGTATTAATTGTATTGCACTCAGAAATTGCTAAAAAAAATAGTAATAATTACAAATACAAACAACAAATAACATGTTGAATTTTATGTGAAAGTAGAAAGACTGAAATAGTATACTTTCTTGAAAAACATACTCCAATAATCCATTTTTTTATTTACAACAAAATAATTTTTACAGATTAGGTGTAATACAATTTAATTTAATACATTAAAATAAAAAACACATTTATAATGCAAAATACTTTTATCTATTTTCTAAGTGGTATAATTGAATTAAAGTGTGCAACAGAATGTGTAATAGAAAAATAATCTGCTCTACAACAAGACATTTATACAATCCCATTCCAGTTATGTAACTGAAGATGGTATCTATACTTAAATACTTCTGCAGAAACTTCTCCTGCCATTCCATGAAATCATATACAAACATTTCATGTACTCTATCCGAACCCTGTGTTGACTCCTGGAGACAGATCCATTACCACTTTGAACCTCACCCTGAGAATAAGACTACAAGACTTCAAACAAATAAATAAAATTAAATATATAAATCGATAATTAAATAAATACATTTGCCAAAAAAAAAAAATCAAGACTATCAAACCATCCCTGTTAACAGAACCAGTTTATGTGAAGACACCAAAACAACCTGTCAATATAAAACAAGTGTAAAACAAGACTTAAATGAAGGTAAGGGGTGAAAATGTTCAACAAAACCGTCACAGTCCCTTGCAAGTTAATATCTTCCAAAAAAATCTGAAATTTGGTATTAGGAATACAGAGGTTTGGATCTCTGAAAAGTTTCTGAGAAGACACACCCTGTTTGTCCCTCCACTTACCCTCTGCCACTAGTGTCCGTAAATCCAGAATAGTTACCCCACGCTATCCGTGTTTCTTCCCTACCTGCACCACACCATGAGCTGTGTATCTAATGTCACCCTTTCAGCCAGACGGTCTACCCTATGAGTCCAACAGGATGTGTTTTCTCCTGTACCCTGAACCACAAACTCCGTCCTCCACTCGGTCAGTGCCGTAAGGATACTTAAACCTGTTTGTAGGTCACTGTCTTCACTCCCTCTCACGCTCACTGCAGCGCTAGGGAATGCTGTCATGCTGAAATTCAATCCAGAGCCCCTCGTCCCCTCATCAGCTTACTGTCCAAAACACCTTAAAATGCCTGTCTCTCTCATTTGATCCCTTTTATATTTGTATTTAATTTTTTTTCATGTCTGATTTTCATGTAAGGTTTTTGCAATTTGTTATTTTATCCCACCCCAGCATTTCTGCCAGGAAACAAAATAATGAATTATTCAGAATATAAAAAATTCTGAATATTATTATACATAATAATGAGCAAAATTAGGGTTCATGTTTAAAATGTGTATATTGGAAAGTGTATCCTAATTTTTTTAAACATTTTTTTCAAGGTTTTCAAGTCACTTGTGTATTTCTTTTGTAGTACATTAGTCACGCAGTTCATGATTATGAATTTAAAAATATTCCGTTGCAATATTCCACAAACATTCCAATCTCAGTTAATAATAATAATAAAAATGTTGAATTATTCTTTGTAGAAATACTGTCTATACTGAAAAATAGTGAATTGAAATGTCTTTTTTTTTTTAGAAAAAAAGACATAATTTGTTTCAATTAACCTGTTCAATAAAAAATAAATAAATAAAACATCAACTCCGATAGGCTATATCCCAGACACCTACAAGTCTGGTGTTAAATGATTGATGATTTAATATAATGATTGATAATAATAATAATAATAAAATAAGTATTTTAATAATAATACTAATTAGCATTAGTATAATAAATTACACAGATTTAAAAAGCTTTAGCAGTTTAACATTTTATGGCTTTAGTATGTTCCATATTTGAAAAGGTTTCCATATTAAAACTGAGATCAATATTATAAATACTAATGCATTTTTGTGCTATTTTGTGAATAATAATTATTATTGCGTTTAAATAATTTGAATTAGGCTATAATGTAGCCTAGTACTTTTCATTTTATGATACACAGAGACTTTCAAAACAAATATGTCACAGTTTTAAATGTATTATTTATTATTGTCATATCTTCTTACATTGAAGCCATTAATCCGTGTGATGATTGAGAGTTTTGGACAAACAACTCTGGGCGGCGCAAGTCGACGTTTTATTCACCTTTGGCCTAATAGTAATACATTCAAGTTTTTCAAAGCGCCCAATATATTCAGTGATGTGAACCCCGGATGTTTAACACGTCCATATAAAGTGAATATCATTTTCTTAATCAACTGACATGTTTACAGAATTCATGAGAACCTAAAGAAACGTGCACGTTCCCTCGTTCAGGTCCTCGATTCACGTATGCTTGTAATATCAGAAAGACTCTTGCTCGTGTGTGCAACTTTAGTTCAGTGGACATCTACACTGCCGATTTTTGTGGAAATATTTATAGTGCTATAGTGTTGTTGTTGTTTTTTAAGTAACTGTTGGGACAAAGTATATAAAATACAAAATTAATTTTGTATCAATTATAAAATGAAAGAAGTGTGTTTCAAAATACAGCTCTCCAGCTTTGCGATCCTCACACACTACACGGACCCAACCCCAGTAAGTTACACGCATGCTCAGTTTTATGCCGCGGTTCTGCACAGCAGACATGTCCGAAAGAGACTGTTCTCAGTTCAGTGTAACGTTACTAGAGTTTTGGAGTTTGGAGCACCTGCTGGAGCAGCGCTAAGTTAAGAAGAGTTGGGAAACCCGGAATTGGATCATATTTCAGTCGATTCAGTCGGACTTGGCGAACTGGTTCCTCAAGTTCACTGAATAGCTTCAAAATAACGATTCGTCCAGGAAGCGAACATCTCTAGTTGACACACACACACACACACACACACACACACACACACATGACATCGGGTAGCTACTACTTCTCTATCAGATGACTTCAGTACTTTAGGAACCGCTTACTCGATCAGACTCGGTCAGTACTGTGCTGAAATTTGACATTATTTACATTTGCTGCATAAGTACACATAAAGTGAACGTATAACGTAGTAGCATGGCTTGTGCTCAGCGTTATGTCAACAAAGTTGTCATCGTTACTGGGGGCACTAGAGGCATTGGAAGGGGCATCGTTAAAGTGTTTGGTAAGGGTTTATCATATTTATCTTTCCATTAAGTAATCGAGAGAAAAGGGAGAGTAAGTCAAATTAAATTCGTGTTTGCTTTGCAGTGCAAAACGGAGCCAAAGTTGTGTTCTGCGCACAAGAGAGTATGTGATATGATTTCAAATAGCCTTTTAGCTATACGTTTCTTTCACCAGTAAATGCAATAACGTTTCCTTCTTTTTTACAATTGTCAGCTGAATTGTCAGCTGGCCAGTCTCTTGAATCTGCGCTGAATAAGGAAGGACCGGGATCATGCAGGTTTGTGTCATGTGATGTGGCACAAGAGGAGGACATCAAGGTATCCTCATGCAGTCATAACATCTGTCTTACACTTTTATCTTTCCCTTTTCTTCTTAAACTTGTATTTGCATGAGAGCAAATGCATAATGCAGAGGAAACGGATAAAATAATAGTAATACTTAGCTAATAAGTAATTAGTAATTAAACTTTTAAGTTCTTTTATTATTTTTGAAAAGGTCTCCATATAAAACTTGAGAGCCGTATTATAAAAATAATAATAATGTATAAACGTTTTTTGTGCTGTTTTGTGGGTTAGGCTTTTAAAAATAATTCGAATTACAATGTTGTTTTTCTTATTTAATTTTTATAATACATAAGGACTTTCAAAACAAATATGTCATATAGTTCTAAATGTATTGTTTGATTGATTTTAATGATCATATCTTATCTTGAAGCGGTTAATCAATGTGACGATTGAGAGGTTTGGACAATTAGACTGTTTGGTGAACAATGCTGGGTGGCGTAAGTCAACGTTTTATTCAACCCTTGTTACATTTTTTTGTACTTTGAACTTTTTATTTTATTTTAACCAGAGGCTTTTAGATTTATTTGGAGAAAAAATCTATTATTATTTATTTTTTATTTTTACAAAATCGTAATAATTTTTTTTCTCAATATTTTATTTCAATCCTCTATCAGACCCCCCTCACAAGACCACAGATGAAACCACTGCAGAGGAGTTTAGAGACCTGCTTAATCTGAACCTCATCAGTTACTTCCTTGCTTCAAAGGTAAGGAAGTGATGTAAAAAACTTTTGGTTTGGTCTATTTACTTGTGCAGAATGACTGATTTGTTCTTTTTTAACCTCTTTTCATTACCTTGGGTCAGTATGCACTGCCGTATCTGCGTAAAACACAAGGAAACATCATCAATTTGTCCAGCCTTGTCGCCTCAATAGGTCAAAAAGATGCGGCTCCCTATGTGGCAACCAAGGTGAGTTTCTCTGCTTGTCCCGAGTGCTTTACGTGATCATCTTACAAGTTGGAAGTAACAGTAATACTCACATATATCCACAAGGGGGCCATCACTGCCATGACTAAAGCAATGGCTGTGGACGAGAGTCGCTATCAAGTGAGAGTGAACTGGTGAGTGCCATTACCCCCCAGTCCCCCTGACATCTAAAGCTGTCCCTTACTTCTTTATTTATATCTTAATCTCTGTTTCTAATCCTATTGAATTGCTATCTGTGAACATGCTGTTTACTAACATTCAAACTCTTTTACAGCATCTCTCCAAGCAATATAATGACGCCTCTGTGGGAGGAGCTTGCAGACCACACAGAAGATGCTGCTGCCACTGTTAAGGGGGGAGAAAATGCTCAGGTAAGTGTTCATAAGGCTAAATGAGCAATAGAAGAATGGTGTTCTGCTGAATATATTATAGTAACATATTTCTACTCAACAGCTGATTGGTCGAATGGGAACGGAGACTGAGAGTGGATTAGCTGCCCTCTTCTTGGCTGCTGATGCCACTTTCTGTACTGGGATAGATTTGTTTCTAAGTGGAGGGGCTGAACTGAACTACGGCTTCAAAAGCCAAATTCCATAACCAGACTGTGATGGAAAGCTCCATGAAATGACTTTGCAGATTTTTCTAAATCAATGCACCATTTCAAATTGATTTGCACAACTTTTATTTGAACGAGTTTAAGCTTAACGTTAAACAATCACATTCTTGAAAGTTGACTTAACTTCTAAGCAATTAAAAATAGTTTTTCTTTTACTTGCCATTTCGTACTTTCATGCTGCTTCATGATCAGGTAAATGGTGCAATAATTGTTCAATTTAAATTTAAGCCAGTTGTTTGTATATCTAATAGTAATTGGACTTTTCGGTGTATCCATGAAATCTTAATTAATTAATCTAAATGCTGAGTTTTTCATTTTTAAATGCAAATATTAGTTAAATATTATATGAAAGAGACCTGCACTGTGAATTACAGTACCATGAATGTGCAAAGACTTACTGATGTTTACATGTAAACATTCCCTGGACAGTTTGTTGGACAATGATCCAATTTTATCTGTGATGTAATGATTTTTCAAATCTTTAATGAGTCTTGACAGGTTGTGATTTGCTTCACACATTGTATTTCTAAAATTATTTGTAGTAATTAAAAAGCTTCATTAATTTACATTGTTGTCAGATCATTTAATAGTAGCTAGGAAAAGTATGTCAGAACTTCTTTAAAATGCCACCTATGGGGATTATTCTGAGATAGTAATATAAGCCAAACCGTGTGCAGTGTTGATACTGTTATGAATCTTTTGATATCAAAATGTGGCCATTAAAAGATCTGGTGAGTCCTGTATTAAACAGCTGGAAATGTGCTGCTTTTATGGTATATGCAAGTTCAAAGACAGTAAATACTAATGACTGAAGAGCTTAATCTAATAATAAAAATGGATGAAAATTTAGATTGAGACAGAAAATACTATTTCTAATCCTAAAGCCATTAAATATGCAAATGGAAAACTTGGTTTCTGTGCAATCTAAAGCTACACAGGCTTGTTTACAATAGTGACCAACACAGATGGCAGGCTATTTTTATTTTCATCAGCTGAAGGTAGTGACATAAAACATATTTCTTCAAATGTCCAAAAGCCAATCATTTAACAGGATCGGACCAACGCCTCATATACTGGCCAATGAATGGAATGTTTCCTCATAACCTTGTTTAACCCCGGTGATTGCGTAGATTTGACCCCTACTTTTTTTATCCAATCAGATACGAGAGCTCCTACTCTCGGGTTATTATTAACCCTTTGGTGGATGGGAATAGTTTTGTTTGTAACATTAATGAGTTTTAAAATTCATATAAAGACGATAAATATTATGATATAACCGACTATTTGTGCAACCATATCATATGAGTGTTCAGAAATATCCTACTTATTTAGAAAGCCTGAAGTTTCCAGCATTTGAATTTTGAAGGCTATATCCTCCTGCACATCACGAATAATAACATTTAAGATATTTCAAACGAGCCTTCTGATGCAAATATCACACTGGCCTGTGTTGAAAATGATGCGAATGAGCTTAAATGAAAATTGAAGAAACTTTTAACGATTCAAAGTCTGAGCACATCGCCTCTGTTTTCTTAAGTGGTCCAATCCGGAACGCCGAGATCAGCCAGTCCCGGGCTGCTGCTCCCACTCGGACTAGTTTACCATTCATCTCAGCACTGCAGCAATGGCAGCGATCAAGGTGGTGAGTTCAAAGATCATTTCACTTATCCCCCTGCCACATCTCCAAATCCTTCTGTCAATAATTAACGGCTCTGTCTAAATACTCTCGACGTGTATGGAGTTTATTTAACAGAACAGAATTTAGCAGCTTTAAACTGCAGATCACCGTCGTCGTTGCAAATCGACAACTCGCAAGTTTCAATGATCACATGAGCGGGATGCATATTTTTAAGCGTTTGATTTTATATTTGGATAAAACATCAGAGGGTCATTTGTTGATTCTCCCTTGAATTGCCTGTTCATACGCGTAAGCTGCCCCGTAAGATTAACGCTTGCCTTTGACACTGAACGGGGGACGTGGGAGGCTTGCGGGTTGTGTTTTTGTTTTGTGTGGTTGTGAGCAGCATTTCACGTATTTCCGTATGAACGCACGCGCCTATGGCAAGCCGTTGTAACAATCATTCATGCCCAAATAATACAAATAAATACATTAATTTTTTTAATTTTTGTGTTTTTTGATTTTTTTTTTTTCTTTTGTGGTTAGATTCTTCTTTGTTAGGTATTTTTGTGATTTCTTGGGGTAAGACAAAAAATATATAATAATAATAATATTCTACAATATTATATAATGTTATAATAATAATAATACTATAATGACTAGTAGGGTTTGCAGTTTTACTTGTAGCAATTTATCAGAGAGATACTAGTATTCATTCCAGTAATAGTAATCAATGTCTTTTCAGTTAACGAGTCACTAGTATTCATTTACTATTAGTCACTATCCAACAAGTAACTATTCCACTTTTGCTGGTTACGGTTTGCAAATATAATCAATAGGGATCTGTGATATTAACTAACCAATTCTGACTAGGGATATATGCCGTCCGTATCCAAATGTTTCATGTTGACCGATTACATTTGCTAATGCTTTTATCACTGTGTAGCAGTAATTTATCACGGTATTGAAATTTAGTTTTAAAAAAAGTGCTGTCATAACAGGTTTAATAACTTTTTTCTTATAACAAGAATAACTGAACATTTAAATGCAATAACGCAATACAGAACAATGTATGAAGTTAAAAGTTTTACACAGATTAAAGTGCAAAAGAACTATAAAGACCAATAGGTATCACTTTACAATAAGACCTCATTAGTTAACCTTAGTTAATGCATTAACATTTGCTACAGAAGTTATTAATCTTTGTTAAAAAAAAATACAAGTCTTAGTTCATGTTAGCTCATTAAATAACACAGTCGCAACTTTAGATTTTAACAACGTGTTATTAAATATAGGAATACCTAAGATGTTGAGAATAATTATTCATTGGCAGTTTATGTTAACTAATGAATTAACTCATGTTAACTAATGAAGCCCTAATGCAAAGAGTGACCGAACAATAAAGAATCAAAACAATATCTAGGGCATGTTGTAGTAAGATTAAAATGTAAAAAAAGTTTGAAAATAAATACCCTATGAAGTCTAAATATTTAAGTATTTGGCGCTGTGATGAACATCATAGCAAATACACAAATCTGAATGGCTGTTTAAATCATTTAAACACCATTCCGAAACAGAAGTATAGTGCAGCTGTCCTTTATTTACAGGGGACGCTTTATGCGAGGTCTGAATCGGTAACAGCTGCATTTAAATGAATTATTATTATATTATTTATGCAGTTAGCCTCAATCGCGCAGGTCGAGTGAGAAGTGCGCCATGTGCTTCTCGTCAGCGCTTGTTTACGGCCTCAAGTGCCGCCGCCGTACTTCACGCCAGATACAGCGGTGTGTGCATTTTGCCAACGTTGATGGGCCGGAAAAGTATTTTACTTAAAAGCATTCCAATATTCGGAAATAATTTGTAATATATAATTATTCACGGTATTTAGAAGTGCCCACGATATTCGTGCATATTCATTACCGTGATATATCGCATTACCGAATACCGGCACAAGTCTATTTCTGACTAGTATGTAATCCACTTGTTGCTGGTAGGTATTCCTGTTTCACTTGTAACTTATCATGCAGTGTTTGTACTTATATTTTAGGTACATGTAACTAAATGTTTCATCTTTCTAGATTTTAATATTGAAATTTTGTTTTAATGTTGAACTATAAAGTTTTGACTGACCATTACATATAAGTGAAAAGCCATTGTAAATTGTGAGATACAAAAAAAATCAGTTTCATAGTAGTGTCCTAATACTAAAAATATGTAAGTACTACTTAAATTATAGTTACTAGTAATGCTAGAATGCTACTTGGAAGTGAATTGTTGCAACTTTTGCCTTTGAAATCTTTTCACTTTTCTACCAGTAACTTTGGTGTTATAGTTACTTGACAATATTTTGGTAGTGACTAGTAGCAAAGAGATAACTGAATGAATAATTATTATGGTGAAGTTGAAAATGATACTAGTCACTATCGGTTTACTTAATAAAATTAAAATAATACTAGTTGCAAAATTATATGCTAGTTAGTTTTTCAGGAACTAGTGGTAAAATATCATGCCATAAGACACTTTTGCCTGCCAAATTATGCACAGAGTTTGGCTAGATCTCCCGACAGAGCTATCGTGTAGCCCTGCTATATTATTTATTATGTAAACAAATGTATAATAAAGCACGAAAACAAAACAGTAATAAGAGTTGGACTAGTGTATGTCTTAGAGTAAAATAGGCAAACACACATTTCCTTTCTTTGCTTTACTTATTCACTCAGGGTTTTTTAGCTATTAAAAAGCACTGCTACTGTGAGAGCCCAGCTGTCTCCTTGTGCACACATGCAGGTATATACACCTAGTACATACTCAACCTTCACATCTCACGAGGGCTATACAGCAGCTGTCAAGAAGAACGTGCTCGTGTCTGATTGGGTTATGAAAGGAAACGGTTGAAGTCACTCTCTGTTTCTGTGTTTTAAGGCACTGAATGGACGCTTTCTTCAGCCTCTCTCCCTGTCATGTGGGTCGTTGCGGTTCGTCAGCTCTTCCTTTAAGGTATTGAAACAACGCTGTTGTGCTAGGTTTATGCACCACTTTTTTTCCATGCCACCACAGGTCAGCCTGGGCTTTCAGGTCTTGTAATTATGTGTGTTTGTTTCAGTTGGCTCAGAGTTTACGATCCCATTTTTGGGGCAATGCAAGTCTTCCAGACCTGTAAAGTTGCATTTTCTGAAGTGTTAAGCAGGCCACGGTGTCACCTTGTGGGATCTGACGTCTCTTTTCTTTGTGCTTTTGCCTTCTTGCATGCTTTCTTTTTTTCCAACACCCCCTTCCCTTCTCACTGCAATTTAATTTAATTCAATTTCCATAAGAGCTTGACCGGCATGATGAATCCAGATTCATTTTTCAAATGCATGTGCAATCAATGATAATGAATAAACTCCTCTCCTCGTGCCCGCTTTACTCCCCGCCCCTCTCTGTCTTTTCGTTTTCTCTCCCTCTTTTTCTCCCCGTTTGTTTGTGTCAGGCTGCAGATCTTACCATAGAGAGGAACCCTGTAGTGAAGCCAAAACCAGACCCCTCAACCCTCGTGTTTGGCAAGCAGTTTTCCGACCACATGCTGAACATCAGCTGGTCTGCGGCAGGAGGATGGGAGGCACCTCAGATCAAGCCCTTCCAGAATCTGTCCCTGCACCCTGCTTCCTCAGCCCTGCATTACTCCATAGAGGTGAGGGAGTGTGTGAGCCACATGGTTCCTAGCATCTTTTTTTCTCATTTATTCAAAAGCAAGTTGACTTTATTTCCCAAGTATGCTGTTTTTATCTGAATTCTGTCAGATGCTGTGCCCCAACAAACTGTGAAAATGTAGAAATGAAGTGTCTGCACAATATATATATATACACATCTCCTTGATATTGTGATTGCAATTAATAATTTATTAAAATATTGTATTAAATTATTATTATTTTATGTATGTATATGTTGTTTATAATTCTTAATCTTATACATTTTTTATACAAAATTAGTTAATTTTATATGACATTAAATAATCTTGATGAATATATAGTTAATTATGAAGCTTGACAGTGATGTTTATATGCAATACTGCTCAAAAGTTTGGTGACCGTCAGTATCGTTTTTTTGTTTTGGAAAGAAATTAATACAGAATGAAAAACATTAGATCAAAAGACACTAGCTAAAAGGTATTAAATAGTTAGAAAATATTTTTTTTTGAATAAATGCTGTTCTTTTAAATTTTTTATTCATCAAAGAATCTTGAAAAAAATGTATCATGGTTTCCATTAAAATATTAAGCAGCAACTATTTTCAACATTGATGACAATAACAATTTGAGCCCCCAAATCAGCATATTAGAAGGATTTCTAAAGGATCATGTGACACTGAATACTGGAGTAATGATGCTGAAATTTCAACTTTGCATCACAGGAATACATTTTAAAATATATGAGACCCTGGACCACAAAACCAGTCTTTAAGGAGTGTTAGTTTTCCGTTCACCCAAAAATGAAAATTAGCCTATAAATTACTCACCTTCAAGTCATCCTAGGTGTATATGACTTACTTCTTTTAGACGAATCCAGTCGGAGTTATATTAAAAATTTGTCTTTGATCTTTCAAGCCGTTTAACGCCACTCAGCGGGTGTTGCATTGCTTATGTCCAAAAGAAGTTAAATAAAATTCACCCATCCATAAAAAAAAAAAAAGTGTCTCACACGGCTCAGGGGGGTTAACAAAGGCCTCTGTAGCGAATTGATGCATTTTTGTAAGAAAAATATCCATATCCAAAATGTAATAATCACTTTAATGTAGTTTGCGCCAGCAGTTGTACACAGAAGCCGCTCCGGGAGGATGACGTATGAGGTCAGCTTTGCGCATGATGTATAAATCTCAATTTCGAAAAATTTACCCTTATGACTGGTTTTGTGGTCCAGGGTCACATATTAGAATAGCAAACCGCTATTCTAAAAATAAATTTCAATATTCATATTATAAGTATATTATTATAGTACTGATATTTCTAACAAATAAATGCCCTCTGTGAGCTGGTCTAAGCTGCAAGTAATCTCATTGCTTTATCTTCTTTCCCATACAGTAGTATTTCCATGAATGTTCTGCACAGTTATTTGTCCTTGTCTTATATAGGTTTATTTAATATGATCCATTTTAAACTGAAGTGAACTATAGGGATTGCTAATAATGTTAAAGACTAATTTCCAAAATTCATGCCTTTTTTTATTAAATCCTTTTTGTCTGATATTCTGTTTTATTTTCAGCTATTTGAGGGTATGAAGGCTTTCCGGGGAGTAGATAACCATATCCGTCTCTTCAGGCCTATGCTCAATATGGAGCGCATGTACCGGAGCACCGAGAGGAGCTGCCTGCCGGTTAGTCTTTATCTTATTGCACTGGCCATTACTTCAGCTTATTGACTAGTGCTCTGTGATATTATTATCACATCTCCACTTAGCCAATCTGTGTGCCGTATCCGCTCCCATCTCCATCAGCATATTCTCTCTCTCTCTTTCATCCCTCTTAGTTATTTGATAAGGTCGAACTGATAAAGTGTATCAATAAGCTGATTGAGGTCGACCAAGAATGGGTTCCTTACTCCACAGACGCCAGCCTGTACATCAGACCAACCTTCATAGGAACTGAAGTAAGAGACTATAGATATTAAAATATAATTTGTTGAATGATTTTGATCTTTTTATCTTTAATGGTGACCCTCTTTCTTTTTGCAGCCTTCTCTAGGTGTGTCTCGAACAGGTCATTCTTTGCTCTTTGTCATCATTGGGCCCGTTGGACCTTATTTTGCAACTGGAGGCTTTAGTCCAGTGTCATTGCTGGCAGATCCTCGATATGTCCGGGCCTGGAGGGGCGGCGTTGGAGAATACAAGATGGGCGGGTGAGTTTTCACAAAAGCTTGGTCACATATTCCTTTAAGTATCATATATTATATAGTCATATATAATAAGCTATATATTATATATACATTTTAAGAGTGAGTAACAATAATAATCAATGAAAAAAATTTCATTGTTGGCAGAAAAAAAGTCCTGAATCTCAAATTTAAATTTAAATGTTTTTCTGCTTTTATTGTTATATTATTGTTAGCAATAAATTGTTTGTTAATAGGTTCTTTGTTATGGTACTTAGTTCATTCAAAAATGTAAATGATTTATTTTCCACCTGGTGTTGTTCTAATGCCATATGCCCTTCTGCCATATGTTTTGGATCCCCCCCCCCCCCCCCCACGAAATTTGATTAAAAAAAATGGACCTGCTTAGATGCTGCTTCAATAATGGCAGTGAATAGGTGTGCTTTTTTTTTTTGCTGACCATAGTCTGGCTTTAAAAAAAATAAAAAATTCCCGTGACATGCTGCATATTCCAAGTGTTATGGGTGTATACAACAGGGTTTGGTGAAAAAGAAACTGAAATGTAAAAATCCTGACCTTGGCAGTTGGTCTTCTGTACTCAACTGTGCATTCATGAGCATTCATCTATTAGCACTGCAGTTCACTCCACCTCGCCCAGAAATCCAAACTTTGTCTAGTTTACCCCACAAAATTAAAGCAGAAACATAAACTCTAAACTCTTAATTCTTTAGAACCATTTTCTCTGCTATGCATTTTCCATAAGGGTATAACGTTAACCGTTCTGTAGTATTGCAAGTGTTTTTTGAGACTTTTGTTGGTAAGCCGATCCAATTTTCAGTTTCTTACTGTTGCAGGATAGTGATGCATTTTTTCGTTTGTTTTAATGGTGAGATCATGAATGGCAGAAGAGCAATTACACTTCTGCTGTATTTGTTTGTCACACTCTATTGCCCTTTGAATGACTCCAGGCAAACATTGGAGTTTTGTTTTTTTTTTAACCATTATTGTGCCACTTTGGAGTCTTAGGAGTAGCTTTTCACATTCAGGTTATTCAGAGAAATTCAGTACTTTGCACAGGCTGCAGTAGGCTGCTCATGTACAAGTTGCAGCTTGGGATCATGGTAAATTCTTTGCGATCTGCTAACCCTTTACACTAATGCAGCTCTGGTTTCTGTTTATGTGCTGTATCTCTCCCTACTCTCTTATCAGTCCTTATCTTACTGTCCCATTATGCATTTAAGGTCCACTTCAGCAAAGCTTGTGCTGCTGTCCTGAGTGTTCAGATTATCTGATGTCTGTTTATATTATGAATTGAAGTGCTTCCCACTGTTCGTTATAAACCTCTTATCCTTTAAAATGTTTGGTTTCAATGTAATGATCCATGCCAGTGTTTTATCGCCTGAATGCACCTCTGTGTTTGTGGCTTCATGTTTCTTAGTAACTACGGGCCGACGATTGCTGTTCAGAGCGAGGCGGCCAAGCAGGGGTGCCAGCAGGTCCTCTGGCTGTACGGAGAGAATGAGGAGATCACGGAGGTCGGAACCATGAATCTCTTCATCTACTCGTTCGATTACGGGACCACAGAGGAAAGGAGCTGAGCTGAGAGGCCAGGAGAGTACATCTAGAAACTCATGCAATATAAAAGCCTTCTGCAGTATCTAACATGTGTCTTAGGCCAAAAAAAGTGTGTGTGTTTTAGCTAGCCAAATGGGCTTTATTGGTCCCCCCCAAGAACATTGTAGCCGGAGCTACTTCTCTCTGTTTATGGATATGACTAGTCATGCAGGTACTTGGCTTCTCCGCAGTGGTTGTCGTCCCAATATGTCTAAAATAGTCTGAATATAAACCCTTATTATTGGCATACGGAAGTGATTCAGGATAAGATAAAAGCACAGTTTGGAAGATGGATTCATGATGTACTCGCTCGTTATATAAATTTTGTAAATTTGGAACTAATATTTTTTTTTTAACTAATGTAGTGTACCTTTAAATGCCTATGTTTACACACATGGATGTTGTGGCTCTTGTTTCTGTAGACAGTATTTTTTACAAGGGTTATGTTATTTTAGGAATAAAACCGCAGCATTCTACCCATACTTTTTGGTGTGTAAAAATACCTAACTGGGATTCTGCAGTCATGAAACACTTGGCAATATGAGAGAATCATGATTTGCAGGCCTAGAAATGTCTTGAAAATAAATACAATTTTAAGCTATGGAAATTTCTATCATGAAAAATTCTGTACAATATTTAATAGGCTAGTGATTTTTAAAAATCCTTATTTGATAATCATGAAGGAATAAAAAAGTTATGGAAAATCATCGATAAAATGGTATGGGAGCCCGGACGAGAAAAAAAGTCACAGTTTATATTGCTTCCAGTTCATTTCTCATTCTCAAAATAGCAAGGTTAAGTCAAGAGCACTGCACTGTACAGTGTGGCCTGCTTCATAATTTGTCAAGATGTTGATGTTTAGTAATTTGTTATTCCATGAATAATGATTGTCTCCCTCTGCTGGGGGTAAGATGTACAGTAGGTATAGAAAAGAATCAATCCCCTTTAAAATAATCCTATTTAGTTGCTTTGCAGCCTGAAATGAAGACAGACACGGTTTTTGTTTTATCCAGCTGTATTCACTCAGTGAAGTGAAAGATATAACACCAACATGTCAGAAAAAAATTTAAAACCAGAATCACTGAGTTGGAAAAAGGATAACCCCCTCCTAAAAATGACTTGTAAACTCAATCAGGTGTAGCCAGTCACCTTCTCAATGGCACACAAAGCCATTTGACTTTCAAATGCTATGATCGGGGCTGGCACGTAATTTGATCAAGCCACACTCCATGCATGAAAGAGTTTTCTTGGAGCATTTCCTTTGTAGAGCAACTGAAGCAAACAATCAACTACGGGTGGCAAGGGCATCTCGCTCAAAGATCTCCGGGATCAAGTTGTGGACAGGCACAAGTCAGGAGAAGGATACAAAAAAAATTCAAAGGCTTTATCAATGGAAGGTATTTGGTACAACACAGACCCTCACCTGCGAAAGCGACATCGACTCAAACATGGAAGAACGAAAGAAAGAGTCAGGAGCGAACTGGCAGAGAGGAGAGACCAAGAGGCTACAGCAACTATGAAGCAGCTGCGCCAAGTTGCAGGAATTGCAGGACAAAGAGTGATTTGTGCATGTGACAGCAATATCACACATTCTGCACAAATGTGGCTTTATGGGAGGGTTGCAAGAAAAAAGCCGCTCCTCAAGAAAGGCCACATGCAGTTAGTCATGACTGAGCTTTGCCAAAACAACTTGATTCTGAGGCAGATGAGACTAAAACTGAATTATTTGCCCTCAACACCAAACAATATGTCTGACGGAAATCCAATACAGCTCACCATCCAAATAACAGCATTCCTCCAGTAAAGCATGGAGGTGGTAATATCCTGTTATGGGGTGTTTCTCTGCAGCAGGGACTGGAGCACTTGTCAGGATAGAAGGAAAAGTAGATGGAGCAAAATACCATCAAATAATTGAAGAAAATCTGCTGTCCTCTGCCAGAAAGTTGTCAATGGGAAGAAGGTTTACCTTCCAACATGACAATGACCCAAAGCACACAGCAAAACTGAGCACACAGTGGTTGAAGGAGAAAAAGTTGAATGTCATTGCATTGCCTAGTCAGAGCCCAGACTTAAACCCCATTGAAAATTGTGGAATGACTTGAAGACTGACATCGTCAACAAAAAAAAAAAACAAAAAAACGCTCACCATCAAATTTACCTGAACTTGAGCAGTTCTGCAAAGAAGAGTGGGCAAATATTGCAAAGTCTAGATAGAGACAGAGACGTATCCCAACAGACTAAAGGCTGTAATTAAAGCAAAAGGTGTTAAAGCAAAAATACTGACACAAGGGGGTGATCCTTTCTTCCAACTCTGTGATTCTGTTTTTTTTTTCTGACATGTTGATGTTATATCTTTCACTTGTATGTTATAAGTTGCACTGAGTAAATATAGCTGGATGAAACAAAAACTGTGTCCGTCTTATCGTGGAAATTCCCAATACTAACCTGACTTCACCACTGACAATTTAAACAACTTCCAGTTGTTAATATAATAACTACAGTATCTCGAGCTATTTCCCTGAATTCCCCAAATACTCACAATACAATACTTTCCTGAAGTATGGTGACGGCGTTCTGTCAAGAAGGGGTGGGGACGTATCACTCCGCAATCACACTATTGAGCCACACACAGGTCGTTTAGCATCTATACACTCCTCACGCTCCTTCCTCAGCTGTACAGCTAGGATCCGACACAGCGTTCTTTAATACCTGATTCTACTCGGAGTATTACAGCCTCAGCCCGAGAACGGCTCTATAGTCTTCCAACACTATCGCTGGCTTTGCGGTGGTCTTTGAGCGCTTTAAGAATACTTTAGTATTTCTATTCCTCAGCCCCTCTGCCGAACAGCATATACCAGACACCACTCCCAAGTTGCTCTTTGCAGGAATACAAGTGTATTCACGGCCCGCCCCTAGGGTAGACCCACTGCACGTCACCAACCAAGGAGACTAACTTAACAGGACGGATACATGTACATTGAGTCATAAAATCAACTCAGTTTCTCTTCACTGTGCTTTGTTCTCGCCGTGATTAGTGGTTTAACTGATCTAAGCTAGTAATGTGGACGGTAGCGTTCTGCTGTTAAACACTTTGAATCACATTCTCAGTTAGAATATTCTACGGACTTTTGACATGTTAAATACCTTTGACTCCGTCTGAGGCCATTATACAAAACATTTCCATCACAGTCTTGCAAAGCAACAAAATGTGATTATTTTAAACGGGGGTGATTCTTTTCTATACCCACTGTATTTGCTAACATTTGCATGTCTTTGTAGAGAAAGAGTTGGTCACCCCTCCACTTGATGGCGTCATTCTTCCAGGAGTCACCAGGCAGTCACTGCTAGACCTTGCCGAGAAGGAGAGTGCGGATGGGTCCACCGTGGGGGGGTGAGAAACAATAATGGAAAGGGGGAAGTTTCTCAACTCTCAACTTCATGTGTTCTCTAAAACATTAATATCAATCTAAGGTTTGCTAGATTGCAAAACCATATTTGTATGTTAATATTCAAATAAATAAATGACATGACAGTGACACATTAAGGACATGTGCCATTCTAGCACCATGGCATTCCTTTTAATACTGTAAATGAATATGATAATTGTTCAGTAACATGTTACATATCAAGTACCAAGATGTCTGTTGCCATGCCTGTATCATAATTCTGCCATAGTACTGTTTGTAAGGGTCATGTGTCTTTTTCAGGGGGACTTCAAAGTGACAGAGCGCAGAGTTTTAATGAAGGAGCTAATAGACGCTTTAGAGGACGGCCGCATTCTGGAGGTGTTCGGTTCAGGCACTGCATGCGTGGTGTGTCCTGTTGGCAGTCTGCTCTACAGAGGACAGGTAACCAGGAAATGCACACTTTGCTTCTCTAATGCAAATGTCCACTGACAGCATCTTGCCAGTTTAATAAGCATTTGTACATTTATTGAAAACACTGCTCTTTTTATTTGTTTAAATCATTTAGACTTACCAAATTCCCACAATGAAGAACGGTCCGGACCTTGCTAAGAGATTCCATAAGGAGCTCACTGACATCCAGGTAGAGAAGTTTTTTTAATAGCCCTTGAATTAATAATACTTTTTTTTTTCCCCTTTCGTTCCATTGTCACACTGTCTCAACCTCTGTCCTGTTTCTCCGTGTACAGTATGGACGCACTCCGAAGGACTGGGCGCCAGTGATCGTCTAACCGATCTGAAGCAGGTTTCATGTCTAAAACCGCTCATCTCTAGTGTTTGTGTGTAGACTAAATAGACAGGGGTGTTATTCTACAGTAACAACCTTTTTAAACAGAAAACCATCTATTACATGTATGCAGTCTTTCCATGCTTGCTTGGATATCCATATGGCACAATTTGTTGCACTAGAGATCGTCCTTAAACCTGAGCACAAGCGTCATAAGCCATATATAAGCAACTATAGGCAACAAGCAAATATATTCTCCTTGCAATAGTTACTGATCCAATCTGTAAACTTTTTTTTCTTGTTTTACCAACAAGTCACACTTTTGCCGTTTCCCTTTTGTCTCCTAAAATTTAATTTTCCTACAACTTTTATCTGTAGTAACATTTCAAATTTCATATTGCGGGAATGATGCTAAGAAATCAGGCAGTTGAGAAGGATCTGACTTCTGCACATAATAATTTTTATGTAAATGTTCAGTCAATGAGCTGCTTGTTTGTGTAACGCAAGAGAACAGGTGTCGTAAGTTTCTTTCTTACTAGCAAGAGGACAGACAGACAGACAGACAGTTGTTTTTTAAAAGACACTAAATTGACTTTTAAGTCCAAATTTGTAAAGATTGTGTAAATGATTGTGTATGTCTATCTAGAGAAGGACAAGGACAATGTGTTATCGCCAGATTTAGATGATTTAAAACCATGAGCTGAACTTATGTAAGCACAAAGGGCTTAAGGATGGCCCGGACATAGCAGCTCTAGAGACCACTAGAAAAGTCTTGATGTGATAATTGTAGGTGATCATAATCGGCTGTGTGTGTGTGTGTCTTATCTATATGATATATTTGGAACAACAATGTGACCTATATGTACATGTGTTTGTGAAATATGTAATGTTCACTGAACATGTAGAATGTATCGGTTTTAACTTATTCCTGGTGTTGTTTTAATGGCTAGAATACCTATCGGTTCCTTGTTTCATTTTTTTTCCCGCTTCATTTTAAATTTGTGTTTTAATCCATGCACTCCACATCTCTTCTGTCTAAGTGCCTGATGGAGTTGGCTGAATCTTTCACATTTGTCATTATTGTGGTGAGGGGGCTGCTGCTGCACTCATGATTCTTTTGTTTTGTTCGAAGGGTTTTCTAAGTAGATGTCTTTACTTTTTCGGTTACTGTATTTTTACAAATAAATTAAATTTGCATCCAAATATGTAATATGCTTTTGCTTCAATCACCTACAAGGTCTAGTTTGCTTTCATGTGTGGTTAAGCATAAATCTTGATCATCATGGTAGTGTTTGTTAGACTGTCTTTGATTTTGATTAAAATATAAAATTGTAATGTATTTTAATAGCTTTATAATAATCACTAAATATAAATTATAACTTAAAACCATTTTGTTACAATAATGAGATTCACCAGTGAGCATGACTGACTAAAAACAAAAAAATCTAAATCAAACAAATGTAAAACAAATGTGTTATGTAAAAAAAAAAAAAAGGTCTTAAAAATAACCTTCCTTTTTATTGTACAGAATATATTTTCTCTTTTCTTTTGTGTTTGTATTTAATTTCACGAGATTCCTATTAGTGTATCGTAAACGATCACAATGATAGTTTTGGTTAGCATTTATTAAAGACTTTGTTCTCCATAAGCCATAACCCAATTTGACCGGATCTTTCATCATCAAAAGACAAGAAATACAACTAAGTGTATCCATTAATTAAGTATATTACTATATAACGTATATTCTATAATAGGTAAAGAGGTCAAGATTACTGTAAATAAGAGGTGAAGGGATCCATACTATATAACTTTCTGAAAAATAGACCCAAATCAGGAGTTGTATAGAGTCTATTATGAATTAATGATCTGTTTTGTTGTCTAAAGGCAGTATTCAATTTCTGGGCTGTAGAGGTTTTTTAGCGTTCTCACACGCTCTAGCTGTCTTTAGGAGAGTCCTCATCAAACAAAGCCAGGGTGGTGTGGCCTGGAGGGTTGTACATGATACCTTCCACCTCTCCGCCACCATTGGCCATCTTCTGGAAGTGGATCTCCATGTTGTCCTGCAGGTTATCTTTGTCCATGATGTCAGGGATGCCCGTCAGCAGCACTGTGCGCATGCACACTGAGTTACAGATCTGAAAGGGAGCAACAGTCAGTTTACATCATAAACAACCCAGCATTAACGGTTGAAATTGTGACATACTCCACTCTTCTTACCTTCATTTGTGAAATCTCGCCATTGAGGAATGGAGTGACCTTCACCTTGTACTTCTTACCAAAGTCTACCTCATGATCTTGTTTGTCGGAGAGACATTTGGCGACTGAAGACAAATAGAAAAACAGAATAAAAATAAAAAAACACCTCAAACTTCTTGCACAGATGTGTCGGACTGAATGAATTTAGTTAACTTACTATTATCGTCTACAAAGGTAATGACCACAGTGCCAGAGTCATGTAGCATGTCTCTGTCCTCCACCTCGCCGCCTCCGTTCTTCTTCCTAGAGAAATGTATGTATAGTTTGTCTAGTACTCTATCCTCAGGTTCTTCCTTTGGCAGGTTGGAGACTAGGATTCTGCGTGAGCACACCTGTGTTTCCATCTAACAGATGGAGAGATAAACAGAGTGTTGTTTTATATCATGTCCATAGGAACACAATGCAATCCAAAATATACAATCCATGTTTGTAAACGGATGTCAGCTTGTCTCTATTACCTCAACATAACTGGGTACCAGGAACTGAATGGGTTTAGCCTGCACGGTGATGGTACAGTCCCCAAGTTGCACCAAATGATCCTTTAGGTTCAAGATTTTCTGAGCCACTAAGATGTAGTATCAGAAGATATTTGAAGAGAACTTAATAAAGCAATAAGCTACAAGAAGCCCTGGTAGGCTTATGTGTTACAGTCATTTTAATGATACTAAAAAATCTGTAAAAATCTATGGCAGTGGTTCATAACCCACTAGGGGTCCTCAGCAAACTTCCAATGGGGCCTCAAGATGACCTAAATCTATTTAAAACATAATATTAAAAACAATATAAAAAAAGATAATTTTCTTATTTTATTACAACCCCTCAACAACCTTTTTTCTTATTTGAGGAACCAAGGTTTCTACAGAAAGAAGGTTTGTTTAAATTGATAAAAAAAAACAAAAAGCCCCCCCCCATCTTTAAAAAGCTGATGGGCCATTTTTATTAATGCTAATACATTTTTTGTCTATGACCAAGAGAAAACTCTAAAATATTAATCAGGTAGAAATCCTGAGTAAAAAATATTTTAATAAATTTAGAATTTTTTTTTCTATACTTCACAAACAACTGGAAGAGTCATGTAAATGCATTGGTTAAAAAGCATAGCGCGATCGCATGAAGACCAGCTGGCCGTGCTAGCAAACGAAGCCCGTTCAGTTTTGACCCAGTAAAGGTTGACATTTAGTTTTTTTTTTGTAGAAAACTCCTGAGTTTTCGGGCTCAAGAAGGTGGACTGGTTTTGAGTAGCGGTATTCTGATCACCCATTGCACAGTCAACTTTAACACCACGGCATACCCTGAACCTGCTGGAGGCAGGTTTTTATCGAGTTAGAGAATCACAAACCCAAACTGGACAAATCAGCTCTGAGCAAAGTAGCTTATATCTGATGCAATAAAGCCACTCCTCCATCTCTAGCTTCAAATTAAAACAGTTTAGAGTCAAATAATTTTTGAGACAAAATTGCCAGACTTTTCAATTATAATTGTTTATAACTTATATAATATATTCTTATAATCACAAACTCTGAATTAAACTCTGAGTTGACTGAGAACATTTATATCGAGCTTTGTGAACCTGCTGAACCTGATCTAAACCAGGTTAGATTTGTTTGGTTTTGTCAACTCTAAACCTACTCTGAAACAATGAGTTTGTTCATCTCGCTTCATGCTACAGGCCACTGGTCCTATAAACTTAAATTAAAATAATTAAACTCAACAGTTATTTTAGTTAATATTAGTTACTAATTTAAGAAACTAGGATAATATTTAAAATAAGTTGAAGGGGTCATATGATGGATTTCAAGTTTTCCTTCTCTTTAGGAAGTGTTACAAGCCTGAATTGTGCCATAGATTAAGCATCGAAGTTGCAAGACTAAAGTCTCAAATCCAAAGAGATATTCTTTTTAAGTTAAGAGTCAGCCACGCCTACCTTAAATGGCTCGTTTTAACACGCCCCCACATATCTAGGTCAATATGTGGGAATATTTGCATAATGCCGACCAAATGTGCACACAAAGAAAGAAGGCGTGGTTTCAGTAACCGCAGTTAGTGTTGCAGCAGTCATGTCAGGGAGACGCTGTGTGTTTCAGTGCAAAAGCACTTTATTTGGCCTTCCCTGAAGTACAAACCCGATTCCAAAAAGTTGGGACACTGTACAAATTGTGAATAAAAACAGAATGCAATGATGTGAAGTTTCAAATTTCAATATTTTATTCGAAATACAACATAGATGACATATCAAATGTTTCAACTGAGAAAATGTATAATTTTAAGGGGAAAATAAGTTGTTTTTAAATTTCATGGCATCAACACATCTCTAAAAAGTTGGGACAAGGCCATGTTTAGCAATGTGTGGCATCCCCTCTTCTTTTTATAACAGTTTGCAAACGTCTGGGGACTGAGGAGACAGCTGTAGTTGCTCAAGTTTAGGAATAGGAATTTTGTCCCATTCTTGTCTAATACAGGCTTTTAGTTGCTCAACTGTCTTAGGTCTTCTTTGTCGCATCTACCTCTTTATGATGCGCCAAATGTTTTATATGGGTGAAAGATCTGGACTGCAGGATGGCCATTTCAGTACCCGGATCCTTCATCTACACAGCCATGATGTTGTAATTGATGCAGTATGTGGTCTGGCATTTTCATGTTGGAAAATGCAAGGTCTTCCGTGAAAGAGACGATGTCTGGATGGGAGTATATGTTGTTCTAGAATTTGGATATACCTTTCAGCATTGATGGTGTCTTTCCAGATGTGTAAGCTGACCATGCCACACGCACTCATGCAACCCAATACCATCAGAGATGCAGGCTTCTGAAATGAGAGCTGATAACAACTTGGGTTGTCCTTGACCTCTTTAGTCCGGATGACATGGCATCACAGTTTTCCAAAAAGAACTTCAAATTATGATTCGTCTGACCACAGAACAGTTTTCCACTTTTGCCACAGTCCATTTTAAATGAGCCTCGGCCCAGAGAAAACGCCTGCGCTTCTATATCACGTTTAGATATGGCTTCTTTTTTTACCTATAGAGATTTAGCCGGCAACGGCGAATGGCACAATGGATTGTGTTCACGACAATGTTTTCTGGAAGTATTCCTGAGCCAATGTTGTGATTTACATTACAGTAGCATTCCTGTATGTGATGCAGTGCCACCTAAGGGCCCGAAGATCCGGCGCATCAGTAGGCGTTTTCCGGAACTGAGACCTTACGCCACAGTACTAAATTTTTCTCTGAGATACTCCTTTCTGATATTGCTCCACTATATTTCGCCGCAGCATTGGGGGAATTGGTGACCCTCTGCCCATCTTGACTTCTGAGAGAAACTACCACTCTGAGAGGCTCTTTTTATACCAAATCATGTTGCCAATTGACCTAATAAAGTTGCAAATTGGTCCTCCAGCTGTTCCTTATATGTACATTTAACTTTTCCGGACTCTCATTGCTATCTGTCCCAACTTTTTTGGAATATGTAACTCCCATGAAATCCAAAATGAGCCAATATTCGGCATGACATTTCAAAATGTCTCACTATCAACATTTGATATGTTATCTATATTATATTGTTAATAAAATATAAGTTTATGAGATTTGTAAATATTCCATTCCTTTTTTACTCACAATTTGTACAGTGTCCCAACTTTTTAGGAATCGGGTTTGTACATATTTAGAATCTTTAGATTACATTTACAACAGAACAGCATGCATTTTATGGACGACCGTTTCGTGATCCTAGGAGAGGAGGTAATTCTGACTTGCTATGACAATCTGGCGCTTCTGAATAAGCTACTGTTTTGTTATTAGTTTAAGTATTTGACTATGAATGTTTCAATGCGGATTTTGCCGCATCGATGTGGTGTTGGAGTTGTGTGTGTGTCGTGTCAGTGCGCGCACGAGCTGCGGTGTGTGAGGCGAGTGCAGAGAGACAGCGGTCACATCACAGTAGAGTCTAGTGTCTTAACCCGCCTCCCCCCCCCGCGGCTTGTGTACTGCGTCATTACTGTGTCTGTTCCCCTTTCGGTCTTGAGCTGATGGTAAAACTAATGACATTATTTACTGTCTTTACATTTATTTTGAAAGATGAAGCTCGCGATTATGGTAAGGGGCGTTACATTTCCGACGAGTGCTTGCGGTGTTCGGCCAATCACAATGCACCGGGTCAGCTGGCCAATCAGAGCAGACTCTGCTTGTCAAAGGAGGGGGCTTTGTTGAAAAACGACGTGTTTGAGAGAGGCGGGCGTTCTATAGAGGACCTACAGTAATGTACAGTATTTGAAAAAGTATGTGTTTTTTGAACATTAAATCATGTCAACATATTATGTTACACCAAATACACAAAATAATGATCTTTTAAAAAGCATCATATGACCCCTTTAAGATGGGGACCTTAACTTATAGGGTTAGGAAGTATCAATATCTTTGTGGACAATGCAGTGCCTTGCAGTCAATGTTGTTTCTGGTGTCAAAAACTTTGTTACACTTATATTCTGTTTTGTTTATGTTTTCATTGTGTTTTGGTTCTGTCGTCTTTGTTTTGCCATTTGACCTATAGTTTCTTGCTCTGTTTAATAACTCATTTTGTTCACCTGTTGTTTAGTAAATCATCTCCTTTGTTTTAATGTATTTAAGCCCTTCAGTTCCTTGAGTTCTTTGAATCTTTAAGCACTTTTGATGTTGTTTCTTATTGTGATGATGCTAGTTTGGATCATTACATACCATCCTCTTCCTCAAAGGTGATCAGTGCTGTTCCACCCTCCATTGGATAAACTATACGGGGATTCACATCAAAACTCACAGCATGCGCTCCCTCTTTTGTATTTCCTCGAAACACAACCCTCCTCTCAGGCACCGCTGTAGAGATCTGTGGAGTCAGTGTGGAGCCTTGTTAGTCTCACAGTTGATAATGTGTCCAAATTAAGCATTGAAGTTTTAAGTTCAAATTTATATTAATACAAGGGAAAATATATAAAAAGTTTAGATTATTATTAAAAAGTATTTCAACATATATTGTACCGATATATTGTAGAGCCACACAGCCCATTCAGCCCAGTGACTGCAGCTAAAATAAGCATGAATATATTTATTTTGACTCCGTAAACCTCAGTTTGCTTTTTCAGACTTGTGTTTCTTTGGTCCAGGCTATGCAATTCCTCCTTCACTTTCAGAATCTCCACCTGCAGCTTGGTGTTCTCATCCTGTACAGCTCTGCATTTCTCCTGCACACAGGGACCAATTACCACAGATTTTTTTAAGTCTTTGGATTAGGGCATAAAATGAGTGTCTGTATTTTTATTTATACATACCTTCTCTTTCTGAATTATCATAGTATGTTTCTTTTTTTCACCCTCAATTGATGTTTTCCTCCCCTCAGAACGTTTTTGAAATTGCTTGGCAAAGTTGTTGTTGTTATCTATGCCATCTCTCAGTATTTTTTGTTCTGCCAACAATGCTTCATGCTGTGTCTGGACAGATGAGAGGACATAAGGATTAATGGTTTGTATTCTGGTTGACAAGTATCCCGGTTTATGAGCCACTCACACACCTTGTATTTGTTGATCTCCCTCAGTACATGGTCCAGACATCCCAAAGACTGACCATCCATAAGACTGAAATCCTGAGTGGACAGACAAAATGACAAACACGGTCATTTTACTGAATAGAGACTCGAATGCAAAAAATTTGCCAGAACACTTCCTTTACCTCAGTAGACATTTCTACCAACGCAAGAACCTGTGGACAGAGAACACTGTTGTAGACGGAAGAAAAACATAACATGTCTTTACAGCCAATGTGAAAACCTTTAAGAGCTGTTTTTCATCAAATCTTGGACATTTCGTTCGCCTAAATTGAGCTAGTTAAGTAGGCTAGTTAATAAACTTAAGCCTATTAAGCACTTAAGTTAAACATGACAGCATGAGTTATTGACGTCGCAAAAAGTTGCTTTAAAAGAAAAATATTCAACACTTTATTAGACCCAGCAGACACGTTTTTGTTTTGTTTACTATTTGCTTTGTAAAATGTTGAGGAAAATGTTGACATTAATCACTTTCACTTGTCATACGTTGCGTCTGTCACGACTACTTTTTTTTTTTTTAACAACAAACCATAGCGACTTCTGTGACTAGTGACTTTTCGTAGGAACCACTGTATACTTTTTTGTTTTGTCATGATCATTTATTTTCCACATATTTCTAAATAAACAGATGAGACAAATACATACCGTGACGAAGCAACCCGTAGTTAAGGCAGTTATTTCGCTTTCGTTTCAGGTATGATATAATGGGATATATTTGCTATAGTCACAATGGCGGCGTCTATAGTAAGGTAACTTAAAAAGGGGTCATATGATGCTGCTAAAAAGAACAGTATTTGGTGTAATGAAATGTGTTTATGCGGTTTCAGGTTTTTTAAAAACAAAACAAAAAAACAAAACCCAACATTATTTTTCACATACTGTACTTTAAGTGTTTCTCCTCTATGCCCGCGTTCTGAAACGCGGTCGATTTTACAAAGCTCATTGTAACTGAAAAGCGAGGTGTGCTCTGATTGGCCAACTATCCAGTGCGTTGTGATTGGCCGAATACCTCAAGCGTGAGACGGAAATGTTACGCCCCTCACATACTGTGATGCTGTTCCGGCCGGAGCGATGAGTCAAAACATGAACCCATTACCACGAGCATTTCGTTGCATCCAGTGGGGACATAATTATGGATTATAATGACTTGTACTGTCTTTTTACAGGTTGCTGCATCGCGCGACGCTGTAAACATAAACCATTCTGCATTTGTATCGGAGATCTTCACAACTAAAGCGACTGCCACTGCCCAAAAACTCGGTTTTAAATATACATAATAAAACTCTTAATAGTAAAGACGTACTACAGTCTTTGAGTCATAACACCGCATTGTATCTACTCTCACAGGACCCAGTTCTCTATAAATGGCTGCACACATCTGAATAGTGGTTTGAGAGTGTTCTGGAACAGGGTTTGTAACTACAACTATCAACGGTTGTTCGATTCGTGTCCATCTTTAAGGCCAAACAAAGTACGTTTCGCTTTTCACAATGAAACAGCTTTCACACCCAGCAGGACCTAACAGTGACCAGGCCGGGGTGCTAGCGTGAGGAACGTGGGAGGGTTAGAAATTGAGCAGAGGCGGGGGGCTTGAGAACGGCACGGCCGGCGGATTCAACGAAGTCAGCTTCCGTAAAGGACATGGTGTACTCCGGGCTGGACTCTGCTTCGTCCACGGTGAAAGCCGTTCCGACGGTCCACAGCGCATAGTTGTAGTATTTCCTCAGCAACCAGTATGGATCAGCTCCAGGCATGACGAAGTGTTATATCGTCCTCTTTTGGAAGACCAACAAAAGTAGTTTCGCTTTCACAACAAAACACCCAGCGCGCCTTACATGACATGGCGGCGGAAGCACAACAAACTACAGTGAGAAATAAAGGTTAACCTTCTTTTCTTTGCTCTGAACATCTTGGGCGTTGGTGATGCAAAACCTTCCCAGATATGAGGTCTAATTTGCCTGCGTGTTAGAACGAGCCTGTTTTGGTAGGCTGCTGACTCTTAACTTTTATAAAGAATCTCTTTGGATTTGTGACTTTAGTCTTTGCAACTTTACAGATCTTCCACCAAGAGCTTGTAACACTCCAAAGAGACAGAAAAATAAATAAAATCGCATCATATAACCCCCTTAACGTAAAGTTTCTTTAACACACAGCCACAAGCCACACACACTTTTCCGGTGTGTTATGGGAAATTACCCTTAGACGTAATGGTTTTTTTATACTGACCCCAATTTTATTTT
The DNA here is from genome assembly GCA_018155175.1 of Sinocyclocheilus anophthalmus. NCBI lineage: Eukaryota > Metazoa > Chordata > Actinopteri > Cypriniformes > Cyprinidae > Sinocyclocheilus > Sinocyclocheilus anophthalmus. Next base: position 223,124 of record JADLZN010011033.1, read on the forward strand.
CTAATCCCTACACCTTATAGCATAACCCTAACCTACTCCACTAACTTTCTGCTATTTTAGATTTTCAAAAAAGATCATTCTGTATGTTATGTACTGCTTATGTCCCTCATTCACGGACCACAATTCAATAACTAATGCCCCACAATTTGTATTCTGTAATGTACATTTCAGACATTGCCATTTCTCTGGCCACATGCAGTCCTCATGCTTCCTCATGCTATGGCATGTTCGTGCAGGTGATCAGGGACTCTGGGCATCTTCTGGTATTTTTCGGAGTCAGTAGAAAGGTCTCTTTATGTCTATATGAGTTATGCCTACAACTCTGAGACCTAAATTGTCTGCCGCCTGTAAAGCGTTAGTGTCTTAGGACTGTTCAACAGGTGCATGTGCAATACTTGTACTTATATTTTGATTGTTCTTTAATAGGCTATACAATATCTTGGAAAAAGGTTTCTTTTTTGTCTTTTGCTTTTAATATGGGCGGCCAAAAGACGAATATTCGAGTTTTCTACCCGACTGTAGGCTATCCAAAATGTTGTTTCAGCAATATGTTCAGGTAGTGCCAGGTTTCCTTTTTTTTCATATTCAAAAATGTATCAAAAGCTTTTTGATATCTCATACAGTTTTCATATAGCCTACTAATGGTCAGAAGACGTTTTTATTCTAGTGCTGTAAGAACACCAGCTTTTTATTTTTAAATTTTTCATTTATTTATTATTTTTTTCTGACGAAAAAGATACTATTTGCATTTTCAAGGAATCCAGCACGGATGACACGCCTCATATTAACGGACAGTTATATTATCCAAAGGCTGCCCTCTAATGTAGGCGGAGTTTGAGAGACCTCTACATTTAAGAGGCAATCATCTATTAATTCCAGCGCCGTGTGTGAGAACGTTGCAAGGGGACACGGTAGGTCTTGTATTTCCATAATTCGTTTCAGACGCCCGTTGTACGTTTTCAAACAGCATGGTAGTTATGTGCAAAAGTGCTTTGCTCATTGTGTTTCATTTTTACGCGTCACTCGTTGCTATAGCAGATTTTTTTTTCCTACAATGAACTTAGTTCATTTATTGTTAATAAACTGTAAAAGAGAATTAAATGGAATGATGAATTTAATTAATTAATTTTTATCTAAAACGTTTAACTCTGTTGACAGATCGGTAACTTGGACCCCTCGGATCCACGGACTGGTCATTCACTTTAAAAGCGTTTACAAATCCACCTGTTCATTTAACATTTAAGAGTAAGTTGAATTGAAGTGCATCCTCTCTCTTTCTTTTACTTCAGAAGAGGTTTATTGTTTCTGAAATTAATTTGAGCATTATTCTCAGTTAGAAATAGCAACTAAAAATTAATCAGCGACTAAAAAACAAAACAAGTTAAAGTAGCCTACCACATTCACAGTGCCCACTTTTTGTGCAATAGAAGCTTAGGGGCTAAAACCAGTCTATCAGTCACAATGTGGCTTGGCATTCATAAGAGGGATTTCCTTTAGTCAAGAAAAGGGAAGAAAACAGCACACTTTTAATTGACTGGTCCCCTTGGTGTGCCCTCAGTCAGAAATAAGAAAATAAGATACTCACCAACTGTATAACAATATTTATTTTGCTGGATTTGAACAACTTTTTCTCAAACATTTATAACCCTGAGTTTCAGTTATTGTTTCTGGGGTCACCGTAGTTTCTCTGGTAAGCTTTTGCTTCAAATTTCTAGATGTGGAGGAAGTGGTACACAAATTAAAATCATATACTTGCACTGTTATAGCTCAACAAAAGAGGATACAGTGATTTATACATCTGAAAAGGTTTGTTAAATTGTGACCCTGCGTCTTAGACGTGAAGGTCTGATGGGTTACAGTATTCCAAATGAATGAAAGTTTGTATTTGCATTTTCTGCTTAAACACATCAGACACTTTTCACATTTCAAATCTGTTACTTTTAACATTTTTAACTCTCTCATTCCATCCAGATGTTGAAAGTGACATTCGGCCTCGCTCTGGTGACTCTGGTTGCTTGCTCGCAGTACCCCAACAATGAAGTCTGTGAGGCAGGCCAGACATGCTGCAAGGATCCCACTGGAGAGTTCAGCTGCTGCCCTTTCCATCACGTGAGCAACTAAACTAGTGACAGATACATAAAGACAGTTTCAGTTCAGAGTATTAGTGCCAGCTACTCTTCTATAAACATAATAAAGGTTGTAGAAGGTAGATTAGACAAGACGAGAAGGTAAATTGTACACTGATATGGAAGACAGTGTTCTGCGGTCACTCGTTTTTTATGCTCTGTCAGATATAGCACCCTTTTTTTAGACACATTCACACTGTCAGCTCATGTAATAATGGTTATGATAAGGCACTCGTATAGTATCAACATGCAAATTGCTCTTTGATGACTTTGCTATTCAAAGAGCTCAAAGAAATGAAGCTGTATTCAGGAGGTTGTGTGTCAAATGTCCAGCTTCAATATTGCTCAACAAACGGTTTACAGTATGTTTGTGTGTATGATCAGCTCATACGTGTGTATAATTATTTGTGTGTGTGTGTGTGTAGGGAGAGTGTTGTGAGGACCACCTGCACTGTTGTCCTGAAGGCATGCTGTGCAGTGTTGTAAACTCCACGTGTATAAACGCCACACATACACTGCCATTTGTGGAGAGGATACCGGCTAAACGGACAGACCTTCCCAAAGTGAGAAATTATAAAAAAGATTCTAAATAATAGTACTCGAAGCTGTTTGCTATGTTATAAAGAGATAGTTCACCCAAAAATGAAAATTCTGTAATCATTTACCCACCCTTCATTTTGTTCCAAATCTGAAAGTAGATATTTTGAAGAATGTTGGTAACCAAACCAACGTGGTAGCCATTGAGTATTTTTTTCCATACTATGGAAAATTAGGGTGAGTGAATGATGACAGAATTTTCATTTATGGTGAACTGTCCCTTTAATAATCCTCGTTCCTCAGTCGCTCAGAATGATTCCCTCATTACCTGCAAGTGAAGATGACACCACCTGTCCTGATGGCTCATTCTGTCCTGCTGAGTTCTCCTGTCTTCTGATGGCTTCATCATATGGGTGTTGTCCCGTAGCACAGGTAAGTTACATTATCACAGGAATATGGGCCCAAACCACCAGCTTCTTGTCCATGACATGGTGTATTGAATGGCCTCTCACCTGATCACAAAAGAAGCGTGGTGTTGCTAAAACATAGACCCTTTGAGATATATTCTTTTCTAGACTTTTTTTTTTTTGTTATAAGAATATATACTATGTTCTTCTCTTTTTCAGGGCCTTGTGTGCTCAGACGGGAAACACTGCTGCCCAAAAGACCATGAATGCAGTGCAGACAGCAGTTTGTGTGTCAAACTAAAAGGTATGGAAGAGACTGAAGGAATGAAGGTGGACTAGAGACTTTTCATGATTAAATCATCCTTTATTTAAAGGAGATCCCATATAAATGTATTACGGGTTTACAGTAGTATGAGTAACTGTATTCATTAGGATAGGATATAAGTGTGGTTCACGGTGTTGTCCTGTGATTGTTCTTAGAACCAGTCAAGACTGTTCTTTGTGGAAATGGGACCTCGGAATGTCCCGTGGACACCACATGTTGTGAGACAGACGATGGTCAGTGGGCATGCTGCCCCATGCCAAAGGTAGCGGAACAGTTCACATACAGTAATATATGCAGAGACATGCTGACACTGAGTTCTCAGTTCAGAAAATTAAGCTGTTTTTTCAGTCGGAGAAACATATTTAAATAAATATGCATTTTTGAAACTGAATTTCTTCTATATTTTGAATATTTATGCATTTATTTGAGAGAGAGAGAAAAAAATTAAATAAATATATGTATATATATATAAGCCTCCCTGTAACTTTTGATCATATTCAAGAATCCTTGCTGAATAAAATGATTAATTTCTCAATTTGTTTATGAATGTTTTCACTTGCATTCCTTTCTCTGTCATTTGTGTTTTCTGTAGGCTGTATGTTGTGATGATAAAATCCACTGTTGTCCAGAGGACAGTGTCTGTGATGTTGAAGGCTCCAAATGTGTGTCCACCAATCAGGAGCTGCCTATGTGGGCCAAGTTCCCTGCTCGTCTTAGAGCTGAATGGGAAGATCACAAACGTAGGCTATTGTCCGAGAGAGTTATTAATTTTCTGATAACCTCCACTGATATAATTCAGCATTTTCATTTCTTTGTCCTTATTCTTCAAAAGCTGCAGAAATGAGGGCTGAAGCTGAACTCACTACAACCAGACAAATCACTACTGCTGGCATACAAATGACTACATTGGCTGGTGCACTCCCAGAGAGTATGTGCAAATTTGTACATGGCAATACATACATGTTTTTTATGTGCACATAAATAATAACACTTCTCAAATGGTTTCTGTTATTGCCTTCTGTACATTCAGCCTCTGATGTTCCCTGCAATGACACTGCGGCCTGTCCAGATGGAACCACATGCTGTAAGACTAAAGAAGGAGGATGGGCCTGCTGTCCTCTGCCAGAGGTAATTCACCCACTGAATATAACCAATCCTGATGTAGAGTTGTGTTTTGCATTAAGTTAAAGGTGTATATTAATTTTTTTCAATAGGCCGTGTGTTGTGATGACTTCATCCACTGCTGTCCTCATGGTACGACATGTAACGTTGCTGCCGGGTCATGTGACGAGTCTTCAGGCTCTGAGCCCTGGTTGGAGAAGCTGCCCGTTAAACTGATCAGCAGTCAGAATGTGGCTGTTACACAAGGTAGATCAAAGCTCTGAATACAGCACACAGACACTGTATAAAACTAGCATTGCATTTGTTCTTGAACTGTTTTTATCTTTTCTAGTGTCTTCAATGCATTCAGATGTTTCCTGTGATGGCACTGCATCCTGTCCAGATGGAAACACATGCTGTAAGACTCAAGAAGGAGGATGGGCCTGCTGTCCTCTACCAGAGGTAAATCACCTCACCTGATCTATTACTTTCGCAGAATCAATGCATTGCACCCCATGGACAATTAGCTCAGCCATTACATCTCTCCAAGAACGTCTCTCTACAGTTTGCACAATAATTTTTTATTTTATTTTTGGTGTTGTTGCCTTTTATTATGATAGAACAGTATGTAGACAGGAAGCAAAGTGGGAGAGAGAAGGGGGTGGGATCAGGAAAGGTCCTCGACCCGGGACACCCGTAATGCAACAGTGCTATATCACCACAAGGTCCACAGGAAATATAAGAAAAAAACTTGTGTAGGTTGTAAAAGTAAAAATAATATATTTTTTTCATTTATTTGTTTTAAAGGTTATACATCTAACGCAAATATATATTTTACATAAAATTTAAATAATTTGACCATATACATGTCTGTTCAAAAGTTTGTACTTTTTTTTGACAGATTTATCTTTTGCTCACCAGTGCTACATTTATGTATTAAAAAACACAATTTGAGATATTGTAAAATATTATTACAATTTAAATCAACTGCATTCTATTTGAATGTATTTGAAAATGTAATTTATTCCCATGATGCAAAGCTGAATTTTAAGCATCATTACTCCAGCCTTCAGTGTCACATGATCCTTTAGAAATCATTCTAATATGCTGATTTGGTGCACAAGAAACATTTCTTATTATTATCAATGTTGAAAACAGCTGTGCTGCTTAATATTTTAGTGGAAATGTGATACTTTTTTCAGAATTCTTTGATGAATATAAAGTTGAAAAGAACAGCATTTATTAGAAATATAAATCTTTTGTGCCATTGTGACTGTGTTTACTGTAACTTTTGAACTTTTGATTGAACGTTTGATTGAATTTAATGCATCTTTGATCAATAAAAGTATTAATTTCCTAAAATATCTTATTGACCCCAAACTTGCAAATGATAGTGTAAATTTAACATAAGCATTTTTGTTTCCATAATATTATACTTAAGAGTTTTTATCCCCAAACAGTTTAAATAGTTCTTTATATATTTTTATATTTTAGGATGGTGGTCCCTCACAGGGGGACATCACGGTGGGGTGGGTGGAGGGGGGTTTGTAAAGTACCATGGTAATGCTTAGAAATACCATGATAGATATGGTAATCATCCAGCACCATGAAACTGTACTGTTTTTTTGTAAGTATTAAAATTTTGTGCACAAGGTTAAAGGAGCATCTTCATTTTGTTCTGTAGTCCGTGTGTTGTGAAGACTTCACCCACTGCTGTCCTCATGGTAAGACATGTAACGTTGCTCTTGGGACTTGTGAGGACCCTTCATATTCTGGTGTGCCCTGGGTGGAACAGGTGCCTGTGCAGCCAGTCATCAGTCAGAATATTATTGACACACAAAGTAAGTCAACAAACCCCCCAAAGCACTGAAACCAAACACACAGGTACACATTTAACATAAAACTCTGTGTACTTTCTGTACATTCAGTCTCTGATGTTCCCTGCAATGACACTGCGGCCTGTCCAGATGGAACCACATGCTGTAAGACTAAAGAAGGAGGATGGGCCTGCTGTCCTCTAGCACAGGTAAGTCACCCACTGACAATAGCCAATCCTGATGCAGAGTTGTGTTTTGAGTTAAGTTAAAGGTGTATGTTCATTTTCTCTGTAGGCCGTGTGTTGTGATGACTTCATCCACTGCTGTCCTCATGGTACGACATGTAACGTTGCTGCCGGGTCATGTGACGGGTCTTCAGGCTCTGAGCCCTGGTTGGAGAAGCTGCCCGTTAAACCAATCAGCAGTCAGAATGTGGCTGTTACACAAGGTAGTTCAAAGCACTGAATCCAGTGCACACAGACACAGCATAATACCATTTTATTTGTTCTTAAACTGGTTTGTTCTTTTCTAGTGTTTTCAGTGCATTCAAATGTTTCCTGTGATGACACTGCATCCTGTCCAGATGGAAACACATGCTGTAAGACTCAAGAAGGAGGATGGGCCTGCTGTCCTCTACCAGAAGTAAATGACCTGATTGATTAAAGGAATAATTCTGTTAAACTTTCTTTCTTCTGTGGAACACAAAAGAATATCTTTTGATAAGATAACTCCATTTTCTCTGTAGGCCGTGTGTTGTGATGACTTTATCCACTGCTGTTCTCATGGTACGACATGTAACGTTGCTGCCGGGTCATGTGACGAGTCTTCGGGCTCTAAGCCTTGGCTGGAGAAGGTGCCTGCTCTCCCTAGAGCAGGTCAAAGGTCACCTGGGAACGTGAACTGCGACTCTAGCCACGTTTGTCCTGACTCCAACACTTGCTGTGAGAACACCGATGGAGACTGGAGCTGCTGTCCTTTGCCTGAGGTACAGTATATCTCAGAGGAGAAATACTTCTATCTAATCTTGCATGAGTAACCAAATGAGAAAATACACACTGCGCTTACAACTTTGAATTTTTATTACTCTTGGTGATATCCCTCAGTCCCTCTTTCACAATGATGTTCTTCAAGTGCTCAGCAAACTGTGTAAGACCTATTTTCAGCGAATTACCCTATGGCTCGAAAATTTGGGGTCGGTAGGAATTTTTTATTGCCTTTAAAAGAAGTCTCTTTTACTCACTAAGGATGCCTTTATTTGATCAAAAATAAGAAAAACAGTACTATTGTTAAATACTAATACAATTTTAAATAACTGCTTATTTTATTTTAATATACTTTAAAATGTAATTTATTCCTGTGATGGCAAAGCTGCATTTTCCAATCGTTAGCGTCACATGATCCTTCAGAAATCGTTTTAAATATGCATTTTCACTAAAAAAATTTGTTTTATAAATTATCATGTTTAATGACAGTTTGTGCTACTTAATATTTTTCTGGAAACCATGATCCATTTTTTGAAAGGATCCTTTGATGAATAGAAAGTCCAAAAAAACAGCTTTTATTTGATACAGAAAATTTTAGTAACAGTATACATTTATTTACTGCCACTTTTGGTAAATTTAATGCATCCTTGCTGAATAGAATTAATTTAATTAATTAAATTTGACCCCAAACTTTTAAACAGTAGTGTATGTAATTAAGTTGATTTTTTCCTTAAATATTTTTTTTAAACATAAACCTCATTACTTTTATATTAGATTTATTAAAAACTCAAGATTGCCCATAAGTGTTCAACTTGAACCTTTTTCTCATTTTTTCTCAGGCTGTATGTTGCACAGATGGTGAACACTGCTGTCCGGCTAACTATAAGTGTGATGTGACCAGGGTGTCTTGCATCAAGGGAGATGTGGTGATCCCCTGGTACAATAAAATGTATGCTCAAAGCACACCGGCTCCAAGCTTGGATCTCGATGCTGTTAAGTGCGACGAGCAGTCAAGTTGCTCTGCAGATTCAACCTGCTGTTATCTGTCCACGGGAGAAAGGGGCTGCTGCCCTCTTCCTGAGGTAAGAATATGTGTATGTGGACTGGCGACAGAAAATCTATTCACGTTTAATATTTCATTTCATATGCATCTTATATGCCATAGGCTGTTTGCTGCCCAGACCGGGAGCACTGCTGTCCCAAAGGCTACAAGTGTGATCTACGTAGACGCTCCTGCATTAAAACCACCTGGCTGCATGTGGAAATAGTCCCACTTGCCCACATTGGTGGCCAAACACTACAGTCGAGTGTCTCAGAAAAGGACATTCAATGTGGAGCTGGATATAGTTGCAAAGACAGTGAGACCTGTTGTCTAACTTCCCAGTCCACCTGGGGCTGTTGCCCATCTCCAAAGGTAATGCATTAAACCTTAAAACAATAGTTCACCCAAAAATTACAAATTTGTTCTCAATTACTCAACTTTATATCATACTTGAGAAGATAAAAATACTTATTTTCAGAGAATATATCTGGAATTAATTTAGTTATTTTATTATTATTTTACACATAAACACAGCAATAAATAAATAAAAATGCCCATGTAGTAAAAATAAAATTAAAATAGGTTTCATTAACTCTCAAGTGTATCTTGTTTAAGGATGTCTAAATATTTAATGGAAAACACGAATAAAAACATTTTTGCAACCAAAAGGCAAGCACTTAAGGTGAAGTATTAAACCTTAAATGGATAGAAACAAAAAAGGAAAAAATGTGTCATCATTTACTCACATCCATGTTGGTCCAAACTTTCCTTCAGCTGTGGAACACAAAAGAAGACATTTTTTGTGTCTGTATTTTTTTATCATCCACACAACTAAACACTTGGCGAGTTTAAACTAATTTGTTTTAAACACAATGACTTTCTTTATATGCACACAAACAGTGGAAACATTCTTTAGAATATCTTTTTTAATTGTACATGTTTGGAAGGAACACACATTAGGTTGGCACCATCTATTACAGAATTTACATTTCTGAGTGAACTATCACTTTAAATCTTACATGTAACGGTATATGCTCAAAGTTAAAATTCATTTAAAGAACGTAATGGTTTAAAGATGTTCCAGTGCATAATAGTTGCATCAGTGAATGAATTTCCTTTGAATATATTAATGGAAATGGCCACACTGTCTTGTGATCTCAGTTCTATTGACTTTTCTGTAAATTCAAATGGCAGTCAAATTGTAAATGTTTATCTTAGTCAAGTTCCTATTTTTGTCCTTGTCCTTTCCCTTACTCCTCTCTTTCCTTTGTTATTGCTCTCTCTGAAGGCGGAGTGCTGTGATGATATGAAACACTGCTGCCCTGCTGGATACAAATGTGGCGAGGGTGGAATTTGTACTTCAGACTTAAGCTTTGACTGGAAGAGCTGGAAAAACTGGAGGGTGTTCTTCTCCAAAAAGAAACGAGCTAGTACTCTGTAAAAAAACAACAACAACAAAACACCTGTGTTGTTCCCACTCAGTGGCGTAAATGGCCAACACTCCCTAAAGTGTCATATTTTTAAAAATTTTACATTTATCAAAGTACTAATCAGAAACAGCCAGACATTTTTATTTGCAGGAGAAAGTTTCATTAGGGCTGAATGTGATGGTTATTATCTGTTCCCATTGTCTATCAGTAATACCAACTACATATTATCCACTGAGCCATTTTACACTCTACATTTACTCTTATACAGTCCATTTTAAGAATGGGTCATTATAAGTGTACACTGTTCATAATTGTTGATGGTTTCCAGTGTTTTGGTTACTGCTCAGTTTATCTGAAGAATAAGTTGACTATGGAATGATGAAAAGATGAAACATATTGAAGCATAGAGGACCTCTAGTGGCTGGATTTAATTCACACATCTATCATTATAACTTGCCATGTACAAATATCACAGGCCTCTATGGTTTACAGGTTACATTCTTTCAGACTTGACATAACATGATCTTGTGTCTTGTGATTATGACCACATTGCCCTGGACAAGGAAACATAATAAATTGATCTCTTCAGATAACAAACCTCACCTTTTCTGTGTAACGTCCTTATTGCAGCTCTTTACCATTAGTTGTGTAATTGTCGTCTTTATTGATTTAAGTGTTTGTTTTTATCAGTTATATTGACTGAGCGTTGTAACAGATAACTAAAAGTTTTCTTTGGTAAAAATGTGACCAATCTGAAACCGTGAGTTAAAGAGAGATAAAAGAAAATTGTCTGTCTTTTGAACCTTCTTTTCACCCAACAGCTTCTTTTCACTTTCAAATTGATCCAAATTCAAATGTATTACATTTATTTAAAATTCAAATAGATTTATTACAATTGTTAGAAAAGTAATATTTATTTTGTATTTTATAAAAATATATAATAATTAAAATAGGACTCAGAATTTGGTTCCCCCAAAATGAAGGTATGTTAAGAATTGTGTAGTCAGAAGAGTCGAAATTTTAGGGTTGTGACGTTGATCAAGCGCATTTTTCATCCCAATTTTTATGAATGTTTCCTACAATCAACCTTTTCGCAAAGAGAAATCTAATATTTTGTATCAAAGTACAAAATAATACATTATAGTTTTTTGTGGTAGCTGTACTGTGTAAAAAAATAGCTGTGTAGGGGCCATTTCACCTATGCTTTGGGAAAGAAAGAAAGAAAGAAAACACACTCCTAACTATTTGTTTGTCTCACCCATAGACTGGTAAAAAAGATGGAGACGAGTCCTCTGTTCGCTCCCTTACCTAATATGCCGAGTCACACTCACGAATTCAAACTCGTCGGATCGCTCATACCTGCGTGACTATCTGCGCCAGCTTCAGGTTGCTGCTGTGTTCACGTTGCACGATGGATCGCGACCGGGGGTTTCACACGCATGACTTCACAATAGAGAATCGCGACAGCTCGCTGTCCGCAAACTACTTTCGACAGACACACACACGCGAGAAGTATAAGAATAACGCGAGAAAACCCGCGTGCGCCGCCGGAGTTCTCCAGCGAGCTGTAATTATTTTTAAATATATCTAATAGCCCGCAAATTGTGTGCGGAGTTCCAGCTACAAAGGAAAAAAGAAAACAGATTAGGCAGAGTGAGATGCAGGAACATGGGGAATGGGGTGTTCGCTGCACAGAGAGTTGAGGTAAATAATTAGCTGATGTGTGGCTGTTCCATATCTATTAAACGACTGATATTCTCTGGTCTAGATAACCCTACCCCGTACTGCCCTCTGCCCTGTTCTTGTCTCATCATTTGCTGTATGTTCATTGCCGACTGTGTTTTCAGTCAGGCGTCACTCATCTTCACATAACAGTGTGAGTGTGAATTCTCCGACAGCTCCAATTCTTAGTCATGCCAATATTTCGCGGGCGTCGGTGAGTCTCTCAGATCGCGTCTTTGATAACTCACCTAATGCCGAGTTCACACGGCACGATATTAGCCCGATTTTTACTCGCTGGAGGCAAATCGGTGCTCGTTCAAGTGAGTGACAATCACGCAGTGTGAATTTTCAAAGACGCGATCTGAGGGAATCGCCGACATGTCGCCGACGCCTGTGAAATATTTGGCATGCTAAGTATCTGGAGCTGTCGGTGATTCACAATCATGCTGTGTGAAATGATTTCTGACTGAAAAACACATTGGCGATGATCTAAAGCCAATGAGATACCAAGATACAGGGCAGAGGGAAGTTTTGGGAGGAGTTATAGATCAGAATATCAGTATTTTAATAGATATTGACCAGCCACAACATCAGCTTAATTATTTATCTCCAACTCTCTTTGCAGAACACCCATTCCCTGTTCCCTGCATCTCCCTCCTGCATAATCTGTTTTTCTTTTTCTCCTTGTAGCCGGAAATCAGCTAACTGACAATTTGTGGGTTATATATTTTGGTTTTAAATAATTACAGTCTTGCTGGAGAACTCCTGTCTGACGCACGCGGGTTCTCACGTTATTTCCTAATCACTTCTCGTGTGTGTTTTGTTGTGAAACATAGTTTGAGGACCAGACAGAGCTGTCTGCGATTCTTACTATTGTGAAGTCATGCAATGTGAAACCACCTGTCGCCGAACCATCGTGCAATGTGAACACAGCAGCAACTGAATGCTGGCCCAGATAGTCACGCAGTGTGAGCGATCCGACGAGTTTGAAAATCGTGCAGTGTGAACTCGGCATAAGAAGACGAAAATCGTCTTTGGAAAAATATTATTGGCAGTGTCATTTGATTGGTTTGTTTAGTTTGTCTCGGGTCCCATTACATTACATGAGTAGGGCGGGGTTTATGACTCTGTACTGCAGCTGACTCGAGATGCTATTGGCTTTCACTTTTTAGTACTCGTGCGCACACTGGTCTCACTTTCCCGAGACAAGAGGCCGTGACCATAAAACGAGGCTGATTTAATGTGTTGTGTGTTTTGTATCAATATATATATATATATATATATATTATTATACTATATATACACAGTTATACATTTAGTTCTTTTTTTTGGCATTAGTAAAGTAAGAAACCATAGACTATAAAAACAACCCGGAAAATACAGAAATGGAGTTTATAAAAATTTGAACGTCAGCCACAGGCAGAGTGCAGCAGAACAGATAACAGACCAGATAACTGTTGCTGCAGTTAGGATCTACCAAATCCCTCTGGGGTGCGTTTCCCAAAAGCAAAACTAATAGTTTACCAGTAGAATTCAATGGAACTTGCAACCATAGTTATCTAACAATGCTTTTGAGAAACCCCTGGTCGATGGTGCTAATAAAAATCTCTGCTGGGACAGAACATTCCAAGGGTGTGTTTGGCACGCAGTCCAACCCACTGACACTTAGGGCGTTGCAATAAAACAAACACAGAAAGAATTGAAGGAAGCGTAAATATGGACAGAAACCCTCAACAAACTGTAAAGCCGTCGATTTCACTGTGCGTTTCTCTGACGTCATTACGCACTAACGTAAACATCCTGCCCACACATTCGTTGATACATAGAACATATTGATAGAACGCACGATTGTTGGAACTGTGGTGCGTTGGTTCCATATTATCTCAAGATCTTAGTCGTTTCGATTACGTAGCAATGTTTTCTGAAGGTATTACACAGCGCTGCACCTGCTAAAGCGGTGGTTGCGTATATTCTGAATTCACGTTAAAACAATTGCGCATCAATTAAGTTGGACGAGGTTGTTTTCAGTAAAAGGCCAACCAGGCTGTCTACCTCAGCTACCAATCACATGTCGACGGAGGATCTGTCCACTTCCGACAGCGAAGCTGCCTTCGCGGGAGCCGGGGAGCGCTGGGCGCCCGTGGGAGCCGTGGCCAACCCGGAGGATGAGCAGTGGAAGAGAGGCACGCAGGCTGGTTCTGTGTCGTCTAGCGATGCAGACTTGGTATGCAGGTTGAGGAAGCTGGAGGGTGAGCAGGGGCAGTTGAATTCATCGCTCCTCGCATTAACGTCTCACTTCGCTCAAGTGCAGTTTCGGCTGAAACAGATTGTCCACGCGCAGAGCGACGAGAAAGAGAGGATGCTGCTGGAGCTGGAAGAGTTTGCCTTCAAAGGATGCCCTCATGTTATAGGCTGCAGGACACAGGATGCTCAGATGCTGGAAAACTCTGTGAGTTTCATTGTTTTCTGTCGTAGTGATTCTCTACCCTGCAGAGAAACCAAAACATAGTAAACCAACCCAAGATCTCCCAAGACCCAGAACCGCTGCAATCCGCTAATACTAGCCTGGCCACACTGGGGTCCAGCTAAACCAGCATAAGCTATCTTGGTCAAGCTAGAACCAGCTAATCCCCCAGCCCCCCAGCAGCTTTATGTAACACCTTGCAGATCCCCACCCCCCCCCAGCAGTTATGGTAACACCTGCGATTCACATATGACTCAAAAAACGTGCTTGTATGAGAATGGTGGCATGAACCATTTTCTACTCATGTAATATACAGCAGAGGGCTTTCAATCTTTTAGACACCACGGGCCCTTAATATATGATCATGCCTTGTTTGGGTTCCCATCCTAAAATGTTAAAATACATTTACATAATCTCTGTATATAGACCCCAATCCTACACCTGTGCATGCCCAAATTATATTATATAAATTTGTCTAAGTTATTACTTGGGGAAACTCTTTCTATTTTCTATAAGTTACATATTAGTCAAGAACTCGCATGATAGTCGGTATCGGTAGAACGTATGAGGTTACCTATTTGGCTCAGTTAGGACATCGAGGATAATCGAGTTTTTAGGTGTATTGTTTGATGGGAGGATCGTTATTTTTAGAATATAGGAATAGTTACACACTGGTTTTTCTAAATGTTTCTAAACTTTTCAGTGGACCCCAGTTTGAAAACCTCTGATCTACAGTGTCATCAGTGTTATTTTGTTTTCAATAAGCCTGCTTCAATAGTTCCTGTAACAATATGCACCTGTGATACACCCACACATAATAACACAAACCCCCTTTCATTCACACGTGATCAGCCTATACAATATCCCTGTGATGCCCTCAGGAATCAGCATTCAATTTGTCTGCATCTCTCTTGTTAAAAGGCATGTTTTTGTGTCATTCAAGTAACTAATCAACCCCCTCTTAAAAATAATCAACACAGTATAGTGATAAAAATCACAGTAAACACTATTCAAGGAACATCTCTTTCCCTGTATTTCTTCCTGCTGGAGTATCTTGTTACTGCCATTAAAATGCATTCCTTTCCTCTTATTTCCTCCTCTGCACTCTTTGCTTGCAGGATGAATTGGTGAGTACTATGAATATGACCCTTGTGTAGTCTTTCTTTAAACTTAAGTGTTTACTTGAAGTATTCCTGATATATATCAAGTTCATACTTGATTTGGTTTTGTTCGGTCTCTTTTTCTTTTTTGTATTAATCAGTTACATTTTTGTTCCCCAGAGACTATTACATGTAATATCTTTACAAGATTATAGTCAAACTATAACCATGTTGTGTGTATAGCAATGTCTATTCTGAATTGCTTTGCATTTCTGGATAAGCAAAGCTAAACCAAATGAAGCAAACTAATTAAAAGCTCATTATCCTTCATCAGAGGAGCATATGCAAATATGTTCAGCTAGCTACAGTGTAAACATTGTTGATATTTTAAGTTTGACTTTAGGTTTTTAAAGTTTGTTTGATTGTGTGTTTGTGCTTTTATAATATCCAGAGTGAAAGAGAGAAGAGGGAACGCTTGGAAGCTCAGAGAAAGAAGCAGAAGGAGCTGATTCTCCAGCTGAAGACTCAACTTGACGACCTGGAACGCTTCGCCTACCAGGAGGGCAGCTATGACTCACTACCTCAGTCTGTGGTCATGGAGCGACAGAGGGTACATGTGATAATACACTCTCATATTGTTGACATCATTCTGAAAGTCATCTAAAGATGTAATGGTCTGTGAAGTGATTACCCTTAAAACCATTGTTGGGGCATTTTATTTAGTGTCTGTCCACCTCAATACTGTAGGTGATCATTGATGAGCTGATTAAGAAGCTGGATGTGAATCTGAATGAAGACATTGGGAACCTCACTCCAGAGGAGCTCCGACAGAGAGTTGACGCCGCTATAGCTCAGATAGTCAACCCGGCTCGAGTCAAAGAGCAGCTGGTGGAGCAGCTCAAGACCCAAATCAGAGACCTGGAGATGTTCATTAACTTCATACAGGGTGAGGAGGTCTGCTTATGGGTCAATGATGTGATGGTCGTTTTTGTCATATTTATGCAAATATACACCAACATTCAAAAGTGTGGATTCTGTAAGATTTTTTTTTATGTTTTTGAAAAAAAGTATTTTATGATCACCAAAGGCTGCATTTATTTGATCAAATACAGTGAATGTGATGTTATTACAATTTAACAATGACTGTTTTTTAATTCTATTTTAAAATGTAATTTATTCCTGTGATGTCATCAGCTGATTTAGCAGCTACCCAACTTTAGTTCAATTCTTATGTCATTGAACGCACTTTGTATTACAGATTGTTTCAAAGCAGCTTCACCGCAGATAATGGTGTCATTATCCAGCTTAATTCAGATTCAATGTTGAATCAATTCAGTTTAATAACAGTGTCAGTGTTGCAAAATGCATCGATTATGAAACGACTCAGCTGTTTGTGTTCTTATTTGATAGTGTCTGTACAGTCAGATCAGTTTCTGAATATTAATTCACATGATCCTTCAGAAATCATCTTAAAATACTGATTTGGTGCTCTGGGAAACATGTATTGAATTATTCCGAGATTATCTCGATTATTATTAACAAGGTGCCTGTGCTGCCTTCATATTTTTCTGTGTAAGCCGATGCATCCTTTATTCAGATTCTTTATTAAAAATAGTGAGTTGTTTTTCATTAGCAATTTAATGTAAGCCTTTGCTATAAGTGTTATATAATTAAATATATATACTTTTTATCTAAAAACAATTTCTTACTACATACAACCCCAAACTTTTGAACAGTATGATGGTTATCAGTTGAGCTTTAATGCCACGGTTACTCGCAGAGCCTCACTTTACTAGTTCCTGTGCATAATATCTAATCTGTTACCTTTGAGTTTGATGTGCCTATGTGGAGCAACATAAATACATTTAGATTACCATCCTGATCTTGCTCCTCTCAGATGAAGTGGGGAACCCTCTGTTAAATGATGGTGTGAAGAGCCAGCAGGCCCGTGCTGCCGGACCAAACACTGGAGCCACTGGAGGGATGAAGCGAGGTAATTATACTTCACTTCATAATACTTTTATATTTGCTTTTCAGCTAAGACTTGAAACTTTAAATCCCTTCTCTCTGTCCAAAGTGGATCCCGAACAGGCCCAGAGGATGCGGGAAACCGGGCTTCAGCTGATCCAGAAAGCCTTAGCGGTGCTGCAGATCTTTGCACTGAGTCAGTTCGGTTGCGCCGCGGGCCACGTGCCCCGGAATGTATGGTCTCAGGGTGGCGAGGCTCAAGATTACGGCCCCCTGCTGCAGAAACTTGAAGGAGCCGTGGAGCTCGTCCGTCTGCAAGCCTCCCGCCAGCAGCCCAACTCTCAGGAGGAACACGTGGTCAGCTACTCTGCCTGCCTGTCGCCTGGAGGACCTTGGGATGAACTTACCGCTTCTGTGCGTAAAGAACTGGCCTTGGCGCTCCGGGACCTGCTGGCCCACGGACTGTACGCTCCTTCCCAGGGTATGAGCCTAGTCCTTGCCCCCATTTCCTGCCTGCTGCCCTTCAGCTCTTCTCCCCAGACCCTGCATCCCTGGGAACTTTTCGTCAAGTACTATCATTCCAAAAACGGCCAGGCGTTTGTGGAATCGCCCGCTCGGCAGCTCTCTCAATCCTTCAGTTTGCCTGTAGGGGACGGTCCTGTCACGGTCACGCCCAAGCAGTCTCTGTTATGGGCCATCCATACAGTTCTCAAAGAGCATGGACGATTCAAGCGTAGTGCGGACTCTGAGTTTAAGGCCTTAGTGTGCATGGCGCTCAATGAGCAGAGGCTTGTGTCCTGGCTCAACCTGCTGTGTAAGTCTGGGACACTCATCCACTCACACTACCAGCCCTGGAGCTACATGGCCCAAACAGGCTTTGAAGGTGCCCTGCGCATCCTGGGCCGCCTCAGCCATCTCAAATTCAGCCTTCCTGTAGATTTGGCTGTCAGGCAGCTTAAAAATATCAAAGATGCTTTCTAAACAAAAGAAATGTATGGGCATTTTGGCAGGTTGAGGAAAAAAGGGAACCCTCATAATCTCAAAAATTATGATAAAAAAAAAAACACTAATTACAATATAACACTAATATATAGCTTAACACATGTTTAAATCAAATTAAAAGATACTCCCAAATCAACAAGTCCACTGGAATTAAAAAATTGGAAATGAATCAACTTGTGCACTTTCTTGAGACTCTATGTTGCTGTTGGGTCTTGTCTCTAAACTGAAGAGGATGATGAAGAAGTCAGGTTTTAATATGCTGCATTGGTCACAACTAAAAGGAAATGTGCTCAGTTTAGTGACCCTGAGCGTGTAACTGCCGCCACCTTACCTTTGAGCTTGTTAAGCTTTTACCAAAATCAACCACATTACTCTATGTAGAAAAATGATTTATTACTTGAAATCCTTTAAAGGGCCATTGCGTATGTTTGAGATGCACTACTATATAGTTACAAAACAGTGACATAATGGTTTAATTGCATTTTTTGTTCTAAACCTATGTAGCCAAGTGCACTCATTTTCTGAGCTTGCACTACATTGGTTCACAGTTAAATCAAAAGATCTTTTTAATTTAAGACTGGTTTCCATTTGCATTATTAAGGGTCATTACATTTCAAACACTGAGATATAGTGCATATAATGTCTGGGTCTTTGCTGCTCTGTGTGTTTGTATCGCTTTCTGAGGAGACCATGCATGCTGGTGAGACATCACTTAGGTCAATCAACACACTCAGGTCATTCTGAACAAACAAAGACATGCTTATTGGTGTTTGTAAATCACTTCTCTCCTCTAACTCCTTTCCACAGCCAGTTGACACCTTAAAAATTATTGTAGAAAACTGCATCTTGTGGTAGTGCTGCTCATTCGTTGCTACAGAAGGAAATGCACAGCAAGTGAACTGAATTAAATGGAGGTCATTCAGCACATTTGCTGAATATGAGTCTGGTATGCTGTGCATCGGCACTGACTGAATTATTTATGACCTGTTATGCTATGCCAGCGTTCAGAGGCTCTTCTTGAATACCTGCTATTTCCATGTCTTGTCAATCCTTGTTTACTGCTCTGAAATATTGAATGTACAATCCTTGAAATTGTATTCTGCTACTGTACCCGTTGTGACTCCAGATTTCTCATTCCTTAAACCACCCTGAATACTGATTTACTGAAACCTTCATCCAGTAAGAAGGGGCTGTTTGTTACCACATCATGGAAATGGATTCAGCGTTCAGTGTATTTCTCTGCACCATTAGAATATGAAGGAATGGTTGTGATGCATTTATTAGCCCTTATTTAATGTAGTTACCTCCCACTTGCTTTTTTTTATTTTTTTTTTATATTATCAACCTGAATACATGCTTGGCCACTTTTGATGTCTGTTTGTTTGTTTTGTCCTATCATATCTATTTAAGAAATTATTATTGTCTTTGTACCTCTTCTTGGAAAGAATAAGACTTTCAGTTATTTCAATAGTGATTTAAAATCAGTGTCAGTAACATTCCTTTTTATAAAATTTGTGCCATCATTTTTGGATGTAATGATGGTCTCACTTCAGTGATTTCATGGATTAAATGTACCGGATGGACTATGAATCTGATGCAGTCATATTTTCTCCAGTCATTTTCTCACTTCTCATCAGCTCTTTTTTAAAACAATGTAATTGAATATATTTATGATTTACAGAATAGTTTTAGTCATTATAGTAACAGTTTGATATGATCTCATGTTAGTCAGAATTTAACTGAGAAATGTCTTCTATCAAATTGAATTGCGTTTCAGTTTTTGGACTTCTGAAAACTGTAGAACTGTAAATTGAACGTAAACTCAAGGAATTAGAATTACAAGAAATTCCCATTTAAATTCTGAATTTGAATTGAGGTAGCACGATGTAGAACTCTAAATTGAGTTTAAAATGAAGTAGCTATAATTAGAAGAAAATGAGAAGAAAATCACAAAAGCATACAAGTGTATTTTTTCAATTATTATTATCATTATAATTGAATTTTTATTATAAATAGCGCTCAAAAAATAAAAGAACACACACGTACTTTGAATCATACACATGAAGGTATTTCCAGACTCAATATTACAGTAAAACAATATTCCAAGTTATACAAACAAATAAAGTGTTTTCTTGACTAATATTATGATGGGCATTTTGTGGTGCATTGAGAAACACTTTTGCCTGTTCTGTGTTTAATATATATAAAGATTTTACCTATATCTCTTTTTTGAAGTTTCCGAATTGAAACTTAAATCACTTGAATGTATTTTCCTGTCATTTTAAATCAACATCTTCGCACAAATGAACGAAGTTACAGAAGGCATTCTATTTGTTTGGCCAAACCTGAGTCTACACGTGACCGCATATGTGAACTAAATATCTCCTTGTCTTCGTACATGACTCTGCAGTAGAGGGTACTTTTTTTTAGCGACGTTTTATTTTTGTTTACTTATTTTTTTGTAGAGGGGTACATTCTACTTTATCAAAGTCTACTGAAGAAATCAACGGAAATACGTCACTGGCCGTCGGTGTCAAGGGTCACGCTCGCTCTTTCTACTTCCTTTCCCGTTATCGTCGGCCATTGAGCACCATCGGTAAGTTTCATACACGAGAACATAATCCATGAACATCGATAAAGAAATAAGGCCCGCGGGCTTCCTTTCATGTTACTTACAGAGCGAATACCCCTGACGATCATCTAAAGTGTGTATTGTCTGAATATGTCGCCAGCTTTGAAAGATGATGGGTTTAGAATTCGCTCCGTCTCTGTCTGATAGCGACATGAAAGCTTAACTGTCCGTCAGTGATGGCTGAGGAGATGCGTTTATTATTGCACGTGTGCAAGAAACATTAATATGTGAATAAAGATCAAATAAAGTTCCGTTGTGGAAGGGCTAGGATATTCCGACTTGTTAATACAGCTGTATAATCACCAGTTAGCATAGGGCTACGCCTAGATCGATCTTGTTTTATAAACGTGCTGCCCAGAAGAAACAACCTGCATTTATTGCATCTTTTTAACTATGACAAGTTATTTTATTGCGTTATT
This sequence comes from Sinocyclocheilus anophthalmus, assembly GCA_018155175.1. Classification (NCBI taxonomy): domain Eukaryota; kingdom Metazoa; phylum Chordata; class Actinopteri; order Cypriniformes; family Cyprinidae; genus Sinocyclocheilus; species Sinocyclocheilus anophthalmus. The sequence goes on from JADLZN010011033.1 coordinate 244,199, forward strand.
ATAATTTTTCTTATTGTAAGATGTTTGGCTACATTAAGTGCTTGTATTGTGCTGCTTGTTTTGTATTCTGGTTTTGCTTTTGGTGCTAATGAAATGTACACATGTTTTTCAGCGATGGGCAAGTTTATGAAACCTGGTAAGGTGGTGATGGTCCTGGCTGGACGGTATGCCGGACGCAAGGCTGTGATTGTCAAGGTACTTTTAATGTTTCACAGTATCAAGGAAAAGATGTTTGAGTATGCCGCGTTGAGAGTTTGTATATTGACAGTGTTGTGCTCTGTTTCTCCTGGCAGAACATTGATGATGGCACCTCAGACCGTCCTTACAGCCATGCTCTGGTCGCAGGCATCGACCGCTATCCTCGTAAAGTCACAACAACCATGGGCAAGAAGAAGATAGCCAAGAGGTCCAAGATCAAGGCCTTTGTGAAGGTGTTCAACTACAACCATCTGATGCCAACCAGGTATGCAGACCCTGAACAGTCAGAGTGACGTCTGTGCACAAATTCATTCAGGTTCTCTATTGGTATTGACTAATGTTTTCAGAGTAACACTTGCTGTCTTATTCTCACCAAGGCTGCATTTATTTGATCAAAAATACAGTAAAAATGGCGTTTCACAATATTGCATTTATATATGCATTTATCAATATTGTGAAATGCTGCTAAAATGTAAAATAACTGTTTACTATTGTAATTTTAAAATAGTTTATTCCTATGATGGTAAATTTTAATTTTCAGCAGCCATGTCTTCAGTGTCACATGATCCTGTTCAAGAAACATTTCTTGTTAATTTTGGGAATAGTTGTGCTGATTTTTTTTTTTTTAATTCTTCAGTGAATGGAAAGTAAGCAGCATTTATTTGAAAACAGACATCTTTTGTAATATTATGAAGGTTGATTTGATCAATTGAGAACATGGAGAATAAAATCACTTTTCCAAAGAAAGCCCTGCTGACCCTTAAAGGAACACTCCACTAGTTTTGAAAATAGGCACATGTTGAGTTTTACCGTTCGAATCCAATCACCAGTCCACCGATCTCCGGGTCTGCGGTAGCACTTTTAGCATGTGCTTAGCATAGATTATTGAATCTGATTAGACCGTTAGCTAGGATGTACGATTTACACCTCAGGTCACGATGTACCTGTATTACGAAATCGTCTACAAAAATGAGATTTAAGACAAATTATAAATGAAATGTGTCCTTTTATTATTGCTTGGACAAAAGTCGCACATTTCTTTGTGAAATTGAATCTACCTAAAATAAATTAAAATAATATCTAATATAAGTCACAGCACTTTCATATTATTGCCCTTTTGTTGGTTTTATTTTCTTCTATTGTCCTCATTTGTAAGTCGCTTTCGATAAAAGCATCTGCTAAAAGACTAAATGTAAATGTAATGTAAACAACAAACGCAATGAAATTTTAAAACAAGAGCCCCAAGTAGGGTTAGGGCTGGACAATAATTCGATATCAATATGTATCGTGATATAATTTTTTCAATAACGGTGATATTATATTTAGCACATTCGATGTATCGATATACATTACCGCATTTCCCATACTTGATTTATTTGTGGCGTTTGACATTCGGAATAACCCATACACTGCACGTTTCAAAACCATAACACGGCGCGGGTGTTTTACAAGGGGGGGGGAGGAGATCTAGTCTCTGAAGAGGAATTGACGTCTTCATGAAACATTTTCGAATGATGGCATTTTCATTTGATTGGCCAAGTTCCTTGATGATTATGCCGGAATGAGAGTATATCGTTTCCCAGCCATAGTCGGATCTAGAAAACAGTTTTCTGCTGTCTTTAGTACATAAAAAAAGAGACGATGTAACTACAGAAGAGTCAAGTTTTAAATAGAAAAAATATAGGAACTCTTTGATTATTTTTGAGCGAGATGCTAACGGTCTAATCAGATTCAATGATCTATGCCAAGCTAAGCTAAAAGTGCTACCTAAACCTTACCTCCACCCACCTACCGCCAGACCCGGAGATCGGCTGAATGGATTCGAAAATGGTAAACTCAACTGTTTAACTCCAGGGGAGTTGGAAAATTAGCATATTTTCAAAAATAATGGTGTGTTCCTTTTACTTTTGAACAGTAGTGGATATAGACACAACTTTTGATGACTGATTCAGATTGAATTATGGTTATACTTGTCTAATTGGTGTACTATATAATTCCACATCCTTTATGATACCCAGAGTCACATACAGATTTGTTGATGTGGTGCTTTCTTGATGAAACTTAAGCAGTTGCAAATACTAATTAATAGATGTATCTCGGGTGTACCTATATTGATTTTTATTGTTATAAATTTAGGGTTTAATTTGACCACTTTAAAATCAGCAGGATTTAATTATGTACACTTGTCTAATCAGTGCATCATCTTTCCTCAGATACTCTGTTGACATTCCTCTGGACAAAACTGTTGTCAACAAGGATATGTTCAGAGATCCTGCTCTGAAGCGCAAAGCCAGGAGAGAGGCCAAGGTTAAGTTTGAGGAGAGGTATGTTTTTGTCACCAGATCTCAACTACTTAATTTTACAATTAAATTGTATGTTATTGATTAATGCTTACATGTTATGTTAAGAGCTAGATTAAAACTTTATTTTAGTGTAGTCCTAAATTTAGTGAAGTCCTAAATTTGATGCAGAAAAAAAGTGTTGTGGCAAGTTTACTCATTCTTTCTGGTTTTAGTTTCTGTTCAGAGATAACTGTAGGAACAGTTTGATCTTGTTGGGCACTGGACATTGTTTTCTTTGATACACTCAATATGATAAGCATGTATTGTCCTACATGTGGTGATACATTGATGATAGTGAATGTTTTCTTTTATAGGTACAAGACGGGCAAGAACAAATGGTTCTTCCAGAAGCTCAGATTCTAAGCTTTCTTTGTTTTCGTAAATAAATCTGTAAAAATCTCACAAAGTTTTCCTTGCCTTATTTCTGTTGGCTTTGGGTTCTTATCTTGTATTATTACTTGAGACATATACATTTTTTTAAATTTATTGCATACATGGCTTAAGGTTTATAATCTCCCATTATTGTCATCAAAACAATATTCTTAAGAGTGTTTAGGGTCATCTGCCTTGTTTGAAGTTTGAACAGTTCACATTGTAAGAATGAGTGTTATCATACCAAGTGTTACATCACTCATTTTTCACCCATTTGTGAACAGTATTAATAATTGTATAAACGCTGCAATAAACAACCAAGTGGTAACACAGACCCACAAGGTTTAAATTCCATAACTTTTTTAAAACTCTTGAATATTGTTAAAAATGGTTTACCTCGCCCAGAGTTGAATGAACTAACTCAATTCAGCTGTTCTTTAACTGAAAACTCAGAATTTCCCATCTCGGTAAGTCTACTCAGAGTTCAAGTTTTAGAGTATCTTAAACCTCCTTTCTGGAATGCACCCCTGGATTGTGATTGCTCTCTGCATGTAAAAAGACAAGCTTATAAAGTTAATTAGTTTATTGCATGCTAGTGTGAGGGAAGTGATCTCTCAGGATTTGAGAGGGAAACTTTTTAATAAACCTTTTGAGGTTGCATTGCTGAAAACAAGCCTTTGTTTCTGTTCTGTGTGTTTTGATGGGTTGCAACTGAATTATATGTAAAAGTGAATGTTTATAGCCATGACTGATGATGGAAAAGCTGTATTTCTAAAGGGATAATTCACTCAAAAAATTTCCATCCAAACCTATATTATTTCCTTTTAATCTGATGAACACAAAAATAAGTTACTTTGTTTAATGCTTTTTGTTCTTTGACAGTTTTATACATGACCAGTGAAATAAATTGTCAAAGCAAGTTATCCGGGTCAAAAAATATATTTTAAACTTTGAATTGCCAGTGTATAAAACTAGTTTTTACTTGACCCTAAAGTTTTGACAACTTGACAAGGTCAAGGACCTTGGTCTGGGATGGCATTGGTCTCCTTGAAAAATCTGAAGTGGGGTGCCAAATGTAATAAGAATCTGAGGCACATATGGAAAGGCAAACAACATTTAAAGAAAACTATTAAGGATTTTTCCAACAAAATTATGTATTAACGAAGCATTTAATCTCACAGTTTGGTAATTTTTCTTCTTGTGTTTGGGGAAATTGCTAGGAGGGAGCATATCATATTTCCCCATTAAGATAAGGGCTGCATTTAGTGCGAGACTCACAGGTCACACTTTATTTTAAGTGTGTTATTAAATTAAATGTGAATTAAATTCTCGCTAACAAACCATTAATTATGACTTTTGCAGCGTATTAATAGTAATGTAGTTGTTAAGTTTAGGTATTGGGTAGGATTAAGGATGTAGAATATGGTCATGCAGAATGTGCTATATACAGTAAGTATAAAATAAGACAGCCTAGGGTTTTTAACAATAAGCATGCTAATCTCAAAAAAACAAAAAAAAACAAAAAGTATGTGAAAAGCACCCTCAAACGAATTCAAGAGCACCCTCAGTTGAAACTAATAAAACTGGCAAAACAGATTTGGTAAACGGCAGTGCTTATTTGTATTTGTGCTCCTGAAAGCATCAAAAGTTTCTATTTACAACGTGTTTTGCACCGTTGACCATCATAGCCAGTCACACACAGACATATCTGTTGATTTCTTGAACACCTCTGATTGGCCATTGTGTTCAAGTTGATCAGAATTCACAGAATTCAGGGAGTGAATGTACAGTGCTCTCTTCCACCTTCAATACCACGACAGAGGTGCCCTTGAGCAAGACACCGAACCCCCCACTGTCTGGTACAAACCCCCGGGTGCCGCAGCATAAATGGCTGCCCACGGCTCCGGGTGTGTGTTCACAGTGTGTATGCACTTGGATGATGGACGAATGCAGGAGATCACTAAGTTCCCAAGTAATGGGGTCTCCCACTTGGCCAACATGCTCACTACATGTCACTTCACATGTCACTTCACTCACATATTTAATATTTAAGAAATATTTGATATGTATATATTCATCTTTATGTATGATTTATATTATATATAAAATATATAACTCATCTATGTTCATAGTTTCATTAAGAAACTTATGTAAATCTTATGTAAGTTCTTTTTTTTAGAAGTATATATATATATCATATAGCCTATCATGGCTCTATGGTATGCTGTCTGTTTTCAATTGATAGCAGACATCCTGAAATATAAATAGGTGCAACTTAATATAAATAAGTCTAACCACTTCTATTATATAGTTTTCACGGCCTTGAGGGCAACTTAAGAAAAACGTGACACGACTTGCGCCATTTTTCTCGCTTCATGACAAAACAACCCTAAACCGTTAGTGTATTTGGCAGCAGATCGGCCGCTAGGGGCGCAGAGTGGTTCATGTACACCCGCTGCGCTGCTGTGCGCATTGAGACGCCCCGACAGCACGGCGGTCGGCGGTGGAGAGTCTCGCTTCAGAATGACACGAACCGAACCGATGCACGAAAACCCTCCGGTTTAGACGAAAGGTGAGTTATCTGCCCTATAACTCCTTAATTACCCTACCCTTTCTGCACCATTAGCCTCAAAAGCACCGAATTGATATCACTGCTCTGTATACAATGTGCCATCTTGCGCCATTGCGGTTAAAAATGCGATCAGCGTAACGTTACAGCTAATGAAACTAGACCGATGGAAGAGAGTCGTTACCGCACAGATAATCGAGGGTTATCTAATATCACCATCATGTTGTACAATCGTTTTATTTTATTTGTAACCAGTAGTAGTAGTAACCAGGCCAGTTAGATTCTGTTTTTCTGGACAGGCAAAATTGTAGCTAAGTTACCCATGATTTGATCAACTTCCTTTCTTTTGAGTTAACAGCACGTTTTGTTCTTTGTTTTTGAATTTTGGCTGACGGTTTCTTGGCTTAAAGATAGCAGTCATACCATTTTCAGGCATATTATTATTTGATCTAAAATGCCTGCAATGTTGTTCAGTAAAATATTCTGGTGTTAATTAGAAGATAAGGAGAAAAAAAAAAGATTAGAAATTGATTAGACATTAAGGGACTATTACTACATACATTGTCTGAATTAACCAAAGTTAAGATTGTCATGATTTAGTAAGGTCTACAAATTTGTCACTGATTATTTTTTAAAGTGTATATGATAGTTTTTTTCAACAAATGTAATTTCACCCCATGTATCAACAACCATGTTTTTATGTATATGCAGTTTTATTTGTATTGCATCATCTGTGAGTTGTTGTGTTTGATGATGGTTTCAGTGAATGGATGTGAAGTAGTGAGACGAGAGCTGTTTGGGGTTTGTTTTGCAGCTCTAGAGATGATGGACTGCACTTCAACTGTTATTCTGGAGTCTCATAACACACATGAGATGGATTGAGATGTTTGAGCTGATCAAAATTACAGCACTGCAGCATAAGACTATGACGAGTTATTAACAGCAGCCTCCTGTACTTCATAAATGCATCATGGCAACATGAAAATCGACTTCTGAGTTCACAGATGAATATCTGCTCTGTTGATCTTTTAGTTAGTTGCATATGGATTTTCCTTTCTGTGTCAGTAGCCTAAAGCTGTGATTTGCTTTAGCGTTTACATTTTTTTTTAGGTTTGTAGGAGCCAGTTTGTAGGTAACACCAGTTTAATGATTAAAATTCTCCAGTCCACAAGTCTTTTTGGGTATTCTGTCTAGTAGTGTGCTGCTATCTCCATATGTCTTGTGTATGACTTTGTGTAACATAAAAGAAGAGATTTTGAAGTATGTTTATGAGTAAACGGTTTTTTTGTTTTTTTTTTTTTTAAATTTAATAAGCCAATGGGAACCAAAACTGGTTACCAATATTCTTTAAAATATCTTCTTTTATGTACAACAGAAAAAAGAAAGTCATAAATGAGGGTAAGCAAATGATGACAGAATTTTAATTTTTGAATGAACTATCAATTAAAGTTTCCTAGCTACCCAGAACTCTTGACACTGAACATATTGCATGCTGAATGCATCCAAACTGCACTCTTTGTGTCGGTCAAAGTCTCACGCTGAATTGTTTCTTGTAAAGTAGTTTACTGGCTTCTGCACGACTAGTATAGGGTACGGGGAGGGTGACCCACCCGATCCACCCACGGCTGTGTGCTCAATAGATAAGATATCAGTAGGCTGTGCTTAGCCATTAAGATCATCACCGCCTCTAGCAGTTGCTTTCTCTTAATATCTGCATTCATGTTTGCATAAATGTCATTATTTAAGAGCAGATGACATTATGTTGTTATTCAGAGGATTGAGGAGGTCAGTAGGTCTCCCTGATGGTAGGAGTTAAAAAACAGGACCATGAAAATAATTATGACCTAAACACCTGTGTCTATACTGATATATGCAGTAGACCCAGGGCCGGATTTACCTTTTTTCGTGACATAGGCTAAACAAATTTTTGGGCCCCCCTTCCCTATTAATATAATAGGCCTAATATTACCACCACCCAAGCAAACAAAAATATTTCTTAATCGGTGAAACCGTTACAGTGTTTTCTATTGCAGTAAGCGCTTGAGTTCAGTCAATAAAAATCGAATGTAATTCTTAATTTGTTTGAGAACTGAGAAAGACCATTCCATTAATAGGTGCGGCGTCTTGGCCACATAACCACTTCGGGAGTGCATTATTTCTATAATAATTCTCACCTCATCTCACGTTCCGTTGCAAATTCCAAAACGTCATTTTAGAGCTAATAACAGAGGCTTGAGCCTTGATATGCAGGCAATGCGTTATTAATGCGTCCTAACTGCAGGTTCTTAGAGAGAGAGATGGAGAGAGAGAGAGAATATTAAGTGAGTGTGAATACCTGCCTCTGTGCGTCTCTCAGCTGCGTTCAGCAGCAGCGTCTAGCGAATCTTTAAGTTGAACTGCTTCAAGAACCTCGCTACTGAGAAATGTCATGTAGCTTTTCAGCTGCGAAAATTTTATTAATAAATTCGCGGGGCAGAGCTGACAACAAGTTTCTGTCCGAGTCTCCGTGTGTGCGAGTGCATGTCGGTATAACTACTGTGTCTGTGTGCGTCTGTGGGAGAGAACGGGAGAAGGAAAGCGTGTTTTCTGTACATAAAGGTTGAAGACATGGAAATAGTTTTTCATTTTTACCCTATTGTTTGTTATATATTTGCTCAATGTCTTCTGGGTTTTGGTTCTTTTACTTTTGTAGATGGCCCATAGTATAACAAAAATATTATACATCTCTTAGTTATGTTTGGACCCCCTCTGGACGAGCAAGCATAGGCACGTGCCCTAGAATGCCTATGCGTAAAACGTTTTTTTCCTGTTTTTCAGTGGCCGGCAGTATGGGGGAAGGGCCTGCAGTCAGGCCCTTCGGCTCTATTACCCTGTGCAGCAGATGCTGGCGTCTGCACTGGGGCTGACTAACTCTCTTTTGGTGAGAAAAGAATCAGCACAATAATTTCTCTATTCAGTATTAATTCTGAACATGTTTGTTAGATCATTTCCTTCCTTGCCTGATTTTAGCAATAATGATTTTTCTTTATGTGTGTGTGATGTGGTGGGAAAAATAATAGTGCATGATACTTTTTAATGTCACACCTTACACTTCAATATGGGGTCAGTCTTTAAAAAAAAAAAAATTTTTAGTCCCAGATGCATGAATTTTTAAAAGTGACCCAGAAGTTGCTAAAAATTAAATAATAAACTTTTCTTGAGTTATTTTAAACTGTAATACTATTTCACAATATTATTGTTTTTATTGTATTTTTGATCAAATAAATGTTACTTTGGTGAGCTTAAGCGACTTCTTTCAAAAACATTAAAAAACCTACTGACCTCAAACTTTGGAATGATACTGAATGTAGTTGTTCATAAAGTAGGGTTGACAGTTTTAGAGTTTAATTTGACATTGGAAGCTTTGTGCTTGTGCAAGCATTGTGCTTTATAGGTGGAATTATAATGGTTATAAAATGTAATACAATACTTTTATTAAAATGAAGACAAAATTGTACTCTTTCTCTTTCTCCCTCACTCTCTCTTTGCAGTCACACCACTGGATGTAGTGAAGATCAGACTTCAAGCCCAGCAAGCTCCCCTCTATAAAGGTACAGATATTAAACTCTTCAGTTTTCACAGACAATGACAGATGATTGAACAGTGAATTTCATGCATTTATTCTAGACACACCAGTTCAACATCCATGTTGAGGTGAAGATTTTATTTGCTAATAACATCACCAATTAGAATAGCAAAAATATTGACTGATTCCAAACAGGTTTCTTAAAAATACCCTTGTTTGCCAGTGCTTGCTAAACTCAGTCCTGCCCCTAACTTACCCCACTGGTTGTATGTCGGGTTGGTCATGATCCAAGCAAAGCAAAGTTTTGATAGCACTACAGTGTAAAAATGTTTTGGGAACATTGATGTACAAATTTGTCAATGCATATTAAGCTGGGATAGAATAATTTGACCTATTTCCGCTCTAATACCAGCAAAAATTAAGCTACACTGTCATTCAGATTCTTAAGATTTTTAATTGTATTTGAAAGAAGTCTCACCCAGGCTGCATTTATTTGATCAAAAATCGAACGAAACCGTAATATTGTGAAATATTTGTAAAGTTTAGTGTATATGTTTTTTATTTTTTTATTTTAATATATTTTCATTCCTATGATGGCAAAACCTAATTTTTCAGTCTTCAGTGTCACATGATCCTTTAGAAATCATTCTAATATGCTGATTTGGTGCTGAAATAACATTTATCAATTATCATATTATAAATGTTAAAAAGAGTTACGCTGCTTAACATTTTAGTGGAAACCGTGATATTTTTTAATGATTCTTTGGTGCATTTCAAATAGATTTTCATTATAAATGTCTTTACTAGAGCCCGACCGATATGGTTTTTTTTTGGGCCGATACCGATATTTGGGAGTAAAAAAAAAAAGGCAGGCATCGATATATCGGCTGATATTCTTTGTGTATATTATAGTACAGTACCAGTCAAAAGTTTGGACACTTTCCCATTTGTGTGTCCAAACATTTGACTGGTACTATACTGTATATAGAATACAGTATATACATAAACAGAATATATATACATAAACACATTTTTTGCAATGATCACTCGAATGTGGTGATCAAACACTTATAATCACGTGACAAAGATATGTAATGATGGAGGCAGGGCATTTAACAATAAACTTTATTCAAAATGAGTCTGACATCAGTGCACTGAACAGTAAAGTTGAAGTTGTTTATTCTCTAACTCATTCACCCATTCACTCTCCCACGTCCTATGTCAAAGCACCTGAAGTTTTTCACATTGGGACTTCATTCACGATTTGCGCTACTGTCTTCAGCCAGGCTACGAACTTCTAAGAAGTGTGACTATTTAACCTCCGTAAACAATATAAATTCACTTCTCGCGCACTTTAATGCACTTTAATGCCCTTTGAATGTAACGTGTACGTTCCCTTGGAACTGGAATCATGGCGGAATATCATGTGAAGTCCACTTCACAGGGCACTTACGGTCGAATACCTTACTGAAGTGAAAGTGTTGACTGGTGTCACTATCTTGCGAACGCGCCGGCGGATCTCCACCAAAAACGGTTGGCGCCGGACCGTGAATTTAACCACCCCTAACTCCCGAACCCCAGGGGATATGCGGTGGTGGTCTCATTCGAAAGCGGGCCTCTGACGTACAATCGATTCATGTTCAAGAGAGTTCCTCGAGCTGAAGGGATCCCCCGAATTTGGTGCGAATTTGCAGTGCCGTTAAGGAGTATTGGCCGTTCAAAGTTTTAATGGTTTTCCATAGACTTAAGCTTTAAAGCGTTTCATCCAGGTCGCCAGTAGCAAACAATGGAGCGCGACAAACTGGACAAACGAAGTAATTACACAATTTCAAGCATTTTATCTGCATTATATGTTCTGTAAAAAAAATGTTCATATTGGCGGCGTATCGGCGGCATATTCGCTGATACCGATATATTGGTGACAGGCTCATATCGGCCGATAATATCGGCTAAACGATATATCGGTCGGGCTCTAGTCTTTACAGTCACATTTGATCAATTTAATGCATACTTGCTGGATAAAAAAAAAAGTACTGATCCCAAACATTTGAATGGTAGTTTATATCTAATAACCCGCTGTAAGCTTTTGATGACATGGTGCATATAGCAAATGCAAAATGCAGCATGAGGCCTATGAGCTGTCTTTCTCTCTCTCTTATAGCCCTAGCATCAGAATCAAGACCCTGGGCTGGGGTCATCCGCCCTTCAAAATGTGAGTATGTGAACTGCATGAACTGTCATCTGTGCTCATGGTCCCCCCCCAAAGGTTAGCTCGCTAACTCACTCTCTAACTACCACTCAAAGAATTACAAACACATTCTGCAAAACAACTAAATCACATAGTGTAGACAACATTTTGGCTTATGTACAACATCTCTGAAGGGCTAAACATAAGGTCATATTGCAAGCAGACACGACAAATGTGCACAAAATACCACAAGTTGAAAAAATGCATTCAATAAATGCATTTCAGAGGCCTGCTCTGCTGTATATAAATATTTATTCAGCATGTTTATAGCAGTGGACCATTAAAAGAACTCATCAGGACAAACTAAAATCCATGCCAGGTAGACCGACCTTGAACCTTTTGTAAGTCTTATGTAATATCCAGAAATAGTACGAAGACTGCTTGTTTGTGCCAAGGCTGGATTCGCGGCATGGTCAATGCCATGGTCGCTAATATTTATAGAGCCTGTTATCTAAGACCTCAGTCCTAATCGCTAAATCCTTTTAAATTATTGGAAAAACCCCAATGTCAAAGCATCACATGGTTGCTATACTGTAGGTGTGTAAATACAAGCCAAGATTATTGAGGTTGCAAAGTGTTTCTTTTCCTTTTGTTTTTTGTAACCATATTGTGGTAGTGTTGCAAGGTAACAGAAGTAGTGGCAGTTCTTTTTTATTTCTATATTGTGACATAAATTTGATTGAAACAGATTATCAAAAATGTAGGGCGGTGACAAATCATTGCCTATTCATCAGTTGTTGATTTCATTGCCTATTCATCGGTTGCTGATTGGATGGTGGCAGATCTGAATGCAAGCTTGCTGTTGTTTCACTGGAAGATCGAGTTATAATAATTTGTTTTTAATAAGGCACATATGCGTGGATGAATTGTTCACAGATCAATATCAAATCAGATCAATAAAATGCATTAATAAAATAGATGAATTTGTCAATTCATGCTGACTTTAACCCATACAATATGTATAGTGTACAACTTTGTGTTCAACCTATTCTATGTCAAATTCCACCATAACCAATTGCAAGATTAAAAATCAAGTGTTTTGCAATTGAAAATAAAAGTTCACAAAGAAATTGTCTTTTTTTCCCATGATTGATCACTGCAGTCACTTAAGTAATTTGTGTGCTTGTGGCCATTGATAATAAATGCGCAAAAGTATTACAAATTAGATTCATGCTACTGCTTTTTGTCTGTCTTTTTAGGGAAATGCTTCCTCTATTGTAACGGGCTGATGGACCACGTCTATGTGTGTCAGAATATGTCAAGCTGCTGCAGCTGGTACAAAACCCCTACCCACTTCAGCGGGACCGTGGTGAGAAATCATTTGCATCTTTCCAAACTCTGATTCCAAGTTTTTGTAATCACACAAACCTATGATTGATTCACTTTTTGTTTGTCAGGATGCATTTGTAAAGATTACTCGTAATGAGGGGCTCAGGTCTTTGTGGAGCGGACTTCCTCCCACACTGTAAGTCCAGCATCATAATGCCAGTGTACAGTTACATAAAAAACAGATGCTGTCATAACAGGTGCTAACAGATCTAGTCTAGTCCTTTTTTGTGTGTGTCTATTCATAAAGTGTGTACTGTAACTCTAGCTCAGGGGTTTTCAAACTTTTTGGAGCCAGGGACCAAGGACTAGGGGTGGCCCACGATTTTTTTTTTTTTTTTAATTTTTAATTTTTTCAACGATTCCGTTCCAATACCAAAAGTTGTGAGTATCGGACAATACCGATACCAGCAGTTTTTTTATTTTATTTTATTTCTATACCTCAGTGTGTGTTGACCTGATCATCACTCTTTTGTGTATTACACACATCTACTAAATATAGACAACTTCATTTTAATGAAAAATAACAAATGAAAAAATATATAATCACAATCTATGACGAAATATACTATTATAAACTAGGTTAGTGGATTATTCAGCAGCAAAAGTTACTCTACAAAAATAATTTTGAGTTCACAATAATTTTATAAAATCTAAACATTTAGAGAAAAAACATTATTTAGTGGGGGAAAAATTTATGTAAATGGTGTATCTGGTAAAATTTTCCACATTGCTCTTTTATTGTATATAAATCAATTTAGAGTAGATGTCACAGTTACGTCACTTGCAGCTGCGCGTGCATAGTGGTTGCAGAAAAACACTGGTAACAAGTGGAGGTAAATGGGTCAAATCCATGGAATAAAATATATATTTTTTTTGTGCCTTTTGATGTCAAGATCAGAATAATTTTTATAGAATACTGTCGTCAAAGACTCCATTTGAAGCTAAACACAGATGTTTAAACGGACAGACTATGGATGAAAACTACTATGATTACTCTACTTTTAAAGCATACATTCGATTTAAACAATAGGTCTACTAATATTGAACATATGGTGTTCATAGGGACATATTGTTTAGCCCCTCATTTTACAGCATGAAATCTTTTTAAACTTACTATTAAAATATTATTTAAAACCTTACTATTAACATTTTTACATAACTTTTATTTACTTTATCTCACAATTCGGACTTTTTTCTCTAAAGGTCAGTTTATTTTATACCTCCTGATTCGGACTTTATAACTCGACTTAACTCATAAATAGTGAGTTTGTCAAATCTGAGGAAAAAAGCCAGAAGAGCCGAGGGGAAAAGAGAATGACGAGTTGTTTTTCCTTATTAGAATTGTGAGATATAATCTCGGAATTGCGAGAATGAAGTCAGAATTTTGAAATATAAAATCAAATTTACTTTTTTTTTTAAAATTCTTTTATTCCATGGCTCCATAGACTGCCACTTGAAAACCGTAATTTTCTGCCTCCAGATAGGCTCCGCCCAGAAAAAAACGCCGCCCCTGTTTCGGATCTGTAAGACTATCCCACTCTCTAACGTCAATTTCGTTGAATAACAGTGCTTATCGCTGAGTGACAAGCTCTTGTAATATGCGGAGAACATTTAGAAAATGACATCTAATCAATATAATTTAAAATCTTTTTAAACCTAACTATTTTGTACCGTATCCGTGAAAATCTCTAGCGTAAAGCTATCTCATCCCGGGTTTTCTGCAACCATCCTGAATGTTTACAAACCAATAATTGATCTATACATTCATGAAAAACAAGTAAATATAATTATATATAAATATATGCAATAAATTAAATACATTTCTTTTACATTTATAGCACAGTAATGAGGCAGCATCATATGATAGATACGACAGAACAAGAAAGGCTATTAACAAAATCAAAAGTATTATAACATGAAAGGCTCAAATACAGAGCGGCACAAATCGCTTATGCACATCCCGTGCACAGAATAATGCGCTTGAAGCAACATGGAGTCACAGCAGGCACAGCACTCTGCATAGAAAAGTTCAAAGCACAAAGTGAAGAGATACTGATGCGTAGTGTATTATATCTGTGCGATAGTTTTTTGAGCCTTTTCTTTTAACAGCTTTAAATTTTAGTTATTGTGCACATGAAGAACAATTCATAGTGCTCTCTACTCCAGTGAAGTGTTCTAACAGACACCAGGTATAAACTAACTGATTTTAGAATTCGCTATAAAATCAGCAAGTAAAAGTCCTTTTTATTGCACACGCCAATGTTTTCTACAGATGTAGTATCTAAATAGACCTTTGTATCATCCTAGAGAGAGTTTCGTCATCTTGACTGTCGTAACTGAACGCGATGTGCAGTCTGAATGCTGAATGGAGGATGACAGACCGCCGCAGCGGAGAGAAGGGTTTACGTGAACTTGAATTTAACGACTTAAATACTCATCTGTCCCTCACATTCCACTTTGGAACGGTCTCAGAACTTGAAATATAGCTGCCCGGAAACTTATGGTGCTTTATAATGTTTTTGTGGCTTTCGTGGGGCTTAACAATAGCACAGAATAGTATATGCACAATATCGGATTTTGATCGGTCTCGTCTGACCGATACCTCGATCCAGCAGAAAATGCCAGTATCGGAGCGATACCGATCCTGAATATCGTATCAGCGCACCCCTACCAAGGACCCCCTTATAATTATAACAGTGTTTAAGGCTAAAGTTTAATGTTGGTAGGAGGAATGAACATAATATGAATGTTTTATTGGTGCAAATGTCCCCATTGTACAAGTAATTTTTAATACTACAGCATAATATAATTAAATTTACCATATTTTCCGGAAAGTTGCACCAGGTCAAGGGCGAAAAAAACAAAACATAAGTTGCATCGGTGTGTAAGTCGCATAAATTTTGTGGCATTTATAACAGAACAAAAATAAATTTATGTATGTCAAAAAATGTATTATAGTG
The DNA here is from genome assembly GCA_018155175.1 of Sinocyclocheilus anophthalmus. Taxonomy (NCBI): domain Eukaryota; kingdom Metazoa; phylum Chordata; class Actinopteri; order Cypriniformes; family Cyprinidae; genus Sinocyclocheilus; species Sinocyclocheilus anophthalmus. The sequence goes on from JADLZN010011033.1 coordinate 259,782, forward strand.
CCGATCATTACAAACAACTTTTATTTTAAATGCCATAGACGCCGATCCCATGGGTGCTCGTGAAAAACACAAGATAGTCTTCGTTCATTTTAACCAATAAGAAATGGATTGCAGCTTTTACAACTTTATTCTCGCATTTATAGTTCATTTAAGGAAGTTTTTGGCGTTATTTTAATGGCAAATGTCGAGAGTGCATTATTGTAATACGAGAGGCCACCAGCACAAATCTCTCGGCTTACAGCGGGCTTGCTCTCCATTATATATATATAATCTATATAATATATATATTACTAATCTATATATATATTATATAGTATATATCTATATATATATATATATATCGTGATCATGGCTCTGCGCTCCTTCGATATTATGTGTACCTCAAACTTTGTCCTGTGTAACGCCGCGAATAAGTGCTTTTTGTAACAGGTATTTAAATAATTTTATTTATGAAGCGCACAACCCTCCATAGAAAGAATGTGGTGTATTATTTGGTTGGTAATTGCTGCATTTTAACTTCGCAATATAATTTTGTGTAGTGATTCATCAAACGGAGTATGCCTACTCTATAAAAAACTACCACCCAGTATACTGAATTACGAGTATGTAGAATGTTTTAAATATGTAACATTTGTTGGTATGTGTGATAACTTAGCCCGGTTTCATTTAACTTGTGTAAACTGTGAAATGTGTTTTTATAAAAAAATGAAATCGCGTTTTGGTGTACCCACCGGCAGAAACATCAATCGGCCCCGATGGCTATGTCCCTAACACACTAAACTTACTTACTAAAAACTGAACTTAAACCACGTTTGGGCAATCGCAAACCCTCATATCGGGTCACTGAATCGTTTTTTATGAGTGGAATCGTTATGTAGTTCTAACATTTGGGTTGCTAAACTATTAGGCTACGATTATTAAGAAGGCTTTGTACTTCTTTTCATGTCTGACTATCTACTAACAGCAGCCTTCACAGAGCAAAAAAGTGGTTTGGAAACCACGCATGCTCACAGCTAACCAGCAAACCTACTAGTGTAACAACAGACACAGTTAATTGATGTCACCAAATCCCCTTTTGTAGGGTTTTAGTTTGTCTCATTTAGTTTGCTGTGCTGAGCTGTATGTCAGTTGCAGTGCAGAACTATATTGGTGTCGCGGGAAGTGCCAGCGCAAAAAAAAAACCCACCACCCCCCGACAGTTTGGATCTTGTATCGCAGAAAAAGTGATATCCGTCGATCACAGAACTAATCATTCAAAACGGTCTATTTTTATTTTGTGTACCTTCAAAATGACAGTGAAACATAGTGCTTTTGTAAAATAAAGAAAACAAACAAAAATGCAAATGCCGTCTTGGTCTATGTGAACCACTTCCTAAAATTAAGGAAAACTCTGGGATACTGTCTACTTAACTTAGAAATATTATTTAGCTATATAAACCTTGAAGTGCCCGCTTTTAAGTTTTTACGCTTTGCTTATTTGACATTAAATGCATTATATAAGTCATTTTGGAATATAAATCATAGCACGTTTCTGAAGATAAAAAAATGCGAATTGCAGTCTGGAAAATACGGTATAGCTAATTATTTTGCGGACCCCTTGGCTTTGCGTCACTGACCCCAGTTTGAAAACCACTGCTCTAGCTCATTCTAAAGACTTTGATTCTGCACTGAAGTGCAGTGTTTTGCTAAAAGTAATAACTTGTAGATCATTAAATAAATGATTTGACAGATTCAAAGATCATTGATTGAAGGATTCGGTAGACTGATTCAGACAGATGACTCGAGTGTATTGAAGTGATCCATTAAAAGAACTGCCGCATAAGGGTCACTTATATGTAAATAAAAAAACCATAGTCATGCCTGTTTACTGTGTCAGGCAAATGACGCCTTTGACAATGTATAAAATAGGACAGGTTGTGTTGGGGGTGAATGATTGAACGTCTGTCAGTTCACTGGAATCCTTTTTTTGGGGCAGATCACTTGAGCAGAATGCCTGACATAACGTCAAAGACATTTACATTTAGTCATTTAGCAGACGCTTTTATCCAAAGCGACTAACAAATGAGGACAATAAAAGCAGTCAAAACTAACAAAAGAGCAACAATATATGTGCAAATAGACTAGGGGAATGTGGAAGCTTTGAATGACACTCATTTGTAATTAGTGCACAAGTTATTTTCAATTCACCCTTGTGTTTGAAGGGTGATGGCTGTTCCTGCCACAGTCATCTATTTCACCTGTTATGACCAGCTGCGAGACTTCCTGCGTTACAGCATGGGCTATCAGGGGGACCATATCCCCCTCATAGCAGGAGGGTTAGCAAGATGTGAGTATGAACTTATCCTTCCTGTCTCATCCAAGCATCTTTGACAAAACTACCGTATGTATTGTACTGTGTATTATGAAGATCATATAATAATATTACATGTGTCCCTAAACATAACTCTGAAAAACAGCAGAATACATGGGTACTATATTGGTTACAGGCTGATAGTAGAGGTGTTTAATTTAATGTATCAGTCAGTTTTGATATTAATTGAGTTCTCATTTCTCCTGTTTTGACATTTACATTTGCTGCCATCTAACACTCATTTCAAGATAATTTATATATTATATTAACATTATTAGCTAGAATATTGCTAGTATTATACCCCAACCCCCCCTTAAACCATTCAAACATTTGGGGTCGGTAAGATCTCTGAATATTTTTGAAAGATATCTCTAATGATTGCTGAGGCTGCATTTATTTGAACAAAAAACATTAAAACAATAATTATGTACAATTATTACATTATCAGCATCATTACTCCAGTCTTCAGTGTCACATGATCCTTGAGAAATCATTCTAATATGCTGATTTGCTTGCTCAGCAAGAAAGAAACCTGTTATTATGTTGAAAATAGTTGTGCTGCTGCTTTTTTTGTGGAAACAATTTAATACTTTTTTGGGGGGATTCTTTGATGAATAGAAAATTAAAAAGAACAGCATTTATTCTTTTTGTTACATTATTAATGTCTTTACTGTCACTTTTGTTCAATTGAATCCTTTTTGAATAAAAGTATTCAGTATTCATTTCTTTCAAGAAAATTCTTACTGACCCTAAACTTTTGAACGGTAGATTTTAATATTTTGCAAATCTCAAAATGAAAATAATTTTTTCTTACTGTATATTATAATATTGTGATGTCTAAATTCACTTGTAGCATTTAAATATTGTTTAATGTTATTTTAAAACCCATTTAGACACAAAAAAAAACGGCTAAGAGTTCATATCAGTGCTCCTAGCCTTTTGTTGTCTTTGCCCAGTGTACTGTTTCGAACACACCGTCGGTTCTGTGTGGTGTGATCTCTTTGTCAAGTTGATTGTCTCTCTCTGTGCTGCTCAGTGGGAGCGGTGTCTGTGATCAGCCCTCTGGAGTTAGTTCGGACTAAGATGCAATCCCGCAAGCTACCGTACAGCGAGCTGATGGTGTGTATCCGCTCGGCTGTGGCTCAGGATGGCTGGTTATCTCTCTGGAGAGGCTGGGGACCCACTGTTCTACGGGACGTGCCCTTTTCCGGTCAGTGACCCGTACACTCTCTGGCGGCGTGATGGTGAACTGATGTCCCCCAGATGCAATGTTTGACTGTTTTTGTGTTTTTTTGCCTCAGCCCTGTACTGGTTTAACTATGAGCTAGTGAAGGCACAGCTGTGTGAGCGGTACAGGGCACCACAGACCTCATTCACCATCAGTTTTACAGCAGGGGCCGTCTCAGGAGCAGTGAGTATACTCTCAAAAGCCAAATATTATTGATGACTTTTACTTTAAGTGACGCATTCAAAGAAGGAATTTGATGGCTGTAAATTAATGTAGAGGAGTTTATGAATGATTACATAAAGCTACGGTGAGAAAAAAAAGATAAAACAATGTGAACAAACAGAGCGTGATACCTTATCTGGCCTGACTGATTAAAAATAAGGGCATTTTGCATGAGAACAAATGCTGGGTCAGCTTCTGTCCCAGATGAATGGAGGACATGAGTAAAATTGAGCTGATATCTAACTAATGGTCAAGTTACTTTTTGTATATTCTTACTCCATAACAATTAAATTTATTGGTTTAAAATAGAATTGATATGTGAATATAAAACAACTGAATAATCATTAAGTGTACAATTAATTATATTTGTATAATGTTTAAGAACAGGATTTTTTGTTGGTTGCTTTTTCTCCATACGAAGTTATCAGTCAAAAAATTAATGCCGTAATAAATATAATCGTTGTGAATATTACTAACAATCCTAACAATCTAATTGTTTTCTATTTGAATATTTTTTTTAAAATGTCATTTATTCCTGTGTTGTAATGCTGAATTTTCAGCATCATTAATCCATTCTGCAGTGTCACATGATCCTTCAGAAATCATTCAGATATGCTGCTATGCTGCACAAGAATTATTTCTTCTTCTTATCAATGGTGAAATAAGTATTTGTTAATATTTTTATTTGTGGAAACGGTGATGCATATTTTTCTTTAAATAAGAAAATTCTAAAGAACAGCATGTATTTGAAATATTATTGTGAATGTTTTTATAATGACTTATGCATGTATTTCCTGACATTTTAAAATCTGGTTGTTAACTTGTAAAAAAAAAGAAAAACAGAATGTCTTTTCCTACATCCGGGGTTTCAGCCTATATAATCATATATAATCAATAATTATTATTAATTATATTTTTTTATATATTTATTTTTTTTTGACACAGATCGCTGCAGTTCTGACCCTGCCGTTTGATGTGGTGAAAACACGCAAGCAAATCCAGTTAGGAGAAATGGAGGCTCTTGGAGGTATAGCAGCTGCTGTAGTTTCACCTGTTAACACATTAGAAAGAGTGGAGTAATGCAACCTGCATGTTGAGTGACATATGTCATCATTAGGTGACGGCTCACTTTTAAAAACAGTTCGGAGCTGATTACTTAAGCTAGATTTAATTACATTTATCAGGCATCAAATTTCATGACATTTTGACCTTTGGCAGTAGTCTCTGTGAAGAAACCGTCCTCCACATGGAACATGATGAGGAATATCTGGATCGACATGGGATACAGGGGTTTGTTTGCAGGTAAGCGCTAATATCTAGTGATAGTGACGTCAGAGTAGTTCTATAACTTTACTAGCCAAACTAGAGATTGACATCAGTTAAAAGAGGCCTGTTTGTGACGGTCAGGATTAGGGCTGCACGATATATTGAAATAAAATCAATATTGTGATATATTTGACAATATTGTGATTGTCAAATTGCGCAGACTGCTATTTCAGTAAACATATGCGCTACTGGTTTCAGAGTGAAGTGCGGCATTTACACACGTGTAATTCATGTTCAGCAGCGCGTTCTGAAACTGGCCGCGCATATTTTTGTTTGTATTTTTGTCAAAATAAAAGCTTAATTGTTTACCATTTGAAAATGAAAATATTAAGACGTAACTATTAGTATTGTAATTGTACAGTTAAGTATAGTTGTATGTTTTTATGCAGACGCACTCCCCAAATAATCACCCTAGTCATTCTTGAATTATTCTTTCCAGATATAGCTACTCGCGTCATCTGGTGGAAATTCCTGTACCTTTTCATATCGCAAATATAGCACCGAAAATCAAAATATTGTGATGTCAGTATTTCTTATATCATGCAGTCTTAGTCGGGATTAATAACTCAATAGTTTATAGTCATATAATATTATAGTTTATGGTAATCTTTTGGACGTATAATATATTGCATGCATAGAACAGTGTTGTTAGATTTGTGTAGGACCAAACTAGATCTGAAATTACAGATTACAGTTTTAAAAGTTTTTTATTGTTTAAACAGTCAGGGATAATGTTGTATACATTCAATTAACAGCTTTGCTTTTTTCAGGTTTTCTTCCAAGAGTGATCAAAGTTGCTCCCGCCTGTGCTGTCATGATCAGCACTTATGAGTTCGGGAAGACTTTCTTTCAGGAGCGTAATCTGAATCAGCCGAGATGTGGACTTTGAGATGAGCGGGAGGACCAGAGGTTTGTCCAGGATGATGAGGAAGCTGAGAGACTCCTCCTTGCCAACTACTGCAAACACCGATGACTTCAGCCAAGCTTTGAGTTAGTTCTCTGAAAAGAAACTCTAATTGTTGGGTGATGTGCCTACTGACTGGCAAAAGGAATAAAAGCTGTGAGACGTAAACCACTACTTTGCATCCGAGATGAAAAACTTGCGTTATGATGCATCAATAAATGCACAGTTTCCCCACAAACCCTGTGATGCCTTAATGAACAGTACCAAAGCATGCTGGCAGAAACACTACCTCCCCATAATGCCCCACTTATTGAAATGGCTGCTGGTTGAACGTGACATCCAGGTTGTTGTATCTGCAGTGCATGACTTGAGTCTCTTTTATTAAAGATACAGTGCTGCCCTCTGCTGTTCATGTTGAAGAAACCTCAGACCGAATGGATAAACGGCTCAAAACTGAGCTTTACTGTCTTAATTTTCAGCAAGTAATTAAAAAATGAGTATTGTTTTATTTAAGTGTGTTCTTTTTTGCAAATAATTAATTCACCTAAACTAAGACTTGTTCTTTGTATGGCCACTGAACTTGGGAAAAGCCACGAACATTTTTTAAAGTTTTGTGAATTGAGAATGTAATGCCCCCCCCTTTTAAGGCAAGTCTTGTCCTGCCCACGTTCACTGCATTTAGTTCAGATATGAAGTTCTCAGATTTTATTTAATAAAAGACCTTTAAAAATGCTTCCTCTTAGAAGTTTAATTTTACGACAACTTAATGTGCATTACCACACTACATGAAGCATACTACATAAATGAGTTGTAGATTGCATTTTTGAGTGAATGTGAGAGAAATTATCTTAAAAATAACTGAATATGCCTGATATTTGACTTTTAATGAGAGTGAAATGACACGTGGCCAAGTATGGTGACCCATACCCTCGCGCAACCTCTCGTGCTCTGCATCTTCTCCTACTCCAGCCAACATTGCACACACCGCAGTGAACACACACAGCATCCGTGAACACACCTCGTATCCAGTGGCAGCCTTTGTTCTCCGCGGCGCCCGGGGAGCATTGGGCGGTTCGTGCCTTTCGCTCCGGGCACATCCCCCCCCAATGCGTGTATTGAAGGTGGACGAGAGCCTGTACTTCACCTCCCCTTCGGCGTCAAAGTGTGATCCACCAAAACGCCACGTCGCAACGAATGAAAACAGCCGCGCAAGCGATTACGTACTGTGCGCACAGTGACAAAGCGTCTCAGCACTGAAAATGTACAACCTAAAGACCGGCAATTCCAAACTCATCTCGCACACCAAAATATGATTGCGTGTACACTCCCACATCAGCACGCTTCGCACAGGACAAATAACAACTCTCGTGAGCAGAATCCGCATCCTCGCTCGTCTCCCCCTCTCACTGCCCTCCCCTCTCAACAATGACCAGCACACAACACAAACGACTCTCGCAAACAAAGCTAGGACCAGGCAGAAAAACCATCCTCGCCCGTCCCTCTCGCGCCCATCCCTAAATCCCCCCTCCTCCCCACTCTCCTCGATTCTCCTCCCCTCTCTCCTCCCTCCCCTCCTCCGCCTCAGCTCTCCCCACCACGCGCTCGCGCGATGTCTATAATCCACACGCGCGACGTATCCTTTCCTCGCTCCGCTCGCGCCAGACTCTCAACCTCTAAACACACGCCGGAGTAATTTCTTCCTGCATCTCGTAACGCGCGCGCGTCATCAGCAAAACATGCCAGCTGCATCCCTTCCAGGACGTTTTTGACAGTCAGGTCGTGCGGGGCTCCCTGTATTTTTCGCTTGTGTGTTAACAAGTTTGCCGCGTTTTGTGGTGCTGTCTGGCCAATACTCCTGTATTCTGCGTCTTTGGGCTGCTTCGTCATGTCCTGGACGGCTGTGTGATTGGTTCTGGTTGTTGGCCTTTCTCCTCACGAGACAGAAATCCGGGGAGAATTGATTGATGTGGCACGAGAGTCTACGAGGTAATTTTTCTTTCTACAATTTCTCACCTTTCTAATCTCTACGTATCTGTTAAAGGCGTTTCTATAATATAAGTTAATAGGGTGTAACTGGTCATGTATCGTACTACACCTTATTATTTCTTTTAACGACTCCGACGATATCGCGATTCTGCAATCCAAGAGTCCGATGGTTTAGACAGATCGCTTATTGCGCCTCAAAACAAAAAAATAATTTCACCTGAGCATTTAGCGCGAGTAGGACGCAATCATCCCTTCAGCTACTTTACTACTACGTTATAACACCACGAAAGAACGTTTTATGTGTCATAATCGTTCAATTAATGTTTTAACCGCGAATTACGTCAGTAAAACAGCTTGTAAACAATATGTCACCTAACATTTACCTCAGGAAAGTCATCTTCTTGTTCACACCGTCGTTTGTTTCACACGAGAAATAATTTAACGTTAACTGTAGAGAAGAGCGATTTCGTAAATGTATAATTTGAATCTGTGTCATTTATTTATTTTTAACACCATATATAATATTTTCTCACACATATGCATCTGTTTAACGTTATCTGTCAGTTTTCCGTCTCTTAGTTTAAAACAGAACGATTTGAGTTTGCAGGCGTCATTACAGTGTAAATTGATGGACATACAGTACCATACCTGAAACAGAAATTAATAAATACAGTAATATTCCCTCCGCAATTCGGAAACTGGGCTTCCACACAGACGAGCGCACACATCTAACGTTATCTCTGGCATCAGAAGAGTTTCTTTGCTAGGGGGAGGGTGTGGTCTCAAAGTTAAAGGGGACCTGTAATGCTCCTTTTTACAAGATGTAATTTGAAGTCTCAGGAGTCCCCAGAATGTGTCTGTTAAGTTTCAACTCAAAATACTCCACAGAACATTTATTATACCAGAGGTCTTAACACTGGCCCTCGAGGTCCACTTTAGTGTAGAGTTTACAATCCAACCTTTAGCAAATTGCCATTATCTTCTCTAGCTCCTACACACCTTGATTAGCTTGTTAAGGTTGTTGATTTGGTTGCCAGCTAATTCTTATACCATACCAAACGGTATTTTAGTCTCTTGCTTCATTGTAAGTACTTTTGAAATTCTTGTAACCTTTGGTTTGCTACTCTTCCATTTTAACAGAAATGCTGAGAACATGATCTCATCTGGTTTGAAGGGCGAGACAATGGAAAAACCCCGAAGTATCTCATTACTGTGACATCAAAAAATTCACTACAATAGGTAGTATCTAAAGGCATAATTACACAAATACATAATATCTGTCACTACATTACTGTTCCAAACCACCTACGCATGCAGTGTGCGTCCTGCTTGTTACAGGCAGAGACGTTCTATTCAGCACATCACACATACTGCATCGTGGTACTCTCCTATAAGAGCTTGTAGGACTGACATGGAAGACAGCACACTCAACTAATTTTTAATGAAATCATATTTTTTTTTTTTGCACACATAAAGTATTCTCGTAGCTTTATAAAATTAGTTGAACCACTGATGTCACATGGACTATTTTTACATGTCCTTACTACTTTTCTGGGCCCTGAGGGTCAGAAAGCTCTTGGATTTCATCAAAAATATCCTAATTTGCGACATGAGGGCGAGTAATTAAGGACAGAATTTTCTTTTTTGGGTGAACTATCCCTTTAATAAATAGATTTATTTTGCGAAAGTAGGGAGCATGTACCTGTGTAGGATCCTGTAAAATGCAGCCAGATGGCTCACCGAATTTTATCTTTTACCGCCGCTGCCAATGGCACTTTAACCAAGACTTCAACACAGTTATCAGGGCCGAACACAAAAATTGTGTGCTGCAGTTCTCTAATTTGCGGCCTTAACCTTTTTTGAAAAAAAGAGGCAAAGTTTTGAAAATGTAAACAGTTGAAAAAAACTGTAACATATTTACTTCTGTTACTGCAGGACTTGTGGGGAGATCTTCGCAGTGAGTGTAGCACAAGGGGGCCCTGCACCAAATTTTTTAAACAAATGGTGCTACGACTACATCTGCACAGGAACAATAGACAAGGATGAAATGTCCAAAGACAATGTCACCGATCCAGAACTCATAGAGCTTCTTGAACAGGTTTTCCAACACATTACTGCATTGTGCGGTCACATTATTCGTTTAAAAGAAAGGAGCAGTAATCTTCTTCATGCACAACATGTTGCTGCATTGGGATGTCTTCTATGGAACTGATAGAATAACCAAACATTTGAATTAACATGGGTTGTACAAAAACATTTGTCTGTATTTATATACTATTTGTAGTATTTAATTTTGAATGTTGGAACTAAAAACAGACTTACAGCCTTCTCTAAGTCCTCACAGCTGTATCAGTAGGACATTTGTCTCCTTATTTTCAGGTTGATGCTGCAGGCACAGATACAATAGCAGACCTGTCTGACAGAATTTTAGCAAGCGGGTATACTGGGCCCATTATCCATGAGCGGAAGAAGGCCATTATAGAGTACGTAATTGAACTCAGTGCATACAGTGGTTTAAATTTTCAGTTCTGCACATTTTTTAATTGTCTATTTTCTATATAGTGCCATCATTCTGCACTCAGCAGTCCGGATAATTCCAATGTTACAGCAGGTCTGTGATGGGTTGAAGCTGTATAGCTTCCATGACTTACTCACAGAACACAGTGAGACCTGCCAGCAGCTCTTTGTACCTGGACACTTGCAAAAGGTTTTTAAATGTGCAACCATTTTTAATGGAGAAAGTCTTTTGATGTATCACTTGTTAATATACAAGTTTCTCCCCTAAACTATTTAGGTTGACGTGGAATTCCTAGAGCTTGCCATGACTCCAATATTCAGTGAGGAAGGATCACTAAGACGTCACAGGGAGTGCCGCATCATCAACTTTTTGCAGGACTTTATTCAAAAGTTGGAGGATGAAGGTGAGTGGAATAACATTTAACAAATCAATTAATTTGTCATTTTAATTACTGATAAAATACTGTTGTTAATTTTTACAATCTTATTTAGAAGAACTTGCTGCTGCAGAAAAACAGGGAATGTGCAACAGAAGTGCTGATTTTATCACCATATGCAAATTATTTCAGTGGCTAACAGGCCAAGCACACATCCCACTGATTGAAACTCAGAGAAAGGAGTTTAAAATTCGCATAGAGTTTGACCACGACTGTGATGCACGTTATGGCGATCACATAATTTGTTATCCAGTCATCAATGCTTGTGCGGTGTCCATCACGTTCCCAACAAAACACCTGGGAACGTACCAGGAGTTTCAAGACATAATGTCACAGGCAATAAACAACAGCAAGGAATTTGGACGACACTAGGTTGTAATGTTGCTAGTAATTTAGATGTGTAGTAGCAAAACCTGAAACAAGTAACAAAGGTTCTAAAATTGTTATGACAGCATTTACCATTTCATGATTTTGTGTTTACCATTTAATAATTAATTAATTTAGTATTTCACAAAGTATCTTTAATGTCTGCCACCTGTATGGGATTAATTTTGTACCTTTAAAAAATGAACATAATTTTTCAAGAAACTTACGAAAAATAAAAATATAAACTGAAATGAAATGAATAAAATGTCTTTGAAAACTGAAAAAAATAAATCACAGGCAAAATCTTTGACTTTGTTTTTAATACACTGCATATGCCCAGTCTTGCTTCTGGAGATCTCATTAAAAGTTCAGCTCTAAACCTATTCTAATTAAGAGTCAGGAAAAATAGATTGTTACACAGGTTTGCTGGAGCAGTACTGACACTGAACTCTGCAGGAAGGTAGATCTCCTGAAACAGGATGTTTGCAGGTACAGTTTTTTAAAAAGTATTTATTGATGGAGACATGAAACATTAAACTCTAAAGCACCTAAACTGTAGCATAGTCCATCCCTGTTTGTACATATGTACAACTGTAGGCTACATAATCTAATTAAATCAAATGTAATTAAAAAATTAGTACATGTACAAATTTGTACAATTAAAAAATGTGTATGTTCAAATACAAATGAAAACTCTTACACTAAAGCCAAGGGTTCCACTGAAGATGTAGTTCTCTAGTTCCACTAGAGGTTGCATCTGCCAGCCACATACTCATGGCAGAGTACATAAAGGTCTGTAAGTGGAGTGTAGGAATCACTCTGGTGTATGAGAGTGTTGAGTTCTGCCAGTTCCTCTTCATTCAAGGGACACTCAAACTCTGGGACCAATACTGCACCATCCACATTTTCTCCATTATAGTCTGCTGCTACTTCCCAGTCAATGTCCGGCTCTTGAATATCCTATTTTGCAGCAGGATAAAATAACAGAACACATCAATTAAAAGGAGACACATGCCATTGCACTTTATTTGTAATGAAAAAACATAAATGAACAGGAGAACAACCTCAAGATTCTCTGGCTGATCAATCTGTGTGTGCATCATTCCAATGTACCACTTCTGCTCTGGGCTCAAATTTCCCTCTGTTCTGAGAGGATGGTTGTTCCAGCCTGCAGCAAAAGTCACCAAGTCTGCTTTTAGTTTAGGTAGAAATATACAGTGGACACAGAAAATGTCATTTGCAGAGGATAAATCAAGTAGGTGATCTCTTTCCAGGCTTTGTAGTGTTTCAGAGTACTTGGAGGTGACACAGACCCTTAGGTCACGCCACAGACGTTCAATCCTATGGAAATGAGAACATTGTAAAGGGGAAAAAAAGAAGGGAAAAAATAGTCAAAGAAATAAGAATGACTTTCTTACATGTTTCATGTAAGGGCTTAATCACTGTTTCTTTATCATTAGATTACAGTGCGTGCATAGTTATGCAATTTGATATTCTGGTCAAATTATTTTTCCAAGTACATTTCAGCAATACCAAACCACACCAATCTTAATAACTACTATATCATTCAATCATTTATAAGTGATATATAATTGTTAACAAGGACTGAAAAAATAAAAAAGTCTTGTACTCAGATGTGCATAATTAAGCAGGTTTTTCTCCTTTATGGCATATGTGGCCAAAAAACATTTGTTACTTTAAGAATGTCTGCAGTCTTTTCATTTTTACTTAAAGAGGTAATTCATGGAAAATTGGCCATGCTAAGTTGAAGATTTCACCTGGCAGAAAAACAAATAGGCCTACTATGAAAATGCCATGATTCCCATATGACCACTAGATGGCAGCAGAGAATCATTTATTGTCTCATTTTCCCATTACCACTTCTTGTAAATGTTATTTTCACATGTTTTGCTAATGGATTTATATTTAGACATAAAAAAATCACCAATACCAGTCGCTTTTACACATCTCCTTTCAGACATTCGCATTGTTTTCTTTGTATTGAAGTTGGAGTAAGCAAGCGTTTTTTCACACTCATTGGATCTACATTCACTTCTGGAAATGTGGTGCTGGAGACTACAGGGATTCCTGGTGGTTTCACACCTGATTCTTCACCTTAATTCTTAAAGTCTTTTGCTGTTAACATGCATCTTTTCTTCTCCACCTGTTTTTGTCTGACCTTGCATAGTCAATGAGCATTTTGCTGTCAGGGTCATGTTTACTTTTCCCACAATTCTGTAATTGCATAGTTTCTCTAGAATATTTCTAAAATAATTAAAATTTTTACTTTTCATTGCTGAGTTAAACTCTTTTGGCGCCTATCTCCATAAAACGAACACGTACACGTATACTTATGCACACCTGAGGCATTATTTCACTTTCAGCGCCTTCTTACAATCTAATATCATGCTCAAATTATTAAATACAAGATTAATAGTAGTTATTAAGATTGATGTGGTTTGGAATTAGTAAAATGTGCTTAGAAAAAAATAAGACCAGAATATCAACTTACATAATAATTATGCGTGCACTGTATATGGTGAAGTGATGTGGCGCACCTTTGATTATGAACGCTCTTTCCAGACATAAAGCTCCCACGGTCAGTTCCACGGACTGAAAACATGAACTTCGCTATTTCCACATTCTCCACCCCCTGGTCTGCTCTGACTCTGTAAGAAAGATAATTAAGAAAAAGATAAAGAATTAGGAATGTTAAATAGAATGAGGGTAAAGAGAACACAATTTACCTCTATGTCAGAGGAGGAGAGCAGAGCAAATAAACTATGTAATAGAGTTAGTGCCTTACGTGGGGGAGGGGATAAAAGAGGAAATTGGAGGCTAAAACATAAGACAGATGCAGTACAGAAGCTGCTTAACTGAAGCACGGGATTATTATATTACATAGATGAGACTTCACAAAAGATGATATTTTGGTAGATGCTATGAACCAACAGCTTTTTGATTTCCCATTTGTTAGCAAACGGACACCATTAGGATACAGACAGGTGAATTCAAGAGTTTCCTTGCAGGTACCCAGAGGAAGATGAACAGAAGACAGATGATCACTTGGAAACGCAGGCAATGAGTCCGGTAAGTGCGCTTGTATAACGCCGACGATACCCAGACACTAAGGGACGAGGTGACTACTTTTATATAGTCAGGCTGGAGAGATAGTGGCAACTGTGCTGATTGGGGATCAGGTTTAGGGGTCGTGAAGCGGCGGGTTGCTGGGAAATGGAGCCTTATGTGGCAGGCTGACTGAGCTGGTTTTGGCTGCGCGATTGGGATCGGTGACTAGGCGCTGGTGACTTGTTGACACCCTCTGAGTTCCATTGTATTTCTTTGTCCATACAAGTAATCAATGGGAAACCAAATTTTGTCCAGCATTCCCTCAAAATACCTTCTTTTGTGTTCAACAAAATAAAGTCAGTCATACAGGTTTGGAAAGACATGTGGGCGGGAGTAAATTGACAGAATTTCTCAATTTGTGGGCAACACATCCCTTTCCAGTGCTGAAGAATGCTTACTTAATTGCAATGCCCGCTTCTAAAACTTTGCTGCTGCTTTATGAATGTGCCTTTAACCAACCAGTATGCCATCTATATCTTCTCGGATAGCTCTACCAATCTGCTGCTTATGTCCCCTGTCCTGCCTACGGTTAGTACGATAATATCCTATCTCCATAACATAATTTTCTCTGACTTTTATGTTCTTCTCACATTCCCCACAGTTAATATCAATACCCAAGTCCACCCATTGCTCTTTGTAACTCAAGTACACACTACCATGTTGTGTAAAGACAACACTGTGAAAGAGAACTTTTTTTTCAAGAGGCTGGCGTATAAACGTTAGGCATTCTTCGAGATCACAATCAATTTCTGTCATGACCGCTGAAAATCGTATTTGTGACATTTTTACTCATATAAGTCTTATCTTCTACATGTCCCTATCACACAGCAGAAATCAGGTTTGACGCAGCCAGTCAGGTTGCTGTCCTTCATAAGTCTCTGTATGTTTTCTGTGTATTCTCTGTGTGAATGCCAATGGCATTGGTTTCGTATGATTCATCAGTGATTTCAATCCTGTGTTTAACTACAGTTCCCTGTGACTACAAAACAGCACTATTTCTAAAATTATAGTTGGATTGTGGTGTCTGCCCTGACACTTTGCAAATAGTACTGTTGCGCGGAGTTGACTATACCAAATGGTTAAACGTGTTTGTTTGGATTCCTATTTATCACTCAATGTACCTCTTATCGCCAATCAGATCTGAGAACCAGAAAGAACTGTTGTATAAATTATTATATTATATTTATTCTTAAAGTATTTCCTTTCCCCATTAACGGTAAATGCGAGAAACATCATATTGATATTGTGATAATATGTTTAGCCATATCACCCAGCCCTAAATAATAATAATAAAACTCTGAAGTTCATGCAACATTTATGTACAGAAATGGTTCTTTTTGTGGTGAAGTGTTAAGTGGTTGTTATTTTCAAAAACCTGCCTTGAGGGTACACCATATTGTTCAGTTGCCTCTTTGAAGACACTAAGAGCTGTCGATCCTCGGTTATTCGTTGCAGCATTCAAGCACATTATCTGCAACATATAAATTTAGTGATACAACCACCCATCATATAAAAATTAGGGTAACTTCAGTGATGGAAGAAAACACCATACTTCTCTTACCTTCCTAGAGTATCCATCCACTGCTCCAAAAATTACTATGTTGTACCTATTAAGCAAAGATTGCAGCACAAAATGAGAATGTTGCATTTGGATTTCTACTAATACAGTGCAAAAATGGGTTTATATGTTTCATAATCAAAAAATAGATTATTTCATCTAATGTTAATAAATAATAAATACTCTTAGTGACAAAACCTTATTAACTTGTGGTTAGTATCCACATGCCAGAGAGACAGGGGCCCTCTCACAGAATATGTGCGGCGTACCACACATCCCAATCCGTACATTCTGGATAGGACTCCTATCGAATCCACTTCGTGCATTGAAGCAGCTACTCTTCTCCACTGAATGTGAATCCCCATGGATTGAAGCCTACCTTTGACCATTCGGTATCCAGCAGAGGGCATTTCATTTTTAATCTGGACAACTAATCTATTGAGGTCTTGATCACTGATGTTACTGTACGTTTTCGGGGAAAACCCAAACTCTCTAATACGTCTACGGACAGTGCGACATGAAACGCCCAGAAGTTTTGCAATGTAGCGTACAGAGAGGTTTAGTTCACAAAGCTCAGCCAAAGTCTCCATTTCAATGTTGTATTTTGGACGCCCTGTCCTGCCAGCCACGGTAGTTACTTCTGTCTGTGGGGCGGTAAGTTCTATTTGCTGTCTGACGAGTGAAAAGAGCTCCTGCAGGGCCTGGATGATTGGTGATGGCACATCAACATGTCTTGACAGGGTCTGACATAGGTACATTTCTTGACAACATGTAAATTCCAGGAAATCAAGATCAACTGGTGTTCTTATGAGGGCTAATTCTAATTTGGACAACAGTCTTGAAAAGATTTGAAATCTCAGAATGTCCTATAAACACAAAGACAAATAAGTATCAGCAAACAAGCCTTTAAAATAATGCTGTTATTCTATATTCCACTAATAAAATGAATGACATCTTCATTTAACCATAATAAAAGTACACTATCCAGGAAATATATATAACAAACAAAATATATAAAAACAATATATATATAAAAACAAGAAAAAAACATGATACAATTATTGAAAATAGGGATCCTGCATATGATCATGAGATGTGACTCTTAATAACGCTAAAATCTTCATTAAACCTTCATCCTTTATTTTCCTTTAGCTACCTTTTTTCCTAGCAAGCCTGCTGTGTTTTAAATTATGGGAGGCACATCTGGTTTTGAAAAGTTCCACTCAAAAAGACTGAAACAAATCATTTCAAACCAAAAGGCTGCACTACAAATAATCATTATCCGTTTGACTGAATGAGTTGTAAATTATCCTACATGTTTTATAACGCCAGATATTTGAATGCGGTAGGCTGCGGACAGAATTGAGCTTTTAGGGGTTAATCATGGTGTGCTGAAAGTAACTTGCACTTCTAAATTTCCTTTTAAAGGTGCCATAGAATGCATTGATACAATACGTTAAATTGTTCTCTGATATAAGGTATGTGGCTTAGGGGGAAAAAATTCCAGAAACGGTTTTACAAGTCGCTAGAATGAAATGGTCTATTATTACCTTATTTGGAGGGTTCATGAATATTAATGTTGAGCTCTGCTCTGATTGGCTGTTTCACAGCGCGGCTCATTTCAGTAGCTAACACAGCAAACAGCAAACTACTGTCCGGTGAACGATGGCGAGATTAGGTATCCAACCTTATATGTGAGGCTGTATCAGACAAGGATACAGATTTTGAGGAACAACCAATTGTTCAGAGATTGGAAATTGACCCAGTTTTTAAAAATGCTTATTATTAGTTCAAAGAGCGAATCTTTCGCTGATTGTTTACAGTGTAAGTCACTCCCAAAATTCGCACAAAGCGTCATGAGGCGTAGGATAAAGGTAGATTAATCCAAGAGATGGTTATTAATAAAGTATCACTAGTCAGTTATATAAAAATTTGACTAAATATTTTAATTACTTACATGCAAACTTGGGTTAGCCATTTCTCAGACGAATATTCTCCATTCCAAAACACCAGGTCAAACGAAATCCCTTGAA
The DNA here is from genome assembly GCA_018155175.1 of Sinocyclocheilus anophthalmus. Lineage (NCBI taxonomy): Eukaryota > Metazoa > Chordata > Actinopteri > Cypriniformes > Cyprinidae > Sinocyclocheilus > Sinocyclocheilus anophthalmus. Next base: position 277,838 of record JADLZN010011033.1, read on the forward strand.
ATAAGACGATCGAACAAACAGTTACAATAAAGTTACTGAACTCAGCTCACATTACCATAATACACGTCGTAGCAAAAGCTTGGTGCATACGCTTATCATTAATCACTGTTCTTTACACATTAATGAGCGGACAAAAAAGACACGACTATTTAGAAATGAACCACCTAAGCGAATAATACTCATTTAGATTTGTCTAACGCTCGTGTTACACCTCTATATCTTTTAAATGGCATTTAGACGAAACTACCTCTTATTTTTCTGTCTCGCTCAGGAGAGGCCAAGCAACAGCCAATCACCAGCCAGGCAGACACGAGCAGCCGGTCAATACAGGATTTGGCTAGCAGCCAATAGCATTTGTTAACACAGCAACCATATGTTTGGGCCCCGCCCCCTGACTGTCAAAACTTCCTGTGCGTGATGGGTTCAGCTCGCGCGTGTTTAGCTCTGCGCGCGTGCAGAAATTACTCGCGCGTGTGTTTAGATCTGCGCGCGCGTGTGTCTAGATCTGCGCGCGCGTGCAGAAATTACTCGCGCGTGTATTTAGACCTGCGCGCGCGTGTGCGGATTCTGCTCACAGTTTTGTTATTTGTCCTTGCAGCATACTGATGCGTGTACACAATCATATTTTTTGTGCTCCAGTTTGGAATTTGCCATTTCTTTAGGTTTACATTTTACGTGCGAGCTTTGTCACTGTGCGCACAGTACTGTAATTCGCTTGCGCGCTGTTTTCATGCGCTTGCGCTGTTTTGTCACACTTTTGACGCTATACATCCCTCCCCCCACCTACAATCCCTGCCGGTACGAGACTGACTAACCATTAGACTATTTCTATATATTGAGAGTGGATGGTGACCACAGCTATCACTGGTCACCATCCACTTTCATTGTATGGAGAAAAAAAAGTCTGGACATTCTGCTGAACATTTTCTTTTGTGTTCTGCCCTTGACAGACAGACTAGTTTTAGTTGCATATCTTAGATTTACAAAACATTTTTTCGGGTCACATTTTACACATGTATCTGACATTAATCTTGAAACAGAATGAATGAATGAAGTGGAACATTTCATATTTAATATGTACTTCAACTACATCGCCCGTGGAGGGCGACGCCACTAGAGGAGCGTAACGTACGTGTGACGTATGCAGTGACGCACACGCGTCGGATGCGCATGTTGCTTTAAAAGGAAGCGCCGCTTCTCCGTCGCTCTCTTTCAATCGGACTGGGGACTAAATGGTGAGTGATCGACTCCCCTTCAAAACCCAACCTAGATCAGAGATCTAGATCCGGTTTTAAACGCATGCTATTCTGTATCTTGTGCATAAAAGGTAAGCGAATGATTTGCTGTGGTTATGGCGTAACCGCAGCGCCGGAGTATTTTGCACGTGGTGTGTGATCGACCGTAGGGGAAAATGGCAGCGTCCTGCTCGGCTTTGAAATCTTTTATCACACAAACGATTTAAATACGTTTTAGTAAGCATAAAGATGAAAGTGAGATATTATAAACTATTCTAGTTGTCAAATTGCGCGTTTAAGGTTTTTTTTAAATTCAAGTTTTGAATGTCTTTCTGTGCCTGTCGTAAAGAATTGGGGCTCATGCAAGAAAATGTCTTTCGTGCAATTTAGAAGACTAGAAATTTAATTTTCAAGACCGGAGTAAAGCCCCGTTCACACCAAGAACAACAACTATAAAGATAACTATATTAGCATCCACACCAGCGAACGATACCGTCTGTTTGTTCTAAGCGCGCATGCGTCTGCCGCTTTGAATTCTCGAGCTCGTTACAGCAGGATAGATTCTGATTGGCTGTCAGTGTTTTATTGTCGTTCTCATCTTAAAAGAATAGTTTTCTCAAAGTTGATTTCCAACGATATCGTTCCTCTGTATCGTTATGGTGTGAACTATGCTATTCTTTAATATTGAGAACGATTTTTAGAACTATCTTTAGTTATCGTGCTTGGTGTGAGCGGGCCTTGACGGCTTATTTTTGTGTGTGCCTTCTCACCGTAAGTTTCGGCCCACACGCCACGTCTCTCTGGCTTCCTGCCCCGGCAAGAGGTTCAGACGCCCATCATGCAAGTGAATAAGTTGCCCTAAAGACGATCCCAGCAAGCCTGTTCACCTGACTGCTTTCCTTGGCTACAAGGCTGGAGGTTGACAGACCTGGCTCAAGTAAGTTAACGTTTAAGCGTTCAGATTGTTGCACGTATAAAAGTGAAATCTGATTTGCTTGTAGAGTGTCTGCCAGTGATGATATTCTCGACGGGCGGACATATTAGGGCCTTTAGCCCTTGCTGAATGTCGAGTTCTGAGTGCAGTTAAATAACTTTACATTCCTGTTCTAAACCTGCATTCTGTTTTGCAATTGTTAACTTGTACTTCTGTTTAACAGAGGTCAACAAAAAAGAGGTGGTTGAGGCGGCGACCGTTGTGGAGAGTCCTCCTATGATTGTAGTGGGGGGTGTTGGTTATGTCATGACCCCTGCGCTCTTTCAAGACCATCTTTGCTGAGCACATTAGTGATGAGTGCAAGCGTCGCTTCTATAGGAACTGGTAAGGCTTGGTTTTGATGAATTGATTGGTTGCATGTTTAGTCTGGAGTAGGGCTGTCAAAAAATTAGAATTTCGAAGATTTGTAGAATTTTAAAATACAATAAAAAAAATCCCCATTTGAATGCGAAAACGTTGCATTGGAATTTTAGGTGTGCGTTAAGGAGGCAACCCTATCAGTGGTGCACGAGATGCGATGACTATGTAAGTGTCGTTGCATTTTAATGTTTTTGTTAGCCTATCCAGTTGAAGCCACTAGATGCGGCGCTGCTGTGTTGTTAATTACAAATATTGCAGGAAAAGAGAACATCAATGCGGAGAAAATCTTGTTTACATCAAAACTGAAACCAGCCGTGCTACTCACACCACCTCTATTCATCGGTAGCATTTTTCTAGCGGCCAAACATCCCATCACGGGTGCCGTCATCGTGTCTCTCCACACAGAGGTTGGAAGTCAGCCATGCAAAATTTATGCAAGTTTAACTTTGAAAAAAACATCTTGAGACTTTATGACGGGGTTTTTTCTCATCCCACTGCAACTCGTGTTTTTAAACGAAAAATGTAGTGTGATTGGCTTTCGGCCCTTTGTATTAAACTATTACTCTGCGCTGCGCTAAACTCCGGATTTGAACAATAGCAAATACTTAAACTGATATCAAAACATACTTGCAGCCGCTGATTCAGAAGCGCCAGATTGCCATAGCAAAGTCGTGTGACTTTTTTTTTTATATATTTTTCTTTTAAGAGTGAGTTCATGACATGGGGCAGTGATGGTGACCCATACTGTGGAATTATGCTCTGCATTTACCCTCGCCAAGTGCACACACACCGCATGACCACACACACACACACACACACACACCCAAAGGCAGTGGCCCCCGTTTATGCTGCCCCTGCCGTGGGGGTCCGTTTGTGGGTTCGTGCCTTGTCTCAAGGGTCACGCGTCAGTCCGTGTATTGAAGGTGGAGAGAGCACTGTACATTTACGGCCAAAGAGATTATGGCCAAAAATATCTCGTTCTCATTCAAAATGTTACTTTATTGGTCTTATGCCATTAATGAAGAAAGTCCATTTCGTAATATGAATGTAAGTGACTTGTTTACGTCAACTCCGACTTGCTAATTAATTTTTGGGTCCTGTGGGGGGAAAAAATTATTTACTTTCAGAAACCTTTTTTTCAATTTACTTATCAATGGCTTCTGTAACTTTCATTATTCGTAAAACATTATGAAACTGACAATATAATCGTTTTACACAATTGCATTGTCAGTACAAGGTAGTGTACAAAATAACTTGTATACTGTATAATTTGTGGATAAATATTGGCTGTTTGGCTTTTTTTAAATTATATATAAATAATGGCGCTCGACTTAACGGTCAACTTTCTGTAGATGCGCCTGCTGCCCCTCAGACAGAAGAAGTCTCACTTGATAGAGATTCAGCTGAATGGAGGCTCCATCGCTGATAAGGTTGACTGGGCCAGAGAGAAGCTTGAGCAGCCTGTTCCCATTACTAATGTCTTTGGTCAAGATGAGATGATTGCCGTTATCAGTGCTACCAAGGGTCACGGATACAAGGGTAAGTTGATGGCTTTGTTTAACATCCGTCTGTTCCTATGGATTTTGACAGGCATTGTGCACAGTGATGAAAGACATGGATTAATCGCGTCAGGCATGGCGCCCGAAACGCATGAGGAAATTTCCCATGCTGCCTTCCTTCTGACAGCACACTTGCCATATTTTAATCAAAGGAGCTTCTAAGAGCTCTTTTTGATCAAATATATGTTTCTGTAGGTGTGGCACACAAAGAAGCTGCCCCGTAAGACCCATCGTGGTCTGCGTAAAGTGGCCTGTATTGGAGCCTGGCATCCTGCCCGTGTGGCTTTCTCTGTGGCTCGTGCTGGTCAGAAGGGCTACCACCACCGCACTGAGATCATCAAGAAGGTGAGGCCTCAGAATTAGACCCTAGCTTTCCTGTAGGACCAGTTTTAAGCATCCCTTTCCTTTCGAGTCTTGTTTCTCATGATGTTTTGCTCTTTAGATTTACAAGATTGGTGTGGGGTATCGCACAAAGGATGGAAAAGTAGTTAAGAACAAAGCCTCTACTGAATCTGATCTGTCCAACAAGAGCATCAACACCCTGGTGAGTGTGCAGATGCCTGCCTTATTTGGTTTTCAGTTACTTCAGGCTGTGTATTCTTTTAAGGTTTTAAACTGACTTTTTGTGCACATTAGGGGGGCTTTGTGCACTATGGTGAAGTGACCAACAACTTTGTCATGCTGTGTGGTCGGAACCAAGAAGAGGGTTTTGACTCTGCGCAAATCTCTTCTGGTACAGACCAGCCGCCGTGCCCAGGAAGAGGATCGACCTCAAATTCATCGACACCACCTTCAAATTCGGTCATGGACGTTTCCAGACCATCGAGGAAAAGAAAAGCTTCATGGTGAGTGCACAACTGCTTTGAGACCCAGTGGTTACTCTGGACTTCATCCCTGCTGTGACCCGAGCATACACAATCAGACTGGCCCAAAAATATCAGTCTGAATTAGGCTGGGGCCCGAGTGTCCCGAGGCTTTGGTAGATGCTGGCCTTCTGAGTTTTACGTGCACCACACCTAACTGCCAACTTGACTATGGTCCTCTGCAGATCAGTGCACTGTTCGTAACCTGTTTCAGCCGGTCAATCTGAGATTTGGGTTCCATTCCAGTGCAAGATTAAAAAAAAACTCAGTGAGGCAGGGGAGTGGTGCCTCACTTGTGCTTTCTCCCTGTTCACTCTCTGATGACATCTAATTTTTAGTTTTCATTTTTTGCTTGTATAAAGTAGTCTGTTAAATCAGCTAGTAACCAATCTTTTCTTTCAACAGGGACCCCTCAAGAAAGACCGCCTTGCCAAGGAGATGTCATAATTGTACTCTGCCACAGCTCTGTCTGGTGTTGTCATGCAGTGCTATGGAGTGGTTTAATAAAAATAAACCAAATGAACCGTCGCAATGGGAGTTTAAAAAAAAAAAAAAAGTATTTTCCCCTCTCCATTTCAGAATGGGTGTCTGTTCTTAATCATCGTCTTGGTTTATTGCAGTTGTTCTCAACCTTTGTAATGGTGGTCGTCCCCCCCCCACTTATACCTTAAGTATTGTACGTTCACAAGGCTCATTCTAGAGGACAAAAGTTGTTTCCGAACATGAAAGTTTTTATTTTTATTCCATACTTCTCTATATTTGACAAGCATTGGTTTCAAAATCTGTATATTCTGCTAAGGTACTTTATTTCACAAAGAGCTCTAATCGGCTCAAAGTCTGACGGCAGCGTCATTCTAATGAGGGATGATGGGACTGATGAGGGCAGTGTCAGGAATTCTGCCTATTTTTCCTGTTCCTCTGTCCAACTGCAACATCCCACAGCACTCGTGCCCAGATGTCCTTACCAAAGAACAGCTGGCTCCCCCCACTCCCTCTGGCCTCCCATCCCACCATTACATTATAGTTGGATGAGGGCTGCCGAGGACTTTCATTGTGCTCTCTGCGGTTTCTCCTCGTGTGTAAATTTTGCTGTAGCAATCTCAAGCAACAATGGTTAAAGCTTCCCCATGCCTCTAGGTTCTGTCCTTGAGAACTGAGGATCCCTCTGAGCATTGGGGGCGTCAAGTTCGGATTGAGGCTTTTGTTTGACAGTCTGAAGGGAGCTCACCTAATTAAGAATCTTTGTCCTCACTGACTCGCTTCCCCCATCATTTCACAGCGTAATAAGAACCCTGGAAGCTCTTCACACATGGTTTAGGCCTTTCTTCCTCGTATGGTACAGTTGTGCTCAAAATTATTCATACCCTTGGTAAATATGATCAAAGAAGGCTATGAAAATAAATCTGCACTGTTAATCCTTTTGATCTTTACTTAAAAAAAAAGTGTGGGACATCATTATGAAATAAAAAAATTCTTACTAACAGTAGTTTCTATCTTCCTATCAGCACGGTGAGGTCGGGGAGAGTTCGGTAAGACTCCAAGGAGCACTGCAGAAAATGGTTGATCATCTTGGGGTCAGGAAGCCTAAAAAAAAAAATACAATGTTGGTTGGGGGGGTTCCAAGAAAAAACTAGAAAAGACACCTACATCCAAAAACAAAACTTGCTAGACATTACTGGAACTTCAAACGGGACTGGTTTCTATGGTCAGATGTAACTAAAAAAATAGCTTTTTAGCAGCAAACACTCCAGAGGGGTTTGGTGCACACAGGGATAAAAAGTACCCCATATGTACAATGAAACATACCTGCTGGATTTTTTTTTTTTTATACAAAAGCTTGAAACTACAGAAACTGCTGGATCTTTAATGATGTGGCATAGATGGCTGTGACGAGTGGGGGCGGGGCCGTGGGACTCGAGATGGTGAGTGGTACAGGCAGGGCCGCATTAAGACCGCACTGGGCCCTGGGGCTATGACTTACTGCAGGGCCCCCATCACAATAATGATATATATATATATATATATATATAGATATATATATATGGTCAAACTGGCTAAGCCCCTTAAAGAAAAAATGTGCATTTCACTGTGCCTAAATGTATAATTTCGAACAAATATATACGTTGTATGAACAAACATTAATGGATCACAGATTTGTGTGAAAATAATCATTCAAGTTGTTATATGTTTTGTTACAAAAATCGTATAAATGTAGATGGGCAAGAACTCTCAGCCTTTTACCCCACAAAGACACGGGGGTAACAAGCATAGTGATCGATACAATACTTCACTAAAATGTTTTTATTTTTGCAATGTCTTAAGTTTATTACTCTGTTCAAAACAATCACTTTAGCACAGTTTGTACTATCTTGACCATACATATTTTTTTCCCCATAAGTAACTGTCTTAAAATGGTCAGTTTAATAATAAAAATGTATCATTTTTAAAATGACAGAAACAAAATCGTTGTAATGTAAGATTCTGAAAGTGATGAAGGAGACCAATAATAAATGACTATATAGTTACAGTATTAACATCAAATTAATATTTATTATAATGATATGATATATGTTTTTTAAGATATGGATGGTTTCATTCTAAACATGTATGTCTCTCTAATATGGACCCCCACATAATATATATATTTACATCGGAATCTAATGAGTCATGTCACAAATGGAAAGTCCAGGCCATCTATTAATTGTTAATTACTGTGGCTAAAATACCATTACTTTACATATTCTTGCTCGTTATTTGTACAAACTGTTGCTTTTATCTAAAACCAAAACTGAAAATCTAAAGAAGACCTTTCTCTCAAATATAATGTCACTATATTGAAGGAAGCCACCGACCAAACAAATGCAAGTCAATCTCTTTGAACACACAAAATTAGTACTGAAGATTTACTAGATAATTTTAGATGAATGCATGTAACGCCGCTACCCCGTGGCGTTAAACGGCTTGAAAGATCAAAGACAATTTTTTATATAACTCATAACTTCGTCTGAAAGAAGAAAGTCATATACACCTAGATGACTTGAGGTTGAGTAAATGATGACAGAATTTCATTTTGGGTGAACTAACCCTTTAATAGCATAGTGTAAAGATTCAGCCTACATTCCAGGAGGATAATATAATGCCCAAATGCACTTGTCTGCTAGCAGCGTCATAAAGTGCACAGATGTTTTATAAAGGACAAGAGCATCTGTGCAACATAAAGAAAACATGCTCTGGACTTTTTAAGAATTATTAATAATAATAATAAAAAATGTTATTTATGTATTCTTTATTTTTGTTATGTATTATAACTCTTATTTTCTCGCTATTTTTGTTCTTTCTTATGTTGTAAATAAAAAAATATGGAGGAAAAACTACAATTGAAATAAAACTCTTGCAATAATTTCAAAGGCATGTTTTATATATTGTCTAAGGCACCGATTTTATTATTATTTTGTAATTTATTTATACTTTATGGACTGCATTGAAACCCCACTGTATGAGTAGAGCATATCTTCAACCGTCTTATGTTGCCATTTGGGATTGCAGAATATAATTCACATGCATTGGTTTTATTTTCTGAAGAGAGACGGGGTAGAGCCAGTGGACAGTCCTTGGCTAGCGTCTGCCTGACTGCAGCCCTGATGCAAAAGTGCTGCACTGTGGAATCAGTATTCAGAGCTGGTTCCTATATGGACACAGCATTCTAAAAGCCAGCAACAGCATCACCAGACTCCTTAGCAGAAGACAGGCCCAGCACACGGTGCAGTACAGGCCACCGTCTGTCTGCACGTGGAGAGGGGCACAGGGAAACGGTTGGTCAACGCGATGAGCAGTGGGTGATATACAGCTACTAATTAGCCACGGGCTGTTCATCTGTGCAGTTTCTTTCATGATTTAACAGGAGGGGGCAATTATTTTTTCATGTAGGGCCAGGCAGGTTTGGATAGCTTTTTTCCCTTATTAAAAGAAATCATCATTTAAAAACTGCATTTTTTTATTTACTTGAATTATCTTTGTGTAACATCAAAATTTGTTTGATGATCTGAATCTTAAGTAAGTGTGACAAATATGCAAAAAATTAAAAAAACAGGAAGGGGGCAAAAACCTTTTCACAGCACTGTATATATAAAATCACCAATACTTTAAAAAAGCTTCAATTACAGTTCAAGGCAGTATACAACTCTTTTTCCTGTTTCGGTCTTCGAGTCTCATTTTATTCTAAACTTTGACTGTCCCGGGTGAACTCAGCTGAGCTCAGATCCCAGGTGAGCATCACAAGCTTAAGATACCCCCCAAAAACATCTCATCCCCGACTGTTTAAAAAGATGATAGAGATACACTGAATTTTATGCTTGCTGGACAGTTGGCTATGTGGTCTGGGCTTATATAAGTGTGGTCAGGGGCTGGAGACACAAAGGCAGCAGCTGTGGGATCAGGCCTTTAGTATTCCCAGCCAGAAGGGGACAGCATGTTCCTTGGGTCTCTGAGAAACCAACCACACACACAGTCTCTCTCTCTCTCTCTTTTGTGCTCACTCTCCACTCTGATCACACAGCACTGCAGAGAGACACACAAGGCATGTTTGATCACCACAACAGGAGAGAGAGGGAGAGAGAAAGGAAACAGATACGCATGCAGACACACAGAGTGATGGGGAATAAGGATGGAGAGAGAGAGTAGAGACAGAGCGAGGTGTCAAATGGAGAGGTAGCAGGAAAGAGAAGGCTGGAGATGGGTAGACAGACACTGACAGGTACACAGCAAGGGGCTAATACCTAACGTCATGTCTCACAGCAAGATGCAGATATTGACACTCTGGGTAAGAGCAAGACAGAGACAGATCCAAAACAGAGATCCGATGCAGTTTTAATCACTGACAGTGATTTTATTGCTGGAGGTCACCAGGTCACTGTTGTTTCTTGCTGGAGGGCTGCATAACTGGCCATAGCTTTTGATAACCACAAATAAAATGTACTGCTCTTAAAAATAAGGCTAAATATAGCATTTTGCAGAGTTTTTTTATATAAATTGCAGCAGTGAATAATGCATCATATCATGGACTAGTTGAACAATTATCATTTTATGAATAAAAATCACAATTTCTGACATGGTTTCAATATGTTGTCACAATTTCCAGTCACCAGTCCACAGAGCTGTAAAGTGTTTGAGTAAATGTAATTAATTACTGTACTTTAGTATCTTTTCAGGTACTTTGTAGTTGTACTGAGTATCAAAGATATTAGCAACTTTTACTCTCTACTTCACTACATTTTTTAATAAGCATCTGTACTCTTTACTCCACTACATTTGTAATGAGTGTTGCAATTACATATTACATTTTACATGGCACCTAGCTTTTTCTGCAGCAAGCAGTTTATTTCTGCTACAAAAGAAGTTATATCACCAACTACAGGGCACTGAAAGTACAATATCTTGCCCTTACTCAACCACATTTGTCAACAAGGCTACTTTAAAATAATGCGAGTTCCTTAGCAACGACAATAAGGCTGAAACCATTGCAATAAAGCTTTGACTTTTTAATTTTAATTATTTTTCCACTATTCTCCTGTATTCTTATCCTGTTATTATTGTAAAAGTTCAGTAAAAAATTCAGCAAAAAATAAATAAATATATAACATTATTTTATTTATCTTGCAGTTAACTGATACAGAAGAGACCTATTTGAAGGATATTGTTGGATTGAAGGATACAGGCTGTGAGAGCCCTGAACTCAAATCACAGCATTCGTACAGTTTGTATTTTTTAGTTTATGTATAGGTAAACATTTATATATAGTATATTTATAGACAAAATCTGTCAGTAGGTTAGTTGTGAATAGGTTTGTACTGTTTTACTTCATTGTTGTATGTCTGTATTTATGAAGCACCGTGGTCCTGTGAGGCACGACATTTCGTTACACTGTATGTCCTCACATGTAGCGGAATGACAATAAAGCTCAACTCGACTTTTGAGGTGTTCAGTTTTATTTTGGTTTTAGAAAATAAACGTGATTGCTCTTCTCACAAATCAACTCTTTCTTGTTTTTCACTGGTATTTCTCTTTGACTAGTGCATCTCTGAGCCTATATTTAGTATAAGTAAAATACTTAAGTACTATTAAAATCAGATACTCTAAGACTTTTACTCAAGTTGTTTTGAAATTGGTGACTTGTAACTTGTAGTGGAGTCATTTTCACTGTAAGATACCTGTACTCAAGTATGGTTTTCAGGTACTCTTTACACCTCTGCCAGTCCATTCACAGTCTTATCATCTATCCTCTATCACAGTCACCAGTCCATTCACTATCCTTAGTCACCAGCCCAGTCCACTGGGAACTACATTTCCCAGCATCCCTTCTGGTCAACACCTGCACTCAGCCATCACCACACCTGCCATAGATGATCTCTTCAAGCCCTGTATAAGAGCAGTTACTCTGCACTTCTTCCTTGGCTGGTCTCGTCTCTCCACATGTGAGGACTTACCCGACTACTTCCTTGGATACTTAAGCCAAGTTCACACTACACGACTTTAAACGTCGGCAGATCGCTGTGCTGTTCAGACTACATGACTTGCTGTGTGTCTTGAAGTTGTTATGGTGTACACACTGCATCACACTACATAAATGATCTGCAACAGGGGGTCACACACTACACGAGCTTACAACAACTCTGTCACCCAACGACTCCACACGGACCCCAAACCACGTTTTCTCATGAAAACACATGCGAGAAGTTGAACGGGAATGACGCGAAACAACAAGTGAAACAGGAGTTGTTTATTTGAAAATGGACTTATGGAAGAAATTAGTGCTGCAAGCTGTTTTGAAAAAATGAGCTCCATTTATTGTTCAAACTTTTCTTAAAGCCATGTTGCTGCTGCTGTTTTTCTTCCACTGATCACAACCCATGCCTTGCTCTATCATTGGCTGTAGCTTGTATTGATACCCCGCATAAACCTACGTGATGACTATCTCCGACCAGTCCAGATATTTGGCATGCTAGATATTTGTTTGATGCGTCAGTGAGCCTCTTTGATGTGTCGTTGATTAGTTCACACATAAAGATTGCTGAGCGCTGATCACCCATTGATTTCCCCCCGATCACAGCCCAACCTGTCGGCGAGCTCGTTAACTTGCAAATCGGGCTTAAAATCCTGTAGT